>ML662445.1:37488550-37774707 GCA_007570785.1 Antilocapra americana
GCCGCCGGCACGGAGGGCGGATTTTGGCTCCGCGGGCGCGCCCTCCGCTCCCTCTCGCAGCCGCGCCAGCTCCGAGCGGGGCCGGCGACAGGGCAGGGGGACCCCGGCCCCTCGTCCCCCGACCCCGGGAGCCGCCGGAGTTGGGACTTCTGCAACTGTTGGCACTCGGAGCGTCTGGTTCTGGTTTTGGCTGTTCACCCTCTTCTCGCCGCCTTGGAGGTACAGCTCCCGGCCACCCTCCGCCCTCGCGCCCACCCAGCGCCGCTGGGGAGCGGCCCGGGGTGCACTCTGCACCATGAACCGACTTGGGACTTGCCTGGTCACTTTGACAGGACTTTTGCTAACTGCGGCGGGGGACTCGTTTTCAGGTAAGCGGGGTCTCTCCTGCAGGGGCCTGGGGCGCGCGGGCCGGAGGGGCTCTGGACACCGGCAGCTCCGGGGTGGGAGAACCCGTGCGGCGGACGGCGAGGCCGGGCAGGGGGCGCGGTGGGCTGGGCACCGTGTCTTCCAGTCCCCGGCGCAGGAGCGGAGCTGGCGGGCAGGGTGGGCACCTAGCGCTCCGGCCGGCCGAGCGGAGGAGCCCCGGGGGCTGGCCCGGGAGCCAGGCTCTCATCTCCGCCCCCGCCCCTCCGCGGCCTGGGCGCGTGTCCGCTCGGACGGCGCCACTCGGAGTCTCCGGTCGGCTCCGGGAGCAACAGCAGAAAACTTTGCCTGAAGTTGGGAGCCGCAGCCGCCGGCCGCCGGGCGTGGGCGCTGCGCGGTCCTTCTCGCCGCGAGCGGCTGCCGGGCCGGGTCGCCGTGCCTGCTGCGCCCGCGCGATCGGTGGACTCGGTGGCGGTGATCTCTAGCTCCCTGCCCTCCCGCCTCCGGCCAGCCCGCCGAGGCCGTGACCTCCGCTCGTACTGGCATTCGGGAGGCTGCCCGGGAGAGCCGAGGCAGTGGCCTCGCAGGTTCCAGCAGGAGGATCGGGCCCCAGGGTCCCGGCAACCGCGGCTCTGGCCCGCCGGGGGCTCTTCCTCCGCACCCCTGGCCCCTCGGAGCACCCGGCCAGGGGCAGCGGTCAGCCCGCCCCGCGGCCCGCGGCCCGCGGCCGGGGGTGGGCAGGAAAGGGAGTGCGAGGAGGTGCCCGCTGCGCGCCGGCAGTCGGAGCCGGGAGAGCTCCTCGCGGGAGGACGCGTGGCCGGGAGTCGGGGGTCAGCGGGGCGCGAACCCGCCTGGTGTTACCTGGAGCATACGCGTGGATGGACAGCCAGCGCTTGCATGCCTACACACTTGTACACTTTCTCGTGTGTGTCAATTTCATTAAGGTCTCCGTAGAATAGTGGAACTGGGCTTTTTTTCCTTTTAATAAAAAGCTTGTTATTTGGCCTTGAACTTGGGCTGCAAAATAGGTTTCTGTGTTTATTCGGGAGGAATGAGTAAGTTGAAATTTTTTTTTTTTAATTTGATGAGGGAGAATTTCACTGATGGTAAAACACATATTTTAAAACGTTGGAGACTTTTCCGTCTAGCCTTCCGACCGGTGAAAACTTACATCTTTACTTCCTGGAGCCTGGGGGACACGCAGGCCCAGAGGCCATGCCCCGGCGTTTCTGAGCCCCGAGACCCTTGACCACAGTTGGCCTCCGAGGAAGCGGAGCGTGGAGTTGGCTGCTCGCTGTGTGCTGTCAGTTTCAATATAGAACTACCCTTCCCTGAAGTTTAATATGCCCTTAACTGTCTGGTAATTGCACGTGCGCCAGGGGACTTAACAAAACGATCCACTGCTGTCTGCTACAAAATTGATGCCGATTTTGGCCTGCGTTCTTTTTTACTGGTGAATTATGGAGTAGACTCGCTAGTTTTAGAGCCTTGTAACTCATTAGTGTTAGAAACCAAGGATGAGGGCCTCAGTGATGGTTTTCTCTTTATTAAGATCCATAGCTCCCTGCCTGGGATTTGTTTCAAGTTAAGCTGTGTCAGAAAGCGTTTGGATGGATTTTCAAGAAGTGGGTAAGGGATTGGGGTGGAGGTAGGGAACAAATATTTACGTAGCTTATTTAAATGATCAGTTTCTCATCATTAAAAGAACTTCAGCCTAAGTAGTACTGACCTGTGTCCTTGTTAATGCTTATGTAAATTAATAGTCAAACCAAAAGAGACTTTGCTTTTACTAAATTTTATCCAGATTTTTCTTTCAGAGGAAGCACATCATTCTATTTGTTATCCTACCAGTAATTGAACTGTGCCTTCTTTTTTTCTTTTTTTAATTTGGAAAGCCAGAGTTAACCTAATATGGAGGAACTGAAGGGCAGTATACCAGAGAATGCTTAGAAATGATGAAATTAAAAAAAATTGAAGTTGGCAAATTTTGTGTGTGCAGGGGTCAGATAAATTGCAGTGTATTATGCTTTTGCTCTCCACTTTGGGTTTTAGGTAGTACATGTGGGAAGCACGTAATGCTTTGGAAAGTAAGTTTTTCATTTTTGAAATTTTTTTTAATGTTAGAAAAGTTAATTCTGATGTTATGAGGAGATACTGACACTTATTTCTCTTTATGAGTCTTCTAGAAATTGAAGTATTTGGCTACTGGTCACCTGACATGGGGATCCTTTTAGAGACAGAGGAAATAGATTGTAAGTGGCTTGAGGGCAAAGTCGGTAATTTTTTCTTTTTGGTGCCCATAAAACACTTACGTAGAGCCCTAGACCCAACAGACATTCACTGTTTGTTGAATAAATGACTGATGTGAATTCTGGTCATTTGCAGACATTCAAATTGTACATGAGCTGGCTGACACAGAAGGGAGGGAGAGGAAGGACTGTCAGACATTAGACTGGCTTACACTGTCCCGGCTTTTGAAATTGACATTTTCATCCTGACTGAATCAGGAGGCTTTATGTAATCAGTGGAGGGTTTTTTTTTTTTTTGTAACCAAGATTTGTACACAAGACACTTTGCTGTTTCCCCTCTTTTGAAATGTATTCACAATTGATGTGTTTGCTGATTAATCATTTCTGGAGGTACTGCACATAATGTGGATGCTAGATATAGGAAGTAAACATATTGGAAGAAAACAGAAAAGAACAGGGCCTTTTTGTTGTTGTTGTTCAGGAGGCCTTTTATTTACTCTTAATATTTCATTTTAAACATCACTTTACGTTTTTAGAATTTCTAAGTTGTTAAGCAAGGTATTGGAGGCTCGCTTTCTGCCTTCTATCTAGGCTCTGTATTCAGAAGAACTTTTGCAAAAAAAGTATGCAAGTAAGAAGTGAGGCAGAAAGTGAAATCATTTTTGCTTCTGCCTGATATTGTCTTTTCCATAGTGAGAAGCCAAGTAGCTGGCAAGTCATTCTTCTTTGACCCATTTTCTTAAAAGCCAGGTGGTAATATATACTGTACATGGAGATGTTTGGTTTTATATAATAATGAGATTGATGTGATAAGTTCTAGTAAGCAAGCCTTGGTTTGCAGAAATAGAAATACAGATTTCCAGTACACTGTTTAGAACAGATTAAACCTTAACATAATTTTGTGAGTTTGAAACTCTCCGGAAGAAATGTTATCCTTTAAAGTACTCTTAAGAAACAGCCGAAATCTGAATGGAGTCTGTGGTTGAATTAGTAGAATTGTACCAATATTTAGTTTCTTCATTTTGAATAATTTGACCCTGAGTAGTTAAGTCAGATGTCCACACTAGGGGAAGGTGGGAGAAACATGTACTTGAAGTCTTTGTACTGTTTGTGCAGCTTTTCTGTAAGTTGAAAATCATTTCAAAATATAAGATTTTACAGTACCTTTTACAGTGTGTGAATAGATTTGTTAAGCAGTTTGTTTTATTTTTTCTTTTTCGGATAACTAGAGGCATGACGTTTTACATTTTTATGTTACTTTAATGAGATTGATAATGGATGTGATGAAAAGATTGCAAATTTAAATCACTGCGCATGAAAGAGATATGCCAAGAAATCACTTTACATTTTTAGTGTTATGTGGATGTAAAGAAGTATTGCTTGAGCTTAATCAATTGTTCTGATCGGAAAAATCACAGGTTTTAGTCTGATGTTTTCAAAGGGTTGGTTCACAGATTATCATTAGAAAAGTCACTTACATATATTGATATATGAATAAGTGTGTATATAATTTGAGTAATTCTAAATGAACTTTCCCTAATGAGCAAGTAATCTGAATTATATCTTCAGAAGATATAAAACCCAGTATGAATGAAACACAGCCTTTTGTTTTGGGAAAAGTTGATTTTTGAATTTAGATATTTCTCTGGCAATTCTATGGACATCAGTAGCTTTATTTAAAAATTTCATAGTTTCATAACAAATGTACATTCTAGGAATTGATAGGCTGTATGTATGTTTCAGCAGAGGCACTGTTTGGGGTTAAGTAGTGTTTCTCTCAGTTTTTGTTGTAGGTTTAGTTCTCTAGAATAAGTGTGTCTATCCTGAATATCCTAAGACATAGTTTTCAGTTAGGGGACAGGCATTTTAATAAATACTTACATACTTTTTCAACAGTATAACATTTCTTAAGGCAGTGTCTACCGTGCTTTGTAATTCTAGGAGTCTTCTCTTTGAAAACCAACTTTCCCACAAACTTTTCTCAGGCTGCTGCTTATCTTTAGGATTACAGCCTGTTAATCGGCGTCTTTTGTAATTGAGAGAAAGTTTCATTTCTTATGTTTTTCAAACTCATTAGTGAAAAGTTTAAGGAAGATACACAATAACATAGCCCTTCCATCATAAGAGGATACAGCTTCTTCAGTTCCTAAAATACTGCAGGGGTTTAGCGTTTAGTCTTATCAGAAAGACTACTTTTATTCTGTTGCTCTGAAAAAGAACTCAGCAGAGGAAAACAATAGGTAGGGCTAGTGTTAGGTGGGAAGTAGGAAAGTTTTAGTCATCACCTCCATAGCCTGTGGTCCCCTGTCTTCCAGGGGCCCGCTGGCAAGGTCAGGCTCTGATGAGGTGGGAACGTGGCGGGGGAGAGAAAAGAACATGGGCCAAGGAGGGTGGGGGGTTTGTGTGTGCTCACGTGTAGGAACACAGGTGTGTAGGCAGGTTAAGGATCCAAAGAGGATCAAGTGTGCAGGAAGATCAAGCTGACGTCCTACACCTGGGGGGCTTTAGGTGGCCTGGGGGAAAGGGCATTGAGCCAGTGCTTCCGCTGAGCTGTGTTTATACCCATACAGCTCAAAACCAAGTGATCACCAGGAGTGGTCCTTCCCAACCTTGGTTTCTATGGCCGGCCATGGTGATTCTTTTGTCCAGGCCCCAGAAGGGTCCCACAGCATCCGCAGGTGATCCTTTTGAGAAACATTATTCTAAAAGAGTCATCCTTGGATGAACAGTTTCAGCATCACTCAGGAACAGGTAGACCCCTACCCAGAGGGATAAAAATCCGAAAGCCCAGGGAGGGGCTGGGCGCATGGGGACAGCAGTACATGCTAGAACTAACCCTCTAGGCTCTTAGGATGCTGGACAGAGCGTGAGTTCTGAGAGGCATGGGATTCTCAGCCTGCACTTTTCAGCCTCCCTTGACAAGAGCAGAAAGTACCGGAGATGCAACTAAAACTCACATCCATGCACTTAGTAACCCCCACCCCCACTGTGAACACAGCTCAAATTATGAAACAGGCTGATGTGATGGTGTTGTGACTCTCAGCCTCTTAGCATGACATTTCAAATAATGGTCTTATCTGGGGAAGATATTGGATTCAGCCAGTTGTAAAATGACAATGGAAAAAAATTTACCTCTAATTTTACTTACTGCAATGTAAAGTTTTAATTAAATTTTTCAGTCACTGGAAATTAGCCACTGGAAATTTCTGTGGGTTGACACTGTGTTTCGAAGATATTTGTTGGCTTGTTGTAATAAGTACATAGCCCAGTGCACCTATTAAAATGATGCTTTCTATTCAAAGTGGATATTGAGCATTACTGCTGGGAAAGCCCCTTTAGGGAATCGGGGAAGGCTTTGGGGGTGGTCATGGACAAAGAACAGAAAGATACAGTTATCACTTTGGAAAGTTGTCCAGTTATTTAAAGTTTCAAAATCTACTGAAATCAAAAGAAACAAGGAATTTCTTAGGCAAGAATGAGGAATTAATGTGCATAAAATTTGGAATTTTAATATGGAAATGTGACACTTTGCCTTGGAAATGAACTTAATTTCCAAATAGAAGGGAAGAACTTTTTAATATAGATCTTTTTAAAGTACTGATAATGTACTTTTATGTGTCTTCTAAGATAGCACCTCGTTTGTCTGTTTTCCACCAAAGACCATCCCTGCTTCTCCATTGCTAAAAGCTCCAGGTAAACAAAATGGATTGTGATGTCATTTAACAGATTTATCTTGAAACGTTGTCAGCAGACTTTCAGAGAATCCATGGCGGGCAGAGTGCTTTCCATGCGGCAGGCAGGCCTCCAGCTCTCTGCTCCTCCGGCCGCTGTCCCGAGCCCATCAGCAGGTGTAGCTGCCTAGTGGGTATGCAGGCAGGGGTATCACCCAGCCTCACCCACACGGCTCCCTGGATGCATCCACCTAGAGCTGAAAGAAGGCAAGGTATGGAGGGAGCCTGCCTCTGCTGTGATGACTCATTCACATCAAATGAAATTCTTCAGTGGAAGTTGCTGCTTTAGTTGTAATTCACTTTGTTTTAGTTCAAAACTGACCCCAGGACGACTTCAGGCTCTGTGGTGATTATTTCTCCTTTGTTCCTCTTTTTTTTGGCTGTATCCTGTGTGGGTGCTCAGTGGTGTCCAACTCTTTTCGACCCCGTGGACTGTAGCCCATCAGGCTCCTCTGTCCTTGGGGTTTTCCAGACAAGAATACTGGAGTGGGTCACCATTTCCTTCTCCATAGCTGTATCCTAAGTGGCTGCTATTCCGTGTATAGAGTGGGACTAGGAGAAATAGATTATCTGGTAGCTACCTAAGAGTTCAGGGTAACTTATGAAACTTTTTCCATCAAGTCTTTCAGTAATCGACCAGAAAAGTGGCCACGTGCAGATGTGTGACATGGATATGAAGAGCGTGGGCACCTCACTTCCGTCTGCTGGAGACCCCTTTTCCAACATTGCTGGTTCAGGTATATAACGCAGGGAGTCATTAAAATTTTCTTGGACACCTGCATGCTTAGTCGCTTCAGTCGTGTCCGACTCTTTGCAACCCAAATGGACTATAGCCCGCCAGGCTCCTCTGTCCGTAGGATTTCCTAGGCAAGAATACTGGAGTGTCACCTGAGTTAGTCCATTTTTCTGCTTAAAACTGAGAAGAAGCCCGAGTCCTTAAAAACTTTTTCTGTGATGTGAAAGGTTTGGGCCCCGAGTTGGAGGCAGAGGGACGGTGGAGGATCTGAGGGAAGAATGCCTCTTACTTTCACACTGAGGCTGCAGGGGAGGGAAACTGTGATGGTCAAGAATCCAAGACCTACAGCTGAGAGAGAATGAGGGTCAAATTGTCGGAGGTTTGTCAAAACAGAGTTTTTAGACTTACCCTTGGAGGAAGGGGCTAGCATTTAACAGAATGATTTATTTAAAAATACAACAGTCCCTGGTTTGATCCCAGGTTCTGGCACCAAAAAAATAAATAAATAAAAATACAACAGCCTAGGCAGAACCAAAGCATGTGGTTTTTATGGACCTCAGAACAGAAACACTTACAGAGCATCCATTTGTTTTCAGATGGGTGAGTATTCCCTTTCATCTCTTTCCTATTCAATATGCAGAAAGCAGATTTATTGCAGACAGTGAGAATATGTTTTAGCCTGAGTTACCATGGAAGGCAGAGGCCTGGTACTTCTCCCTGATTCTAGTGGTGGAATCACACAACAGGGTCTAACCTGGGCTTCTGACTGTGGATGGGACGGGGAGGCACTGGATCACACCCTTCCTGCAGTCCATTTTGAGGGTTTCTATTTGATCTGTCTTCTCTGGTGTAGTCTGACGTGTTTTAAATAATGTCATAACCACAAGTTTGACTCATTTTGATATTCTTGATACAAAATATAAAGTTGTCTAAAGCATTTCTTTTAAAATAAATACTCATAATGTATAGAATCAAGTTACAGTGTTTAGCATTTCAGTTCAGTTCAGTCTCTCAGTTGTGTCCGACTCTTTGCGAACCCATGAACTGAAGCCCGCCAGGCCTCCCTGTCCATCACCAACTCCTGGAGTCCACCCAAACCCATGCCCATCGAGTCGGTGATGCCATCCAGCCATCTCATCCTCTGTCTTCCCCTTCTCCGCCTGCCCCCAATCCTTCCCAGCATCAGGGTCTTTTCCAATGAGTCAACTTTTCGCATGAGGTGGCCAAATTATTGGAGTTTCAGCTTCAACATCAGACCTTCCAATGAACACCCAGGACTGATCTCCTTTAGGATGGACTTGTTGGATCGCCTTGCAGTCCGAGGAACTCTCAAGAGTCTTCTCCAACACCATAATTCAAAAGCATCAAATCTTTGGCGCATTTAGTAATCACATATTCTTTTCATACAGTTCATGGGGTTCTCATGGCAAGTATACTGGGGTGGTTTGCCATCCCTTCCTCTAGTGGATCACGTTTTGTCAGACCTCTGCACTAAGACCCATCCATCTTGGGTGGCCTTACGCGGCATGGCTCAAAGCATTACTGAGTTACACAGTCCCCTTTGCCATGACAAAGGGGTCACCTGATGTGAACAGCTGACTCACTGGAAAAGATCCTGATGCTGGGAAAGACTGAAGGCAGAAGGAGAGTAGGGCAACAGAGGAAGAGATGGCCTGATGGCAACACCGGTGCAATGAACATGAACTTGGGCAAACTCTGGGAGATGGTGAGAGATAGGGAGGCCTGGCATGCTGCAGCCCATGGGGTTGCAAAGAGTTGGGCGAGTGGGCGACTGAACAACAACAACAATCACGTAGTGTGTTAATAAACATAACAAATACTTTTAAATGAGTGAATGATTGAATGAAGTTCCCTTAGGGAAGAAAAAACACAAATTACTTCTGCTTCCTGCTGATTTTTTTTCTTTCTATGAAGTTTTATCTTTTTTAAAGCATTTGTTATCATCTTAACAGTAGGCTCAGGTGGTGGATTTGGTGTTTGATAGCCTTAGCAATTAATAGGCACATAGAGATTCAGTTGCTAAAATTTAAAGGAAAAAGCTTACCTTTTGTTAATTAAACGTGTAAAAATGAGCCTATAATTTTTATCATATGTAATAAAAATGTATAAATCAGTTACTGCCATAAAGTAGAATTTTGGTATTATACTGATCTGTAAGAAAAAAAATGAAATTCACTATGTGATAGATCAACCATGATTTGATTTTAGTTTCTGGTGTATTAAAAGAAGTGTGTATCACCAGGAAGAAGCTGCCATGACAGGGAGTAATAGATACCATCTCCTGCTTTCTTTCTGATATAGAATGAAATTGATTACACCTGCTCAGAGCTCAGCCCGCGTGTTCCCATCGCTCGTCTGCGGTACAGCAGGCTAGCTCTCCTTGCTTCTTCATCCACTGTAGCGTATTCTCAAGTGAGGAAACTTGGGATCCTTGCCGTGTTGTCTCTGTTTGTCAGTAACCATTTCTTCCTATTCGAGTGGCTTTTTAGAGAGCCCCTCCCTTTTGTTTCCAGCCCCTGTGGGGAGCTTGCTGAGAGGCCTGTGTTGCTGACCCTGAGAAAGTTTGGAGTGGGGTCTGGCCAGCCACGGTGGGGCTCGGACCGGTAGAGGGTGTTGTTAATTAAACGGCCTGATGTCAGCTATGGGGTCCCAGAGGGCAGGAAAGAGAGCAGAGACCCGCCCCTGACCCCTAGCAGATCAGGTGTTCCTGATTTTGATATCTCTTTCTACCACTGAATAGCAGCATGGCCTTGGACATGGTATTTGATTTTTGAGCCTCAGTTTTGTTTTCTGTAAAAAACACCTTGTAGGATTATGGTAAAGACTAAACAGGCAGACCAGTGCATATTGTGCTATGAGGTTGGGTGGCGTATTGAGGAAGAGGGGACCGCTCAGTTCTGCCAGCACCCACATCCCATGAGTGTGACCACATGAGCTCCCTACTTTTATGTCAGAAAGCCTCTCGTATTGACAGTTTGATATGGTTCAAACTTCTCTGGGTCCAAGGCTTTGGTATTTGAGTGTCCTGGGGGCTCAATGGGTGATACATTTGTAGAAGTGCTCAAAAAATATGTATGTTATAAACATAAGGCCAGTATTATATTTTGAAAGAAAAAGAAACCCCGAGAATTACAAAATGACCCCTCAGAATTGGCACCATGAAAACCCAGCCCTGCTTAGTTCCAGAAGGCAGTTCTGGACATGTGCTTTGGACTCCCCAAAGCTCTTTTTTTAAAAAAAAAAACACAGATTCCTGGCCCTGCAGAGGTACTGAGTCACAGCCTCTGGAAGGGGCCACCAAAACTGGTAAAGAAACACCCCGGACCCTGAGATCTTTAAACTCGCTAAAGTTGAAAGAGTCCTGGCAGGACATTAGCAGGGACTTGGAGACCCTGCCCTTTGGAGAATTTATCTCGTATTTTCTGACTAGTGTTAAGAAAGCATCTGCGGATCATGACACGAAGTTTCATGTACCATACTATAATTGACTGGAGACTGTTTCTCTTTGGAAGTAAAGGCCTTCTGGTGTCAGCAGAGAAAATGCATTATGAAACTTGGTATTTTATAGAAACCAAGCTGATTTGTAGTCATCTTTCAGAGCTTCCCTGGTGGCTCAGCAGTAAAGAAGCTGCCTGTCAAAACAGCAGATACATGTTCGATCCCTGGGTCGGGAAGATCCCCGGAGAAGGAAATGGCAACCCACTCTTGTATTCTTGCCTGGAGAATCCCATGGACAGAGGAACCTGGTGGGCTATACATGGGGTTCGAGAAGAGTCAGACACAACTCAGTGACTAAAACAACAGCAACAACCCATCTTTCAGTCTGATGAACTCCAGTAAATGTGACATCAGTCTGGAATTTTTAGGGTATAGTAAGAGAATAAAGATATTTCAGAGAATCAGAACACAGATCATTTTTGATTTCTATATTCACAGCTGCAAGCCAAAATTTGAGATGACTCATTCAGAGATGGTAACGAGACACAATGATACTGGAGAAATAATTTTACAGCACTTATTTCTGTCTGATGTTCATTGAAACATGGACACTGGAGAATAATTTGCCTTAGGGGTCCCCTGAGCAGGGACCAAAAGCATGACATCTTTATTGCAGTAATTCCTAAAAGACTCCCTAACCTCAAAAATGGGCATCCCCCTCTATTAGAGAGCTTGAAATTTCCACCAGCTCATCATTTCAACCAAGGAAGAAAGGTGCTTGTTGAAATGTCATCTCGGAGCAGTGGCTCATTAAGTCATCTTAAGTATGACATCCCCAACTTGCTGTCACCTCCCTAAGTTGACATCTTTAGATGTCAGATCTCTCACTTGTAAAATGAAGATGTTTGATTCAAGAATCTATAGGGTCTCACCAAATACTTAGAGAGCCTGAGGATTGTTACCTGAGTTCACTTGAGTTTGTCCGGTAGCGTGTTGTAAAGGAATGAGACCTGCATCCGTAGGTCATTTTTGATAGTGCAGGATGGGAGAAATGTCTTGAACGGTGAATCAGTCTGAGATGCTGCCCCTTACAGCAGGAAGGTGCTTGTTACAAGAAAGTGGGTATAGCAGGGATGCTGGAAGGATTTTAGGTGCTTCCTACAATTGCTCAGCTTTTGTTCCTTCCTGCCTCTACTCAACTGTGCACAGATAAAACCCACTTTCCCCCCCTTGATACTTGGGGAAGAAGCTGCCAGCCATAGCTGTCACCCAAGTCTGCTGCAACTACACCATCTAGGCTGATATTTTTTGTTTAAATCTTGGCAACATGGGTAAGCCTTATTTCAGGGCTTTATACTGGGCACTCATTGTGTGCTGGGTACCATGCTGTTTGTTGTTCCGTCTTTCAGTCGTGTCCCACTTTTCATGACCCTGTGGACTGTAGCCCGCCAGGCTCTGTCCGTGGGATTTCCCAGGCAAGAACACTGAACTGGGTTGCCATTTCCTTCTCTAGGGGATCTTTCTGATGCAGGGCCTGAACTTGCCTCTGCTGTATTGCAGGTGGATTCTTTACCCCTGAGCCATCAGGGAAGCCTGGATACTATGTTGAGAGGGTATGGTATTCTCAAACTTATCGATGCTCAGTAGCTCATCAGAGCTTAGCTGAGATCACTGCTGGAGCTTTGCAGGGTAAAGCTGTCTCCGTTCCTAACAAAGCCAGCCCGCTGAGCACGGGGTGTGTGTGCTGTTTTCTCTCTCCTCTCCCCACCCCTCCCTGTGCACACAGATGTGTGTGTGATAAGCTGCTTCAGTCATGCAGAAATGTGCAGGTTGTCTTTTCCTGATTTATGCCTCCATGCCGTCCACCTGTATTGAGGTGTGCTCCATGCAAAAGCATTTCAGAGGGAGTTTCGGGTCTGTTAGGAAGATGCTGAGTGTTTTATTACGTGATGTAGAGTCTTTAGACTTGGAGGAGAACATGGCAACCCACTCCAGCATTCTTGCCTGGAGAATCCCCCTGGACAGAGGAGCCTGGTGGGCTACAGTCCTTGGGGTCGCAAAGAGTTGGACGCAACTGAGCGACTAAACAAGAACAGCACAGAATCTTTAGAATGACCCTCTGGGGAGCTGTCCTTCTGGGTCTCACTTCCAGGAAAAGGTGTGGCTTCCCTTATGAACGTACTTTCTTCTTGTGGACAAAGCAAATTGTATAACTCATCAAGTTTTCCTCTCTATGTTGGCTGTTAGGATGTCAGATTCAGATGTGTGGGCTGAAGGAGTTAGAACTTTTTTGAACAGAAAAACTCAGCCAAACTGGACTTCATCAAACAGGATTTGTTGGCTCGTGTAAAGAGAAGGCTGTGGGTGGCCCAGTTGGTCCTAGGGGCTCTTGCCTCTCTCTCTAAGCATCTTTCCTGGGTGTTTCTAAGGAGTTCAGGCTGAATCCTCCAGCCCCAAGCCCCAGGGAAAGAGAAAAATCCCTCCCCCAACAGCACAGACCATGCCTGCCCTGTGGTTCATGGAGTCAGCTCACATCACCTGCTCCCACTTTAACCTCGTGCCCTGCTTGGCTGGAACACTGGACCAGGCATGAAGCCTGGAGCCCTAAGGAGCCACAGGGAATGAGAGTGTGGAAACTGGGGCTGCTTCATGGAGACATGGGTTCTGTTACCAGCTGGAGGGAGTAGCTGCTGACTGGGCCTAAAACAGAAAAATGCCCAGAGCCACCATCTCTGCACTAAAACCTGAATTCTGGTTCCTTTTCTTGGGTCTTAGTCTCCTCTTCACTTATCTTGTGCATTCATGCTAAGTTGCTTCCGTCATGTCCGACTCTTTTGTGACCCCATGGATTTTAGTTCTCCGGTTTCTCTGTCCTTGGGATTCTCCAGGCAAGAGTACTGGAGTGGGTTGCTGTGCCCTTCTTCAGGGGAATCTTACCAACCCAGGGATCGAACTAATATCTCTTAAGTCTCTTGCGCTGGCAGGCGGGTTCCTTACTACCAGGGCCACCTGGGAAGCACCTTTCTCACCTTATTCTAATTTATCTTGCTGTGTTTTATGTATCATAATAAATTTATTGACTCTCTTGGAACTGGGTGGTGATAGCAGAAAATAAATGAGTTCCAAAGTTTTAGCATCTGAGTCAGTGTCCCAAAGGCAGCTCTTGTGTGTGTGTACATTTCTTTACATCCTAATAACATGGGGAGCAGTCTCAGCTCACTAACAGTGAAGAACATGGGTGTGGGAGGAGGCAGGGAGGGTATTAGAGCTGAGTTCAGTAGTTTCTCAACTTACTTTTCAAAGCACCACAGTTTTTTAGTTAAGTAAAATCTTACATAGGTAGAAAAGCATAAATATCTCTTGGTTAACAAAATTTGTTGCGGGCAGGTTTAAAAAATAACCCTTCAAATTGGAGAAACAAGTGTTTGATGAACTACTATCCAGTAACAGATACCCACAAAGCTGATGGCAGAAACCAGGGGACCCCAACCTCAGAGATCTCATGCCTGACGATATGAGGTAGAGCTGATGTAATAATATTAATAGAAATAAAGTGCACAATAAATGTAATGTGCTTAAATCATCCTGAAACCATGACTCACCCTCTCCCCCCACCGTTGTTTTTCAGTCACTCAGTCATGTGTAACTCTTTGTGACCCCATGGACTGCAGCACGCCAGGCTTCTCTGTCCCTCACTGTCTTCCGGAGCTTGCTCATACTCATGTCCATTGAGTTGGCAATGCCATCCAAGCATCTTGTCCTCTGTTGTCCCCTTCCCCTCCTGCCCTCAATCTTTACCAGCATTGGGGTCTTTTCCAATGAGTCAGCTCTTCTCATCAGGTGGCCAAAGTATTGGACGACCCCACAACTAGGTCCCTGGAAAAATTGTCTTCCACATAACTGGTCCCTTGTGCCAGATAGATTGGGGACCACTGGGGCAAATGACAGTCATCTACCGTTTTTCGTGTTCTATGGATGGGGAGTGTGCCTGGTGGTCTGAAGTGGGATTGTGTGCTTTCTGTCCATGTCTCTACTCAGCTGACCTTGGCTCTTCTCTCTTGACACTCTAGGGTTGGCTGGCTGCAGGCTGGTCAAGGTTAGACCTTGGCTGGGACGGCTGAGCTCCCCTCCCTGGGGTCCTCTGCAGGCAGGGTTTCCAGAGAGAGAGCAGAGGGTGCCAAGGCCTCTTGGCTTACTCTTGTGGAGGGCACATCATCACTCCTGCCTCACCCTCTTGTCACAGACACAGGGCTAGCGTGGAATCCAGGGTGGGGAAACACATCTCCACCTTGATGTGTGGGGCAGCTGGGCCACGCTGCAAAGGGTAGACATGGACGCAAGGACAGGGCATTAATGGGACCCCACACAGGGCTCTGCCAGGCCCTGGGGCCTGCATCCTGAGATGCTTCTTTGCAGAGCACAGTTGAGAAATCACTGGCACATGAAAAAAGGAAATATAGGATTGCAAGACCTGCATTCAAGGGCCCCTCCAGCCACTGGCCATCCTCCGAGGGGAAGCCACTGAACTCGGTGAACTCAGTTCCTTATCTGTAAAGAGGGTCATTCTGGGATGCTGTGGCTTCAGAGATCGCCTGTGATAATGGATGGTCTGCAAAGAGGCTTACAAACGACTGTGTTCCTGGGTGTATTCTGGAGGGACTGATAGGCTGCTTATACCTGAGTCACCCTGGCTGTGTCATTCATCCCTTGGGACAGTCCCCTGGCCTCTCCAAGGCTGGTTTCTTCATCTGTGGAGAGCAGTGCTGTGTCACCCTTGGTCACCCTGTGGACAACACAGTGCCTGGTGTGTGAGACCAGTAGCCCTGTTCTTAGAGGCCTGTGACCATGGGATAGCCTTGAGCCTGTGTGCTTCCTTTATGTCCGAAAACCCCAAGGCGTGTGGTTCTGCAAACCCCGGGTTTTCTTCCATTTCTGATCCGATTTATTAGCTTATTGCTCTGTCCTCTGGCTTCCCAGGAGCAAGGGAACAGTAAACAGGAATATCACGTGCCACACACCGTGGGTCCTTTACATGTTAGTTACCTCCCGAAGCTATCCTGTGGGTGAGATGGTGACGCTGTCACTTGATGGAGTGTTTTGAAGTTGAGGCCCCAACATTTCAGGATGTGGCACAGACTGTGGATCCAGCTCTTTGTGGACCCAGAGGACTCCAGAGACTCTGGGGCCCACAGCCCAAGTCATCATTTTTAAGTGTGCTTAAGTATTTGATGGGCTTCCCTGGTGGTTCAGTGGTAAAGAATCTGTCTGCCAGTGCAGGAGACGTAGGTTCAATCCCTGGGTTGGGAAGATCCCCTAGAGAAGGAAATGGCAACCCATTCTAGTATTCTTGCCTCAAGAATTCCATGGACAGAAGAGCCTGGTGAGCTACAGTTCATGGGGTTGCAAAGAGTCAGATATGACTTAGCAACTGAATGACAAGTATTTGGTACAGTTTTTCATTTTGGTGTTAAAAGTGATTGTAAAGTTGGTGTAACCCAGCAATGCACCATAGTTTATAGCCTGCTAGTTTATAGTCTCTAAAATAGTAAATTAGAAGGAAAAGTACTCAACTTTTTAGTGCATGCATGTTAAGTTGCTTCAGTCATGTCTGACTCTTTGCAACCCTGTGGACTGTAACCCTCCAGGCTCCTTTGTCCATGGGATTCTCTGGGCAAGAATACTGAGTGGGTTGCCATGCTCTCCTCCAGGGGATCTTCCTGACCTAGGGATTGAACCCACGTCTCTTATGTCTCCTACATTGGCAAGTGGGTTCTTTACCACTAGTGCCACCTGAGGAACCCTTCTTAGTAACTTGTATGAAATGAATGGATTAGAGACATTGTCTGTACTTTTCATGAGCAGAGGAGGGGTAAATGCTTCCTTCTCCGTGGTTTCAAATCCTCTGGAAAGAATTGTATTGTTGTAATATCCTATGTTTAGCATTTGGGGATCAGATAGAGGTGAAAAGTGTGAAGTCCTTTGCAAAGCTCTTCTCTGTGTGCACTCGTGGTCTTGGGCAAAATGCCACAAAAGTCAGAGGATTTCAGACCTTTCACTCCAGGTGCAGGTGAACAGACAGGCCTTTGGACATTGATGTTAGTCACCTTTAGAACAAATTGCCTTTGCGTTTAAGATTGGACAAAGGCACACAGAGTATGTAGATCTGCATTTGAAGGGTATAACTCTCTCCGATGAGTCATCATGGCAAAGGACTCTTTGGTATAAGATGTTTACAAGGGTGAGGTAGTTTGCTTATTTGAATCACTTTTCGTTTGCAATATTATGGGGCAGAATTATGCTTTAGTAAACTGTGCATTGGGGTTTCCCTGGTGGCTCAGACAATAAAGAATCTGCCTGCAATTCAGGAGACCTGGGTTCAATCCCTGGGTCAGAACAATCCCCTGGAGGAGGGCATGGCAACCCATTCCAGCATTCTTGCCTGGAATCCCACGGACAGAGGAGCCTGGTGGGCTGCAGTCCAGGGGGTTGCAAAGTTGGACGTGACTGAATCGACTTAGCATGCCTGCATGGTCGCTTCACATTGTTGTCTTAGTTTCCGCCATACAGCAGAGTGAATCAGCTATTTGTATACATATATTCCCCCTTTTTGGTATCTCCTTCCCATTTAGGTCAGCACAGAGCACTGAGCAGAGTTCCCTGTGCCGTGCAGTAGGTTCTCATTAGTTAGCTGCTTTATGCTTAGCAGTGTGTGTATGTCAATTGCAGTCTCCGGATTCATCCCACCCCCTCTCCCAACTTGGTGTCCATATGCTTGTTCTCTATACCTGTGACTCTACTTCTGCTTTGCAAATAAGATTAACTTCTTGTTTATTCCCACAGTTGGTGTCACAGCCCTGGGGTTTCTTTTCTTCCTTTTCCTTTTTCCCCCTCCATCTCCATCTCCTATAATGGGTGGGTTTTAAAAGAAGACGGGCCATCTTCTTTTATCTTCTGGGCCATCAGCCCTCTTCCTAAGGAGGTCAGGCTGCTTGGCTTCCTGTTTCTCCTCTGAAGGGTGAAGATAGGACAGAGAGTGTTGGTCCCAAGAGTGAGTGTGAAAGCATAACCACTGCCTTGCCTGTCTGGCACTTGTGGGTGCATTTATCGGCTTTATTTCTAATCAGCACAGCAGTACTTAAGGGTAAAAAGATTATGCTACAACAAAGGGCCAACTAATGCTTATTGAATACTTAAAGTGTCCAGGCATTACTCTAAGTGCTTTTTATATGTATCACCTGGTTTAATGCTGATAAGCACATAAGTGACCCCCGTTTTTATAGGCTGGGGAATAAGCTCAGAGACTAAGCGAAGTGGCCCATCTTAGGCAAGTTGCAAGGATAAAGCTGGAGTTTGACCTTGAGCAGCCTGAGTCTGAAACCACCAAGACACAGAGCCTGCCAGTTCTTCGTGTTGGAGGCAGTCACTCTGAACACACCGAGGCCATAACCTGCTTCTGTCTTGAACCTCTGGATCTCTTTGTGTTGATTGGTCGGCTGGGAATCCAGGAGGGTGGGTGGATGCTTCAGGTGGACAGGGCAGTGGTCCTTCAGTGGCAGGATGAAGGACCAGAGGAGAACCCCAGCTCTCAGCAGGACTTTCCAAACAGAGTCACTGGCTTCATTCTGGAGACTCTGTTTTCACATAACCGGTGCAACTGGTAAAAGTCAGAAACGAAATAAGGATTGGTTGCTGCTGCTCAGTCACATCTGACTCTGCAAGTCCAGGGTCTGTAGCCTGCCAGGCTCCTCTGTACATGGAATTTTCCAGGCAAGAATACTGGAGTGTGGGTTGCCATTGGCTCTTGCTTTATAAAATCTTATTTTAGGGAAGTGTTTTCCCTGAACCGGGAGCCAATGCCAGTAAGTTCCAAGATCTGTGGAGCTCATGTGTTCAAAGAATTAAAAAATAATCAGACACTTCCTTGTACATTGATAAATTCACATCTGAAAAAAAATTGCATCATATGTTCATATAGTCGAGAAAGAGGGAATTTATCACCTGTGGTAATTACTGACTTTTACGAAAATCTTATAAAGGCATCCATCAGAAACAGAATATAAATACCAAAGGGATTTGATACTGTCCATTGGCCATTTAAAACTCCATGAATGTGCTTTTCTTTAACTGAGAGAAATTTGACCTGCCTACTTTTTCTTTCTGAGCTGGTTATTTACATTTTATTTTTCCATAGAATATTATCCTGTTATAATATGTTTGAACTTGAGAGTCTTTTAGTGACGACTTACCAGACTTCTCTGCAACAAAAAATATGTATAAGATTGAAAGTTTATTTTAATTTAATTCTATTTTAATTTTTAGCAACAGAAATTATGCTTATTGACCTGTATTCTTAAGCTGACAGCTTGATTACTTTCATTCCCAAAATGGTTCAGAGCAAAAAATTGGAAACCAGCTAGTTTGTAAAGGATTTATTGTCCAGTCCTGCACCTTCTCATTTGCTGGGAAGTAAACTGAGTGGATCACACCTGTTGTTTTCTAAAGGTGCCTTGTTTAAGAAAAATTAGAGAAATATTCAGAAGTTGTTCTGAAAGCAAATAATATTCATTTAATATACTTTAGTCAATGCATGCTTTAAATATACACATATATATGTAAATACACACATATATACACATATATGCACCCTGTTTTGGGGTCAAACCTTAAAATTTTAACCTAATTAGTGAGTGAAAAATATCTGTCATATGATTGCATTTAGCACAACAGTCTTCATCAAAGCTGTCATTCAAATTAACCTTACTTTCTGATAGAAAAGGTCTAACCATTTTTAATTTCAAGTGTGTTAATTTCCATTTTGAGGAAGAGATTTAAAAACAGTACAAAGAAATGATATGACAGACTGTAAAAAGCAGTTTAGTCGAGTTTAAAGTGATGTAGATTTAATACAATGAATTATATTTTGTTTTAAGTTATGAAACCATTGCAAGTCTATACTGTTTCTCATTAATTTATGGGAATGTAATATGATAGGCACCCCAAATTGTGAGGTATTATAAATAGAGGATTAGGGTTAGAAAAGCATGCTGTTTTTCTGGTAAATGTGTGTGAATCTGTGTATTGAACGCTGGTGTTTTACCTCTGGGAATAAAGAACTGTGGGCATACTTTCAAAAATAACTACATCAATTTCTGAAAATTTCAGATTTTCCTGTGGATGTAAAAGAGAGAAGTATATGCTACTTGAAACTGATGCAGCAGTAAACTAAAATAATCCATGTTTTTATTAAGAGAAAATATTAAATATTTTGTTGGGATTGACTTTTATGGGAAACATTGCTTTATGAAGAAATGTTTGATAAAATGGATATAAAGTGTTTTACTATGTAATACAAATAGACTCTAAACTAAATCTGGTGGATTTTTATTTGTAAATTTTTCCTGTATAATTTGAAAAATTTAGAAAGCATTAAAATTATATTGAAAATATATATGTCCACACTTTTACTTGTTTGACGATTGTTTTTTTTACAGCTAATGTCATGCTTGAGTGTGACTATATTTGCTAAAAAAGAATCATTACATATAAGTACATTTAAAAGGATTTTTTTTGCTTATTATTCACTGGTATGGTTTCATTTTTTTTTTTTAATTTCATCAGGTTTTGGCTCTAAAGTGAGTTCTCTGTGGTCAAGGGAAGGAAGTTGTGTGGTCATTAAAAATTTATAATATATCGGATTTTATAACATTCTACAAGAGTTAAACTGTTCTGTCTCTAGTACATTGTTTTACTTTTAAATGAAATATAGATACAACAGGGGAAGTCATGGAGCGCTACAGAGAGTGGCTGGGGTTTGATTCATCATTGAAAGAAGGCTTCCTTTCCTTGGCAGTCAGAGCTAACGTTGTTTCTTTGAAGCGTGGATGTCTTTGTACTAGAAAGATGTGCCTTCCTTTGGTAAGGTGTGATGTCTGGAGAAAGGGCAGGCAGGAAGGAGGACTTACCTGATGCTAGCATGGCTGTCGGTGCCCTTTCCCCATCAGGGCTCTGTACCCCTTGATGTTCTGTGGCCTTAGCTGGCAGGGAGTGGGGTGGAGGGGTGGGGTCCCTGCTCAGTGACTCTGTCAGGATTCTGACAAGAGACCGAACAAATGATGGGGCCAGGCCCCATGACTGGGGTTCGGTAGCATTTATCTTTCTAGATAGAGATAGTAATTTAAAAAAAAGACAACTTTTTAATTTTAATTTTTTAAATTAATTTTTATTGGTGCATAATTTGCTTTACAATGTTGTATTCATTTCTGCTCTACAGCAGAGTGAATCAGCTATGATGTGGTTGAGTCGCTAAGTCATGTCCCACTCTTTTGCGACCCCATGGACTGTAGCCCACCAGGCTCCTCTGTCCATGGGATTCTCCAGGCAAGAATACTGGAGTGGGTTGCCATTGCCTCCTGCAGGGGAATCTTCCTGACCTAGGGATCGAGCCCTTTTCTCCTGCTTGGCAGGCAGATTCTTTACCACAGCGCCACCAAGGGAAGCCCAAATCAGCTATATGTTTACATCTATCCCCTCTTTTTCAGATTTCCTCCCTGTTTAGATCACCACAGAGCACTGAGTAGAGCTCCCTGTGCTATACAGTAGGTTCTCATTGGTTACCTAGTTTATGCATAGTATTGATACGCATTTCCCAATCAAAAAGACAATGTTTTAGAGCAGTTTTAAGTTCACAGCAACATGAAGAGGCAGGTACAGAGATTTGCCCTGTGTTTCTGTCCTCGCACATGTGTGGCCCTCCCCTGGCTCCAACCTGATGGTACTTTTGTTACAGTAGATAGTTTTGCACAGACAGCTCACTATCACCCAAAGTCCGTAGTTTACACGAGGATTCCCTATTGGTGTTGTGTGTCCTGTGGGTTTGGACAAATGTGTGGTGACATGCTTCTTGCCGTTACAGCATCACTGATCTAAAAGTCCTCTTTGCTCAGCCTGTCTTTCCCTCCCTCCCCCAAAAGGAAGAGGCAGAAATATGGCTGGTGAGCTTGGGTTTACTGTAATTCCATCCTAGTCTTGACTGAGTCTGTGACTTGACAAATATTTTATGTCTCTCTGCTTCAGCTCCTCCTCCTGAGATGCAAACAGGTCATTATGACTTAAAAATAATTCAGACGTTAGGACTTGAGCTTCTGAGTCATGAATAATTATACGTGAAAACCAAACAGTCATCTCGTGATTTGACCTGAAAGAATCTTGCAAAAACATTAGTTTCCCATTGTGTAACTTAATCTTCTGATGATTGGCAGTTTTCAGTTGAATTCTCACAACTTTGAGGGACTAAGAGCCCCCTGGGGTCTGTAGCCATCCTTCTGACAGCCTGTATGCCTCCAAGGCTCTCTGTTTATTTAAGATTTCCTTTCTACTTTGTGTGGTCTTTCTGACGTTTCTTTAGTGGGACATGGGTGGGAATTGTCTTACTACCCAGACCTTGAAGCCCAGGTTAAATAGATTGTTCAGACCCTAGAGAAAGCCAAGGGTCTGATCTCCCTGAGTTCTAAAGCCAGGCAGGAAAGCTTTTGTGAACCTGCTACTTGGAAAAATGATAAGCATATTATCCCGTTACTAAGAGGAAGGCAAATTTCTCGTTGAATTGCTTTCAGAAAATAGAACACCAGCAGCTAGTCATTTTTTCAGTGATTTTCTTATGTGGTCCTTCAGTTGCTAAGTTGTGTCTGACTTTTTCGACCCCATCGACTGCAGCATACTAGGCTCGCCTGTCCTTCCCTATCTCCCGGAGTTTGCTCGGATTCATGTCCATTGAGTCGGTATTTATAATGTCCTTTGAGTGGGACTGGAAAACATGGTAGAATGGTGGGCTATCTGAGGTCAGCCCATGGGCCTGTGTTGTTTCCAGGGTGGTGCTCCTCTAAAGCACAGGTCTCTAGAATGCTCATCCTTGAAGTGTGGAAAGATGATGCATTGGAATGAAAAAAGAGGGGGCATAATTAAAATATGAAAAAAAAAACCCATCCTAAGGGCATGAGTAGCAATATATGGAGAATCCCCTGAAAGCAGATTTGTTAAAGCATGATTTAGAGTCGTGAAAAGCTGGAAACTGTTGAAATATCCAACAAGAGATTAAGTCCTGATCTATTCCTGTGATAGGACGTCAGATAGCCACTAGGAATGATGACAGGAAACAGTGTCTAAAGACATTGCACGACCACAGTATGGAGATGTGAGACAAAAACTAGTGGCAGAATCAGAAAGTGCTAGTCGCTCAGTCATGTCCTGCTCTCTGCAGCTCTGTGCCATCCAGCCCGCCAGGCTCCTCTGTCCATGGGATTCTGCAGGCAAGAATACTGGAGTGGGTTTCTGTTCCCTTCTCCAGGGGATCTTCCCAACTCAGGGATCGAAGTCAGTTCTCCTGCATCCCAGGCAGTGACAAAATCATGTCTGTAGGATAATGCTGATGTTATCAAATGATTCAAAATACTTATGTATTTAATTTTCTTTTCAAAATTTTTATTGAAAAAAAACAACAACTATGGAAATGTAAAAAGTACAAGCCAAGATGTTAATAGTGGTTCTTTCTGAATAGTGGATACATTGGTATTTTTGCTTTCTTTTAACTCTTCTTTCTTTACTTTATTTCCTTCAATGTGTTTATATATCCTCTTGTGTTGGGAGAAAGTTATTGAAAATAGTTGTTAGGTAAGAGTTGATGCCGTTTAAGTAATGAACTCAGTTAAGAAGTGTGATGATTTGGGAAGTATGAACCTGCAGAGAGGAACCGAACAGGGAAAAATTCTCAGAGGAGATCGTCTACCTCTACTCTCCCTTGCTCTAAAATGTACACAACATACACCGTATAGAGGTAGGTGTGGGAATGTACAGCAGTGTGATTTTTAAAACAGATCGTACCCATAGCCAGCTGTCTCCTAACCCACACTTGGCTGGCTTCTCCTCTGGAATTGTTTCTTTGCTGGAGTGTTAATGGATTGGTTAATTTGTGAGCAACACTCCTAATTGTATTAAATCTCTACAACCTTATTAAGCATTTGTGCAGAATTAGATCAGAGAACTTGGGGAAACAGCATGCCAGTGGTCGGAGGGAGGGAGGGGAGGGGAGAGGGAGGGAGAACTGGGCTAACAAGTGGGTCTCCCCCCAAAAATAAAACAGCACAGAGAGAAAACCCCACTGCTGTAAGTTCAGCAGGATTCCAAGGCACATGAAATAGCCTCCTTGCTGTATGTTTAAACACTGCTAATGAGAGAGAGAGAGAGACAGAGTCGAACACCAGAGCCAGCTTGTTCTTTTTATTTAGACCTGTTAGGGTTTACTTTTCTTTGGGGAAAAAGAACAAGAACTAACAAACTTTCAAGAGACTTGGGTTTTCTGGTTGCCTGTGTTTATCTTTAGATACCAGGCTACATGTATTCTATGCTTAAAAAGAATCAGTTTCAGAAAACAGAGCTGGACCGTGTCTACTTTGAAAACTAAAGCCTCAGTGGACTGAAATATATGGCTTTTTAAAAGTTGGCATTGGAGCATTGCTGATTAACAATGTTGCGGTAGTTTCAGGTGCAAAACAAAGGGACTCAGCCATACATATACGTGTGTTTATCCTCCCCTAAACTCCCCTCCCACCCAGGCTGCCATTCAGCATTGAGCTGAATTCCCTGTGTTATACAGGAGGTCCTTGTTGGTTATTCATTTAAATATAGCAATGTGTGCATGTCCATCCCCAATTCCCCAACTATCCCTTCCCCCATTCTTCCCCCTTGCCCAGCAACCCTAAGTTCCTCCTCTAAGTCTGTCTGTTTCTGTTTTGTAAATAAGTTCATTTGTATCATGTCTCTTTAGACTCTGAATATGAGCAATTTTTCTGCTTCTCTGTCTGACTTCACTCAGTGTGACAAGCTCTAGGTCCGCTCATGTTGCTGCAAGTGACTTTATTTCATTCTTTTGGATGGCTGAATAATATTTCATTGTATATCTGTACCAAATATGTGTGTGCATGCCCAGTCGTCTCTGACTCTTTGCAACCCTATGGACTATAGCCTGCTAGGCTCCATGGGATTTTCCGGGTAAGAATACTGGAGTAGTAGGTTGCTATTTCCTCCTCCAGGGGATCTTCCCCACCCAGGGATCGAACACACATCTCCTGTTTGCAGGTGGATTCTTTACTACTGAGCCATCTGGGAAGCCCCTATATGTACCATTTATACTGCATTTTAAAAACCATGGTTGGCAGCTAGTTTCTGCCAACCAGGGAGATGAATTCTTCGTCTGAGAATGCTTAGTGCACCTTCCAGCAGTGGCTTTGGGGAGGATGGATAAGGAAGCTTTAACACTGACTTCTGGACATCCTGACTGTGTCCCATTGCTTACCTGGAACGATTGGTCTATCTTTTCCCCCCAGTGTTGAACGTTTATTACTTAGAATTATTGCAATAGTAATGGAAATCCAAGTAAAACTTTTTAGCAGCCTTTGGTTTGATTTCAAGCTATTGATATCCTTGTATTGTGTACTTTAGCACTTTCAAAGTCAGAAATAGTGAAGTACTTTTTAGGATGAAGATAAGTCAAACTCAGGAGCAGTCAGAATTTTTACTTTCTTGATAGTTCCACAGTACCTCACTCAGAGTGTTTGTGGTTTTAAATTGGATGGTCCCACAGGTTTTAAGAGTCACCTGAAAAGCAGAAAAATAAAGGCTATCATTCATTTTAGAAGTTTGCATAATCATGATTTTGCTGAAAATAAGACAGAGTAATAAGGAAGGAAAAGAATGTGGGATGCTGCCTCCCCAGCTCCTGGGATCTCAGCTCAGTGTGTCAGTTACACTTGTTTGATTGCTGAGTCTGACTCTCTGCGACCCATGAACTGTAGCACACCAGGCTTCCCTGTCCTTCACAGTCTCCCAGAGTTAGCTCAGACTCACATCCATTGAGTTGGTGATGCCATCTAACCATCTCATCCTTTGTCACCCACTTCTCCTCCTGCCCTCAGTCTTTCCCAGCATTAGGGTCTTTTCCAGTGAGTTGGCTCTTCGCATCAGGTGGCCAAAGTATTGGAGCTTCAGCTTCAGCATCAGTCCTTCCAATGAATATTCAGAGTTGATTTCCTTTAGGATTGACTGGTTTGACCTTGCTCTCCGAGGAACTCTCAAGAGCCTTCTCCAGCACCACAATTAGAAAGCATCAATTCTTTGGCACTCAGCATCCTTTATGGTCCAACTCTTAACATCTACACATGGACTACTGGAAAAACCATAGCTTTGATTATATGGACCTTTGTTAGCAAAGTGATGTCTCTGCTTTGTAATCTGCTGCACACCAGGTCAGGAAATCTGCAGGGGTGTCCCTGAAGTGTTTCTCTCTTCTGCCAGGCAGTTGCTGCTGTTTTCTCTGCCGGGATGCTGCGGGGATGGCCCTGCCCTGGTTGCTGTGACCACCATGTAGCCTCGTGGCCTCCCTCTTCACCGCCTGTTCATCCTACCTTCTCTGGACTGTCTGGACCTTCTCTGTCCCTGACGTGGGGAGTACCACACCCAGCTACTGGCTCACACCCATCACAGAGGCGTCGGAAGTGGCTCTTTATTTCAGCCCCTGCTCTGGGGCTGTCCGTGGATTGGCCTGACCTGTGCAGTCAACAGGGTCCTAGAATCAGAGAGTTAAAAGATTAGAGAGTGTGTTGTAAAACAGAGATTTAATTAGTAAATGCAAAGGTGTGTGTGTGTGTGTGTGTGTATGTACTCATGAGAGAGAGTACATGTTCTGGAGAAGGGGGTTTAACTGCAGATAAAAGGGCTATTGCTTAGGACCCCTTCTGTGGAAGGAGGCAGAGGCAGAGAGATGCTGGCGGAACTTTCCATGTTTGTGAGAGGTCAGCAGGCGTGTGGCTTCCCTTAGCACCTGGATCTGAACATTTCCCAGACATGTACAGCAGGTTGCTTCCGGTCCTTCCAGATCTTCTAGGTCCTTATAAAGATATGAACACATTTCATGTTATTGTTCAGTCAAATATACAGAATGCTTCCTGGAATAAAATCGGTGGCAAGGAAAGAGTGCCGACCGACCGCTTGGTTAATAATTGCTGGTGTGGAGCGTTCTGTTACTTTGCTTTTTTCCTCTTAATTGGCTGAGAATTAATAAACTCCTGGTTGGTTTCAAGGGCACAGCCAGTTTTTAATGGTCATGCGGAAATTTCAGAAAGAAAGCTAAAGAATTAACATAATAAATAATTATTGCTTCCAGAGTTTTTTTTTTTGTTGTTGTTAGGATTATAAAATGTTAAAAAGCAAAGCCTCTTGAGTGGAAAGTGATGGCCCTGACAAGCAGGGCAGCGGCAGCATTCGCAATGAGGCCGATCTTCCCTCAACGTCAGGCGGATTTGCGTCCCCCGGAAACGTTTCCTCGCATTATGGAAATGTCCTTTTCCCATCAACAGTGGAGAATGAAACTCCAGGCTTCTAATTAATCCCAGCTGACGTTTGATTTCACATCCAAGTCCAAGGCAGGAGGCGGAGTGGTCTCCCTCCTCCCGCCATGTCCATGACCACAGGCAAATTTCTCCATTAATGTCAGACTGCATCTGTGTGTCTCATTGTCACTGTCACGCGTCAGTCATTAATGCGTTAGCCATCACTTGCGTCCACTTGCCACCCGCTTGTTCCCTGCTGGAGGAAAAGCATGGCAGGAATTTTATTTTGGAGGCCTTTAACCTTGAGCCTCTGTGTTCAGGCATAAAGAGCTTATTCCGATGTAATGCATTATAGATGATAACTTGCTCATCTATTTTCTCCCAGCTGTGAGTCACAGCAGCTTGGTGAGAACAGCCCTACACCCGTAGTTCACAAGTGTGGGAACCAAGATTCAGAAAACCTATGGTATCGGGGCTTCCCTGGTGGTTCAGTCGGTAAAGAATCTGCCTGCAATATGGGAGACCTGGGTTCGAGATCTGGGTTTGACCCCTGGGTTGAGAAGATCCCCTGGAGGAGAGCATGGCAACCCCCTCCGGTGTTCTTGCCTGGAGAATTCCCAAGGACCGGGGAGCCTAGCAGGCTCCAGCCCATGGGGTCGCAAAGAATAGGACATGACTGAGTGACTCAGCACAGCACAGCACAGCAGGGGGCTTATCTCAGGTTTCCTGGTAAGTAAGTGGTGGACCTGGGATTTGAACCTGGGATGTTTTGAATCAGATGGAATGCTTTTGTTCCTAAGAGGGTTAGAGTGCACCCTTGAGGATAGAATTATCTTCACCGTGTCTGTTTCTGACAGCCCTCTTACCTCTTCCCAAGTCTAGGTCCTGGATATTAGGGAAGCACTAGACATTTTTCATTGTCCAAAGGAAAAAAAAAAATCAGATGCATAGAAAAAAATGTTAAAATGAATTCGTTAGTTAACTTGAAGTAGGATATAAAAGGATAAGAAATTTACTAGTGTAAGAGCGAAGAAGAAAGATGGTATACCATGAGCTTAGTGTTGTGAGTTCCTCGTGCTTCTGAATTTCTTCCGAGGGCTCTGTGTCAGCAGACCTGTCCTTCTCATGGACAGTTCCAGTGTCTTTCTGGCAGCATGGGGCAACAGGTATGTTTTGTCAGCCTGACCTCCTGATTGAAGGAATAACTGCAAACAAGCCAGTGAAGGCTGCTCTATGGGAGGTGGAGATGATGTCTGGCTGATGTGAATGAGGGACAGACATCAGCGTCCTTCGCAGAGGAAAAAGTGGCTTCTTTCTCAAGATGATCTGCGAAGCCCCCTCCTCTGTGCTGGGTTTTGACAGCCGCGAGCCCGGCAGCTCTGTGGCTGTGGGCTGGCCTTCTGGAGCCTTCCCAGTCTCTGAATGGCCAGGCTGGACTTGGGCGGGAGCTGGGGTGCCCCGGAGGGGCAGACGGGACTTGGCATTGATCGCAGATCGCCCCACCACTGCAGATGGCAGGGCTGGGTTGGCCAAAGGCCGGGAATAGGCGATCACCCCCATGAAGTGTCAGAACTTAAGGCCACGGCAGTGCCTTCCGGACTGGGCTCCAAGGAGGGCTCGGCTGCAGACAGCCCCTCCAGGAACGAAACAGTGACCTGCGTGTGAAATTGCTGTTTTACTGGCTCTCTAAGCATTGTTGTTTAGCAGCTAAGTCCTGTGTCCAACTCTTTTGCCACCCCCTGGACTGTAGTCCGCTGGGTTCCTCTGTTCATGGGATTTTCCAGGAAAGAATCCTGGAGTGGCTTGCATTTCCTTCTCCATTTTGTGTTGGGGGATGTCTCTCAAACAGTGACTTCTGTTCTGTCGTAGTTACTGTTGAGTGCTTTTGGGAGGATTAATAATTAGGCGAAGGTTGTTTGGGAACACCCGTGGGTGTCAGTGTCATCCTCGGAGGTGCAGCCTTGCATTTAGATGGTTTTTTTACCCCACAGTGAAGACCTTAGGCTTCCCTGGTGGCTCAGCAGTAAAGACTCCACCTGCCAAACAAAAGATGCAGGTTCGATCCCTGGGTTGGGAAGATCCCCTGGAAAAGAAAATGGCAACCTATTTCACTATTCTTGCCTGGATATACAGTGGACAGAAGAGCCTTGCAGGCTACAGTCCACAGGGTGGTGGAGAGTTGGAGACGGCTTAGCGAAGGAGCACGCATGGACGGGGGTCTCAGGTGGTTACATGTGTAGAAGAGTGTGGAGGGCTTCCTATGACTGTAATAAATGCTTCTGGTCACGTTTTGGGGCCCTCACCCTGTTCTGCCGTTCATCTCTGAATATTTGAATTATGTCTCCTATCCTGAGGCCACTTGATGCAGTCTAGTCTTCACTTCCCAGGGTAATAATTAAATGTAATGTTTTCATGGCTTTTCATCTTTCATTTTTTCCTTTCCCCCCAAACTAATTGTGACCTAAAAAAAATAAACCCATGAGATCGGTAATAGCTCTCACATTTTAGATTAGGGAAGTATACTTAGGCCTAGCAGGTAACTGGTAACTGGCAGAGCCCAAGATGTGAACACTGGCTTTTGGGGTCCACACCCAGTATTCTTCCCAGGACCCCACAGAGAATGTATTAAATAAAGATCATGGGAAAATTTTCCCCGCTCTCTGTTGCAGACTAGTAGAATTAATACTCATGAGTTAAAGTGTCAGATTCAAGTATTTTACTTCTAAAAGATTAAAGATATTGAAATGGAGACTCAAAAGTGAACAAAAGTAAATTGAAATGTAATAAATTATTTTGAGTTACTTTAAAAAATTATTGTATTTTCTTTCTAGATATCCAGTTATGGAATGCTTTTCCACTTCATATTTAGCCCTCAATTGGGACTAAATATGTATTGTTATAAATATATAAATATCCTTGATACTTGAGGTAGATAATTTTTTTTTAAACTTACTGACAAAGGTGGCTTAGTTAAAATCCCATTTGCGATTTTTAGAAAATGACCTGATTTCTCTTTCTCATTTTGGAGATAAACTCTAGAGTATTGTTATTTCTTTCCATCGGTAGACATTTTCCAAGGTGTCATGTTTCTTCCCCTAATAAGTAGGAGGGTGCTTCTTGGTCATCCCAGTGCAGGTTCTCACCAGACAGTCACCTCGTTTATAATTAGGTTAATTGTTTTTAATTCAACTTGATCGTCCTGTGCCCCTAATCCCAAGAATGATGTGTAGCATGGATAGGAGATTAATTTCTTCAATAAGTGAATGAGTTTCATAAATTAGTGCATTGGGCAGCTCCCCTTTTACCCTAAAACATCTCTAGAAGAAATTTCATTATATAGATAACCTTTTAAAATGCACTTGGCACACATACTTTGAATTTAAGTCTTCTAGGAACATTTTTAGTAGAATAATTTCCTTAATTTATTTCTTTACTATATATTGTACAGTTTCTTTCCCCTTTAACCTCTTTTTGTTAAAAATAATGTTTCTTTTTTCACAGAGCAAGTTTGGAAAACAGTCAAAAATACAGGAAGAAGAAAAAAAGTTTATAATGTTGCCACTCATCCTTACCACAACTCAGTATTTTTCTTTCTAGTTTGTTTGCAAATTGTGAGTGTGTTTTTAAGGATTAGAGTCATAGAAATTTCATATATATATATTTTTTATCTTAACCTTAAATGTGTTAACCTTAGTGTTAGTCACTCAGTCGTGTGATCCTATGGACTGTAGCCCACCAGGCTCCTCTGTCCATGGAATTCTCTAGGCAAGAATATTGGAGTGGGTTGAAATTTCCTTCTCCAGGGGATCTTCCCCTCCTAGCAATTGAACCCAGGTCTCCTACATTATAGGTAGACTCTTTACTGGCTGAACCACTAGGGAAGACTTAAATTAGCCTTAAATAATCTTAAATTATGTTTTCTGTATACCCTTAAAACTTAAGAAGACAGGGGATTAATCCCCTTGTGGCCCAGTGGTCAAGACTGCAAGGGTCAAGGGTTTGATCCCTGGTCGGGGAACTAAGCTCCTACGCGCCATGTGGCATGGCCAAAAATAGAAAAAAAAATTAAGGGGACACTTGAGAGCCTATTTCCACAGCTGCATACGACTCCTTGCTACTGAAGTGTGTTTTTACACGTTAGTGAACACCGAAATGTTCAAAGCCTAGAACAATGCATTTCTAAAAGCACTGCATTTACCAACAGGGATATTTTTCATTTTCAAAAATAGCCTTTATCAAAAGGCTCCTTTTGAAATTAATGAGAAGTTTTAGATACCACATTAGATCAGATTCTTAAATAAAACAAAAGCTTGTATTTGAAAAACTTCTGTTTATACCAAAGTAAAACAAAATGATGTGCAGAGCCTGCTCAGTGGAAAAGACCCTGATGCTGGGAAAGGTTGAAGGCAGGAGGAGAAGGGGACAACAGAGGACGAGATGATTGGATGTCATGGCCAACTCAGTGAACATGAGTCTGAGCAAGCTCCAGGAGATGGTGAAGGACAGGGAAGCCTGGTGTGCTGCGGTCCAAGGGGTCGAAAAGAATCGGACACAGTTAGTGACTGAACAACAACAACAAAACAAAATGAAATTCTTTTTATCTTAATCAGACTATATTAGGCTGGTTTTTGTTTCTGAGCTCAGGATCACCAAGAACATCTCTTGGTTTTGCAGAACTCAAAATGTGTATTTCCTACAGGCAAATAGTGCCTTCTAGTGAACAGCAGGGCTCAAATCTCTGTCCCTGTGTCTATGTAATTGAAATCTGAGTACAGTGCTGCGATGCGCTTCCAAGTTATGCATACTTTCATAGGAATGAACACAAACATAATTATGAGGTTAAGATAAACCTGTTTGGTGTTCACGGAACTGTCTCTACTCATCCTGTCTACATGTGTTTATTGAGTGTCTGCTATATCCTCAATTTAGTGCTTAGTTCGTTCAGGGGAGAGAGAGAGGAAATTAGGATCTCAGAATTTTCCAGAATTAAGCAACATTATCTTTCAGGCAAATATAAGATAGTATTAATCTGGTGTCCTTTTTGAACTGGTTCCCCACTATTGTTGAGCTTTGCTGTATTAATAGTGTTGTCCATGTCAGCACTTCCTTGGGAGAAGTCTTTTTTGCTTATTCAACTTTGACCTCGTGTTAATTTTTTTTTTTTCTGCTAAACATTGCTATTATCTTAGCATTGTTTTTTGTTGACTGGTTCTGTGGCCTGAGAATTCATTTTTGGATCTTTATTTATTTATTTAAGCAACCTAGGGCAAAGCAAACAACTGTGTGTCCAGTTGGTACAGTCACCAATTTAAGATAATTTATACCCACTTACTTCCCCTGGTGGGGAAAATGTCAACCCACTGCATTATTCTTGCCTAAAAAATCCTATGGACAGAGGAGCCTGGTGGACTACAGTCCATGGGGTTGCAAAGAGTCAGACATGACTGAATGACTAAGCACAAGAATACCCACTTACTTAGCCGTATTCCTTGTAGGGACCCTCACATTGTTGGAACTCTGCACTTGTTAAATCATTAAGTTTGGGGCCAAACGGAAATATTCTGTCTAATTTTTGCCATTCCCAAACACAGTAGCCTTCTGTGGCTCAAGCAGTTTAATCAAGTGTTTAGAATTTCTTGGCTGCAACCTATTTCTGAGGAGTTTAACTCAGCTTTTGTTGAGAGAGGTCGTTCTTTAGTCACTATGCAGCTTTTGTAAGTCTGATAAGAGCTGGTAAAGAAAAGGAGCTTTGAAGTCTTGATTAGAAAATAAGATGCCTCCTTGTGCTTTAGGTTTTGAGAGGTAACTAAAATACATATTTTAAATTGCTGCAGGGCCTTATTCAAACTTGAAATAAAAAGTGGCTCCAGGGGGGTGGGAGAGAGGGATAACTTAAGAGCTTGGGCTTGGCATATACATGCTGCCTGTGTGCTCAGTCCCTCAGTCCTGTTTGACTCTGAGACTCCCTGGACTGCAGCCTGCCAGGCTCCTCTGTCCATGGGATTTTCCAGGCAAGAATACTGGAGTGAGTTGCCATTTCCTTCTCCAGGGGATCTTCCCGACCCAGGGGTCAAACTCATGTCTTCTGCTTGGCAGGCAGATTCTTTACCACTGAGCCACTAGAGACAGACCTACCATATTACGTAGGAATACCTATTGTATTACTGTATTGTATTCCAGTTATAATCTATAAAGGAAAATAATCTGCAAATACATATGTATTTATTTATATAAAACCGAATCACTATGCTATACACTTGAAACTCACATGACATTATAAATCAACTATACTTCAGTTAAAAAAAATGGCTGTACTCCTAGACAGATTGAGTTTGTAATTAGGAGCTGAATTGCCAGAGGTAGAACATGGATTGTATTATGAGAATTAATGCTGGTCTGATTAGTCTCAAATGTTCTTTCAGTTTGTCTCTATGGTTGTAAGTTTAATAAGAAGTACTACTATGAGGGTGGAAGGAGGAATGAGAAGGTGGGCTGTAGCATGGAAAGATAGAAACTACCATATGTAAAATAGATGCCAATGGAAATTTGATGTAGGACTCGGGGAACTCACATGGGGGCTCTGCAACGCCCTAGAGGTGTGGGATGGGGTGGCAGGTTCAAGAGGGAGGGGACATGTATATTTATGGCTGATTTATACTGATATCTGGCTGAAACCAACACAATATTGCAAGGCAGTTATCCTTCAGTTAGAAACACATACATTTAGAAAAGAAGTACTATTAATTTATGGAGATTTCACTGTCTAACTGGGACCCTCCCATCTTTTTCTGGACCATTGCTGCAGTTGTCCCACTTCCTGGAGCGGAGCTCCTCCGGCCTCAGGGTTCACAGCATGATCTGGGGGACACGGAGTGCTGGACCACTCTGGACGATTTGGATTCAGGAGGCTGGAAGGGGACCCTGGGGAAGCTACAGCTGTAAAAAAGCAGCCCAGGTGACTGTGAAGCCCTCTTGAGAGCAAGCGAAGGTGTTTTCGTGGTCAGAGTCCAGTCCTGGCCACCCCTCCCATCCCATCTGGAGCATTTCAGTGCTCCTGACTGATGGGCTGGGCTGTCCTGGTGCGAGGCTGGCTTCCCCCTGTGCATGTTCCCGTGTGGGGTCCACCCTGCCTTCATCCTGGCGGTCTTCCAAAGATCTTCCTCCTGCCTTCCCTCCAGAGATCTTCCAGGGTCTAATTTCAGGTCACCTTTCACTGGACTTTTCTCCTCCAGCACCGCCTCCCCCACCACCCCGTGCTGGGAAGTCCATCACTCCCTTTTCTCTGTTCTCAGATTGTTTACCCAAATCTCCAGTCCCTTTTTGCACCTATTACAGTGCCTGAAGGCAGGACTCTGGAGCATGAGTACCTGGATTTGAAGCCTGCTCCTTTCTAGCTGTTTGATGAAGGATAAGTTCCGTAACTTCTCTGGACCTCAGCTTCTTCATATGTAAAGACCACACTGTCTGTTCCGAGGACCGGATGAAGCAAGTGTATAGGACGGAGGACAGTGACTTGTTGAAGAAGAGCCTGCTGTGAAGATCAGCCGTGTTGTCTTTGTTTTGTCTCTGATGGTGTCATTTCATCACCATCCTGCAGGGCACGCTGACCCCAAAACCCAGAAGGCAGGGAGATCCCCTCCATTTCCACACACCTGCATGGCCCCAGACCCCCTCCCAACCCCACGCTGCCCCACAGGGCTTGATGTTTTGGGTTTATTACTTCAAGGCATACGGAATCTTAGCCTCCTGACCAGGGATCGAACCTACACCCCCTAAATTGGAAGGCGAAGTCTTAACCACTGGACCACCGGGGACGTCCTCAGGATCTCTGATTCTATCCTGAAAATCCTTTCTCCAAAGAAGGAAGCATTTACAAGTTCCAGGGGTTAGAGCTTGATAGCTTTGAGTGGCCACGATTCACCCTTTTACATGTAGGTGCCAGGAGTTTCCATGGTCGTCATACCAGGTTTATAAACTAGCATCTGTTAATGATGCTAATATGGTTCCTGCCAGGAATTTTCATATTTGAGAGAGAGAGACTAAAAAACTACAGAAACAATACCTTTTTTTTTTTTTTTTTTATAAAACCCTCTCTGTATGCTGTCGCTGTGACATGTACTTGCTTCACTGCCCTGGAAGAAAGGAGTTACCATGGTCCCCATTTTGTTACAGAGAAGAACAAAATCTAACTACACATTGGATCTGTTCCTTTTACTTTAATCTTTGCTTCCTCTTGCTTTTGTTACTGTAAGGAAACTATCTATATATAATGGCTGGCCTCAGGGAGCCCTGCTGCTCTGCCTGATTGTTAAACCAAAGCGTTTTTGTTCAGGACCCTGTCCACCTGTGGGTGGCGACAGGAAGGAAGAAATTAATACATCCCCACCCCTGAGCTTAGCCTCTCCATGAGGTATTTGCAAGAGTTATGGATCTCCTCACCTCCTCCTCCTTTCTGTCCTATAAAAGAAACTGGCATCCAGATAGACACCGATAAAAGGGTTATTTTGTGACACCAGTCTGCCATCTTCTTGGTCTCCTGGCTTTCTGAATAAAGTCACTATTCCTTGCCAACACCTTGTCTTTGGATTTATTGGCCTGTCTGTCGTGTGATGAGCAGAGAGAACTTGGACTTAGTGACAGTTTTTCCGATGAGGTGACAGAGGCCCGGAGCGTTTAAGTACCTTGCTAAGGTCTGTTCAGCTAGTTGGAGGCAGAGTAGGCCCTGGACTCCTGGGGGCAGCTTTCAGAATCTGTGCTCTTCTAGATGATCAGGGCTGTAGAGGGTGTGTGTGTATGTGTGTGTGTATGTGTTTGTGTGTCTGTGTGTGCTATAGAGGTGTGTGTGTGTTCGGTCAGTCGCTCAATTGTGTCTGGCTCTTTGGGACCCCATGGGGTGTGTGTGTGTGTGTGTGTGTGTGTGTGTGTGTGTGTGTGTGTACACGCGCACCCTGTAGAGGCGTGTGTGTGTCTTTGTGTGTGTGTTCATTCAGTCGCTCAACTGTGTCCGGCTCTTTGGGACCCCATGGACTGTAGCTTGTCAGGCTTCTCTGTCCATGGGATTCTCCAGGCAAGAATACTGGAGTGGGTTGCCATTTCCTCCAGGGGATCTTCCTGACCCAGGCAGGAACCTTATGTCTCCTGCATTGGCAGGCAAGTTCTTTACTACTAGCATCACCTGGGAAGCCCTTCAGCACTACACAAATGTTAACTGTTTCAGTTACTCAGTTATTCCAGTTTCTGCTTGTACTGAGTTCGGAACCTTAAAAATAAACCTGTTGGAAAAGAAAAGCGTGTTAGGACTTCAATGAGTTTCAATATACATGTTGATATTTGACATTAAAACTATTGGGAGAAAAAGATAAATTATTACAAAAATGTCTGAGAACAATGTCTTTTTTATTGATGTTTAAAAATATTTTAATTTTATTAGAGTATAGTTGATTTACAGTGTGATGTTAGTCTCAGATGTACAGCAAAGTGATTCAGTCATACATACCCATATATGTATACATACCCATCATTCTTTTTTAGATTTTTCTCCCACGTATAGACTATCACAGAATACTGAGTTCCCTGTGCTATACAGCAGATCCTTGTTGGTTATCTGTCTTATACATAGCACTGTACATGTGTTTATCTCAAGCTCATAATTGATCCCTCCCCATCACGTTTCCCCTTTGGTAACCATAAGTTTGTTTTAGATCTCTGTAAGTCTGCTGCTGGTTTGTAAATAAGTTCATTTGTATATTTAAAAAAATTAGATTCCACATATAAGTGATACTATATATTTGTCTTTCTCCATCTGATTTACTTCATTTCATATGATCATCTCTAGGTCCATCCATGTTGCTGCAAAGGGCATTATTTTATTCTTTTTATGGCTGGGTAATATTCCTATCTATACATACACATATACATATCTACCACATCTTTATCCATTTATCTATCAATGGACATTTAAGTTGCTTCTGTGTCTTGACTATTATAAATAGTGCTGCTATGAACACTGGGGTGCATATATCTTTTTGAATTATGTTTTTCTCAGGATATGTCCAGGAGTGGGAGTCCTGGATCATAGAGTAACTCTATTTTTAGTTAAGGCATCTCCGTATTATTCTCCATAGTGGCTGTACCAGTTTACAATCCTACCAACAGTAAGAAGGGCCCCTTTTGGGAGCAGTGTCTTTGAAGTAACTTTTATAACTTTCCTCCACCGTCTCCTTTAATTTTATGGTGAAGAGATAATTAGGGTTTTCCTTAACTGTAGAATTTGTTTTATGGGATTTGCTGCAAAACTCCAAACATGCCTACTTGCAGCTTCACCTCGGGAGAGTCATTCTGCATCTTCTTGGGCCTGTCTGATCTGGAGTTCAGCAAGCAGACTTTTGCTGCCAGCCTGTTCCAGTCTATGTCTGCCGGGCCTCGGGCTGCCTGTCATCGGTTCTTCCTCTTCCCTTAGGCTGAAGGTGTGAAAGATCAACAGGAGATGCTGAGGGTCCAAACCTCCCGTTTCTGCCTCCCTCTCTGCTTTGCTGTAGGACAGTTTGTCTGGGCCCAGAAATCCTCTCCCTTCCTCCATCTTCCTTTCTTTCTACTGCTTGCTGGTGGGTTTGGCTTTCAAATGGACAAACTGCTCCCCTGGCTCAGCGTTAGTGATTTCTGTCCTTTCAGGGAGCCGCTGTGAACACACAGTGGCCTGTTGAGTTTCTGCTCAGCCTGCGGGTTCACAATGAAGCATTGATCGCGGGGCCGCGGCAGCCCAGCCTGAGCTCCAGCCGGACGCACTTCCAGTGGGCGTTTGGAGCTGTCACGTCGGCTTTTGTTTGTAGTTAAACGGGGGCATCTCCATCCATTAAAACATGACGATCAGCCACCCTTTAGACTTTCAATGCCAACGTAACGGTTTAGGAAATCTTCACATCACAAACGATGATTTTATTCCTCACATGAGCAGTGGTTTCCAGCGGATGTATTTACTAAATCGGCTCTCTCTTCGGGAGGCTGAAAAATGATCCAGGTTGCAAACACATTGTTCCAATTCTTTTCCTGCTGGGCAAGTCTCCATGCTAAATCTGGGACCTCAGGAGACGGATATGGGATCCCAAGAGTTAAGAGTGAGACTTGGTGGCTGCCTGGCCACCTGCCAGATGCTGGGGAGGTAAGGCTGATGGTTCCTGGCAGGATTTGGACGATCATGGCTGCTCTGTCAAAGCAACAAAAAACAAACTCTAACTTGATTCCTGTGGTGGTGCGTGCAAACTCAGTCATGTCTGACTCTTTGCGACCCCGTGGACTGAACCTGCCAGGCTCCTCTGTCCATGGGATTCTCCAGGCAAGAATACCGGAGTGGGTTGCCAATTCCTTCTCCAGGAGATTTTCCCGACCCTTAAGGATCTTCTGTGTTTCCTGTGTTGGCAGGTGGATTCTTTACCTGGGAAGCCCAGGGTCGGGAAGATCCCCTGGAGGAGGGCATGGCAACCCACTCTGGTATTCTTGCCTGGAGAATCCCATGACTGCATCTCTTGTGTCTCTCTCATTGGCAGGTGGATTCTTTACCACTAGCACCAACTAGAAAGTGCTAAAGTCTAGAAAACTGAGATCCTCTGGTGTGGAAAATGCCGAGGTGTCCTCCGCATTCATGGAGCACCTAGAAACACTCATTTCCATTCATGAACCTGAAGTAGACTCTGTAGGGGCTACAGGGGAAATTTGCAAGTGGTGTTTGTTTTGGGAATACTAACTTTTTATGGTGAAGCCAAAAGTAGGGATATTGAAGGAAGATGTGTACTCAGGAGGAGGAAATAAAAGGAATTTAAATTTCATTTTGACATTACCATCCTATGAGATGCAGAGCTGAGCAGAAACTGCAAACAGAGATAGAGGCCTTGACTCCTGGAAGATGCCCAGGATGTGTCTTGTCCACCTGGAGCCACGTTTATTTCCATGAGAATGGTGGGAGGGGGGACAGGTTATGAGCCAGATAAGATTTCCTTTAGCCTTGGTTGGAAGAGAAATATTTCTTCTAATTTAGTTTTTGATGGAATGATAAAACAGTTCTAATACACTCATATTTCTCAGTGCTATTATGCAGTACTTTTCAGTCTACATTCCATGAAAGCTGTCCTAGGCCCCCAAATAGAGTTTGTTTTTTCTCTTTGGTGCTGATGTGTTGGTAATGTTCAGAATACTGAGAAAAATCCCACAGATGAATTTTTAATGCTATCAACTACTTCAGTTTTATGTACCAGAATCTTAATAAATACACTACAACAAAAAGGCTGTGCTTATATACAACTTCAGTGATCAAGTATGGGAAATTAGGTGTATATATCACCTTGTCTTTTTCTGAAGAAATTAGCAAAAATGTCCCTCTTCCCCTTTTTCTTTGGTAGCATGCTCCATAACGAAACATTATAGAAAAGTGAAGATATTCTTGTTCATAGCGTCAGCATCCTTTTCTCCAACAGAAGGAGGAAGGCAATGTAAAAATCAGATTGTCTTTTCAAGACTTTGCAGGAGATTAAGCCAAATCTTCTCTGTGATTTTGAGGATTAGTTCTTTGGTTTCTCCGTGAAGTTGAACAGCCCACAGTGAGTTGATGTTGACCAGACCTAGCTCCTTGTGGTACTGCCTCCTCTGGACAGCATCTGAGGCCTGTGCTGGGGATTCTAGACAGAGTATTAAAAAGCAGAGACATCACTTGGCCGACGAAGGTCCATATTATCAAAGCTATAGTTTTTCCAGTAGTCATGGGATGTAGGAGTAGAACCATAAAGAAGGCTGAGTGCTGAGGAATTGATGCTTTTGAACTGTGTAATTGGAGAAGACTCTAGAGAGTCCCTTGGACTGCAAGGAGAGCAAACCAGTCAATCCTAAAGGAAGTCAGTCCTGAATGTTCATTGGAAAGACTGATGCTGAAACTGAAGCTCCAATACTTTGGCCACTTGATGTGAAGAGCTGACTCATTGAAAAGACCCCAATGCTGGGAAGGATTTAAGGGAGGAAGAGAAGAAGGCGACAGAGGATGAGATGGTTGGATGGCATCATCAAATCAATGGACATGAATTTGAGCAAGATCTGGGAGATGGTGAAGAACAGGGAAGCCTGTCATGCTGGGGTCACAAAGAGTCAGATACAACTTAGTAACTGAACAGCAACAACTGCTGTGTTGGCAGGCAAGCTCCCTAAGGCCTATTTGGGTCCAGAATGAGAGACGATATGGGGGGAGACGGTGTGTGGGCATCTAGTCCTCATCTTGTGATGAGCCTTTCAGAACAGAAGAGACAGCAACCAGGGCAGTGTTTTGGGGGTGAGCAGGGCTGGGAATTCAAGACAGTGGGATCTCTTCTGGACCCACCCTTGCACCAGCCACTCTCTTTACTTGTCCTTGTGGGTCACGGTGGGGTTAGGCCTTCAGCCCCCTCCCAGGAGTGTAGGAAGGGTAGCTGCCTTGCTGCTGGATACCTGCCCTTGATATCTACTTAGCCTTGCTGGTACTGCTCTTTTTCTGGACTGAAGTCCTGGACCATCCTTAAACCCCCAGAATCTGGTCACCTGCACTGAGCATTTGGGAAGAGACTTTGCTGGCTAATGGTGTTCAGACTGGAGAATCAGGCAGTCACCATGCCTAGTGTCCTGGGCATGGGTGATCTGGGGGCCTTTGGCATTGGCACAGCTCCAGGAAGAAGACATAATCTGGCCCTGGTTGCTCCCTGGCTCATCGCCCTCCTTCCTGGAAAGATGCAGATCAACCTTAGTCTCTCTTCCGGGATAGGTGGGGGCCAGATGGGAAGGGGCAGCAGGAACCTGCTTCTTGTTCTCCACCAGCCAGAAATCAGATGTGCAGGTGAAGAGCGCCTGCTCGTAGGGTTCTGACGTCAGTGGGCTTCCCTGGTAGCTCAGCTGGTAAAGAATCTGCCTGCGATGCAGGAGACCCCAGTTTGATTCCTTGGTCAGGAAGATCCCGTGGAGAAGGAATAGGCTACCCCCTTCAGTATTCTTGCCTGGAGAATCCCCATGGACAAAGGAGCCTGGCAGGTTTCAGTCCATGGGATCACAGAATCGGACACTACTGAAGCAACTGAGCATGCACACACACAGAACACAAGGAGGCTGTTTGCATCAGGTGGCCAAAGGATTGGAGCTTCAGCTTCAGCACTGTTCCTTCCAATGAATATTCAGAGTTGATTTCCTTTAGGATTGACTGGTTTGGTCTCCTTCCTGTCCAATGGACTCTTCAAGAGTCTTCTCCAGCACCATTGTGGTTGACTAAACCGATCATTTTGAGTACAGTTCTAACAGTCTCCTAGCAGAAAAGGAGTATTGATCTCTCTTGCCTGTTCAGCCTGTCTGGCAGAAAATGGGGCTGCAGGGCTTCCTCTGGGGCAGGCTCTTGACTGTTCGGTGTCAGGTTGCTGACCGCCTGCTGAAGGCTAAGATGTCACTATCCTAAAATAAGAATCCTGGATGCCCTAGGTAGGTTGCTGTTTCCTGGCTCTGCTGTCCTCAGGGAACTGATCGTCCTGTCCACATATATAAGAGTCCCCGGGGGATGCTTCAACCCCCCACCCCCACCCCCAAAACGTGATTTTCTTCTGCCAAGCCTCTGACATTTAATCCCAAATGGCCTGGCAGTGGTAGTGGTGGGGGGTGGGGTAGACAGCCCCATAGCTGGCCTGTTACCATCCTAGCCTGACCAGCTGCCCATGTGCTGGCCTTTTAGGGACATGGGGCCCTCTGGCTCTGCAGGCTCTGACCCCCACCTGTTCAGTAATGAATGAAACCGTAAAGCCTTCATTCCCCAGTTAGAGAAGAGGCTGGGCAGGCCAGCACTCCTGGGAGAGGCAACACATCGACTGATAGTCACATCAGTGGAGCACAAATCCCTTTTGCTTCTAAGTAGATTCTTCTGGAGCCCACAGGGTAGAAGTGCCCCCCAATGAAGCAACGGACAAACAATTAATCTCAAAAATACACAAGCAATGTCTGCAGCTCCATTCCCGAAAAATAAACGACCCAATCAAAAAGTGGGCCAAAGAACTTAACAGACATGTCTCCAAAGAAGACATACAAATGGCTAACAAACACATGAAAAGATGCTCTACATCACTCATTATCAGAGAAATGCAAATCAAAACCACAGTGAGGTACCACTTTACACCAGTCAGAATGGCTGCCATCCAAAAGTCTACAACCAATAAATGCTGGAGAGGATGCGGAGAAAAGGGAACCCTCTTACACTGTTGGTGGGAATGCAAACTAGTACAGCCACTATGGAGAACAGTATGGAGATTCCTTTAAAAACTGCAAGTAGACCTGCCATATGACCCAGCAATCCCACTACTGGGCATACACACCGAGGAAACCAGAATTGAGAGAGCCACGTGTACCCCAATGTTCATCGCTGCATTGTTTACAATAGCCAGGACATGGAAGCAACCTAGATGCCCACCAACTGACGAATGGATAAGAAAGCTGTGGTACATATGCACAATGGAATATTACTCAGCATTAAAAAAAATTCATTTGAATCAGTTCTACTCAGGTGGACGGAACTGGAGCCTATTATCCAGAGTGAAGTAAGCCAGAAGGGAAAACAAAAATACAGCATACTAACACATATATATGGAATTTAGAAAGATGGTAACAAGAACCCTGCATGCGAGACAGCAAAAGAAACGCAGATGTATAGAACAGTCTCATGGACTCAGTGGAAGAGGGCAAGGGTGGGATGATAATGGGAGAATGGCATTGAAACATGTTAATTATCATATGTGAAATCAATCGCCAGCCCAGGATTGATGCTCGGGGCTGGTGCACCGAGATAACCCAGGGGGAGGGAATCGGGAGGGAGGAGAGAGGGGGGGTTCTGGAGGGGGAACGTATGTATACCCATGGTGGATTCATGTCAATGTATGGCAAAACCAACACAATAAAGTAAAGAAAAATTTTTTAAAAAAAAGAAGGAACAGAGAAGTGAAGCGGGGAGAGCCTTGAGTGACGAAGAATCATTTCTACCTATTCAGGTTTTCTTTCAGCCTGGCAGGCATCTCCTGAGGTCACACCAATTTACATACAGCTTGTCCAAGATGAGAAAGGGTTCTGGTAATTTTTGCATTCCATTGTAATGGAAAATCTCAGAGTTGCAGATGTAAGACAGTTTTGTTGATCTGTAGGTTGCATTAACAAACCACTCTATTGGTTATCTGATTTTTTTTCTTCCCCTGAAGCCCCACATTGGTCTCTGAAATTAATGTCTGAGCTTTCTGAGGTTCCTAAAATGACAATGGGATGGAACGGGCTCTTTTCCATCCCTTAGAAGGTGACTGTGGTTGGTGGTCACAATTCAGATTTTCCTTCCGAGTTTTCCTTTAACCCCTTGAGTTTAAAAGCACTGAAATTTTCTGTGTAGGGCTAAAGTCAAGGTGTCAAAGTGTTAGTCACTCAGTCATGTCTGACTCTTTGAGACTCCCTGGACTATAGCCCTCCAGGCTTCGCTGTTCATGGGATTTACCAGACCAGAAAACTGGAGTGGGTTGCTGTTCCCTTCTCCAGGGGACCTTTCCAACCCAGGGATCAAACCTGCATTGCAGGTGGATTCTTTACTGCCTGAGCCACCAGGGGAGCCCATCTAGGGCTAATGGACTAGAATTTCCTTCTTGGCTCCCATGCTTGAGCCATGAGGATTTGAGAATCAGTTGGAGTACAAAACATTGGAGTAGTTTTGGAGGCTCTGAAACAGCTTGGAGAACTTTGAGAACTCTATTGGGAGTTGGGGTGGGGCTGTCTGATTGAGGAGTAACCTCTCCCAGTCAGAACAGACTAAGAAAAGAGAGCAGATGTTTCTGGAAGTCCAGAAACATCTGGAAAACCCTGGAAGTGCAGACTCATCCCCAAGGGCCTACAAGGTCGGTGTATCAGAGGCTATGGAGGCAGATGTCAAAGTTAGCTATCTGGGAACCTCTTCACCATCCCTGTTTACGCCCCCAGAGTCCATTGATGCTATTATTAAATGATGACATACTTGTTCATGCCTTTCTCCAGTGTACTTTCTAGCTAATGTCATTTAAAACTAAAAATAAGTCTATGTACTCCTTAGATTTGCTGAGATTTTTTTTTTTTCCTTCTTGGCCATCTTTCTTTTTCAGAGATTTTGGTCTTCTGAATCATAGTGAATTTTGACTTCATGATCTTTTTTAGCCTTGCTGTAAATGATTAAGAGTTTGTTTTTTAAAATAAGTTATTTAAAAAATATTTTTATTTATTTATTTATTTTAGTTAATTTACTTTTTATTGGAGGATAATTGCTTTACAGAATTTTGCTATTTTCTGTCAAACCTCAACATGAATCAGCCATAGGTATATATATATATATCCCCTCCCATCTCCCTCCTTATCCTACCCCTCTAGGTTGATACAGAGCCCGTGTTTGAGTTTTCTGAGCCATACAGCAAATTCCTGTTGGCTATCTATTTTACATATGGTAATGTAAGTTTCCATGTTAGTCTTTGCATACATCTCATCCTCTCCTCCCCTCTCCCCATGTCCATAAGTCTATTCTCTATGTCTGTTTCTCCATTGCTGCCCTGTAAGTTCTTCAGAATCATTCTTCTAGATTCTGTATATGTATGTTAGAATACAATACTTATCATTCTCTTTCTGACTCACTTAACTCTGTATAATAGGTTCTGGGTTCATTTACCTCATCAGAACTGACTGACATGTGTTCCTTTTTTATGGCCGAGTAATATTCCATTGTGTATATGTACCACAACTTCATCTTTTGATGGGCATCTAAGTTGCTTCCATGTTCTAGCTATTGTAAATAGTGCTGTAGTGAACAATGGGATACATGTGTCTCTTTCAGTTTTGGTTTCCTCAGGGTATATGCCTAGGAGTGGGATTGCTGGGTCATATGGTGGTTTTATTCCTAGTTTTTTAAGCAATCTCCATACTGTCTTCCATAGTGGCTGTATCAATTTATATTCCCACCAATAGTGCAAGAGTGTTCCTTTTTCTCCACACCCTCTACAGCATTTATTGTTTGTAGACTTTTTGATGATGGCCATTCTGACTGGTGTGAGATGATATCTCATTGTAGTTTTGATTTGCATTTCTCTAAATAATGAGTGATGTTGAGCATCTTTTCATGTGTTTGTTAGCCATCTATATGTCTTCTTTGGAGAAATATCTATTTAGGTTTTTTTCCCACTTTTTGATTGGGTTGTTTGTTTTTCTGGTATTGAGTTATATGAGCTGCTTGTATATTTTGGAAATTAATCCTTTGTCAGTTGTTTCATTTGCTATTATTTTGTTCTAATCTGAGGATTGTCTTTTCACCTTGCTTACAGTTTCCTTTACTGTGCAAAAGCTTTTAAGTTTAATCAGGTCCCACTTGTTTACTTTTGTTTTTATTTCTGTTACTCAAGGAGATGTGTCATAGAGGATCTTTCTTTGATTTATGTCATTGAGAGTTCTGCCTATGTTTTCCTTTAAGAGTTTTATAGTTTCTGGTCTTATATTTAGGTCTTTAATCCATTTTGAGTTAATCTTTGGGTATGGTGTTAGGAAGTGTTCTAATTTCATTCTTAAAATAATTATTTTTAATTGAGGGGTCACTGACATACAGTATTGTATTTAGTTAATTCCCTGTGATCATTATAAATTAAGAAGAACCTTTAATTTAAGGGTTAAACACAATTGAACCCTTAATTATATACTGTCTTAGTCTCTTTTGCTTCATTCAGTAGGCACTCAATAAATAATGTTTGCAGCTGAGGCTGACCTGGTCACCTTGTCTCTTCCAAGGAATTGAAACACCCCTGAGAGCTGGGCCTATGTTGCTCATGCAATTATTGATCAGGATGTAAATGCTTGGTTGATTTCAGTGTAACAGAGAGGTGACCTTGTTTGATTAGTCTCCTGGGACCAGCAGATTACTACTGTCAACTTCAATAGGGCTAACTCATAAATTTTGTCCCTTGGATGAAGTGAATGAATTGCAGTGTTACTCAGATGGTAAAGAATCTGCCTGCAATGCAGGAGACCTGGGTTTGATACCTGGGTTGAGAAGATGCCCTGGAGAAGGGAATGGTGACCCACTCCAGTATTTTTACCTGGAGAATTGCATGGACAGAGGAGCAGTTGCAGTCCATGGGGTCATGAAGAGTCAAACATGACTGAGCAGTTAACACTTTCGCTTTTAGATGGAGAAGACCATTCAACGGAAATCTGAATTTTCCCTGGTAACATTGTAACTTTATTGGGCCTGCTGCTTGGTTACTGGAAATAAGACGATGGCACACAGAAGCCTCAGCAGGAGATTGATGGGTTTGGCTCATTGGGGCCATAGTGTTTGTGGTGGGGAACACATCACAGTGGAGAAAAACTTCTGTTCTCTGCAGAATAGTTTAGGGCAAGGAGCAGAACCAGAGAACATGCATTAAATAGAATCCACATCAGATCTACCAATCGTGCAAATGATTTAAGGGTTATTGTGGAAATTTACTTAAACCACCAACTCAGCATAAAATAGCATAAACAGTAGGCAAAGCTGGTGTTGCCATAGTGATAAAGTACACACAGGCCAGTGAGCCTGAGGTACGTGTAAGGCAATTGAGTGCATCTGGAATGCTGGTTTCCAAAACAGAAGAGGATGCCGCAAGTTTGATTTTGTGTGATCACAGATCATTTCAGGGCTGAGTAGCCGAAGGAATATGAACCCGGCTGTTCATGTTTGAGGCAATTAAAGCTTCTTGTATGCTTCAGGGAGGGAGTGGATGATAAGTGATCCTAAAAAGAACAAAGTAGCTTGTTGTCACTCTGAAGGGATGTCTTTTTATTTAGAGAAAATTGGATAACTTATAGGCAGTTAATCCAGTTAATAATCTGAATTTTAGCTGCTCCAACCAAATCATAAGGATGAACTTTTCTTGCCTTCTTTCCCACCTTATAGGAAACACTAGCTCAGGGTGCTTCTCATTTCTCATAAAGAAATTGTCAGCCGCTATTGACAAGCAGCTAATGAGTTTGACACAGGATCAATATTGCCATCAATATTTAGCATAGACATGTGTTTATACGGTAATGTGGCTTTTAAAGCACGGATTTTAAAGAGTTGTTTTCTACTCCAGGGGACACAGAAATAAATTTCATCCTAACAACTATTTTTGGAAGATTCATCAGTTTTTTTTGTTTTTTTTTTTTTTTTTGAAGGGGATGATTGGTCTTTGAGAATTTAACTCTGACCCTACTTGACATTCCTGGTCCAACAGAAAATATTATAATAGGATTCAACCAGTGGCTCCTTTTTCTCTTTTAAACTTTGAGGTTAATGTTAACATTGAGAATGTTAAGGAACTTTATCTTCAAAACCCCTTGTGGTTTAACTCTGATAAATTTTCAGTTTGGGGAGCTGGTTTGATTTTGCTTGAAAAACACACCCTCGTTTAGATGCACTTATTTTAAATTGTAACTTTAAGGTAAGAGTAGAGAAAAGTTGAGAACTCTGAGAGGAAACAGAAAACATCAGTCATGATCTTACCACTGTAGTGAAGTCACTGTGGTCATTTGTGAAAGTGAAAGTGTTAGCCGCTCAGTTGTGTTAGCCGCTCTGTTGCCCGCCAGACTCTGTCCATGGGATTCTCCAGGCGAGAATACTGGAGTGGGTTGCCATTCCCTTCTCCTGGGGATCTTCCCAACCCAGGGGTCAAACCCATGTCCCCTGCATCACAGGCATATTCTTTACCATCTGAGCCACCAGGGAAGCCCACAGTCATTTGTACTCTGGCAGGAGGATGGTTTATTTCATATTTTGTGCTTTTTGGGTTCACTTGTTCTCAGTGTACTTGTAAAACCTTCAGTGACTGGGTGTCAGGTGCAGAGATGACGCTGACCTTGTGGATTATCTGTGATTGTCCCTTCACATACGGCTCAGGGGTGACAGAATTCACAGCTGAAGGGGTCTCTGGCATGTTCTGGAAGCCACCTAGTCACATCAGCAGATGTGTGGGAGTGACAGTTCTGACAACAGGATCTTATATGGAGATTTTATAGTTGCTTTTTTTTCCCCCAACTTTAATTGTTTGACTCCACCATGCCACATGTGGGATTTTATTAGTTCCCTGACCAGGGATCAAACCCGGGTCCCCTGCATTGGAAGAGTGGAGTCTTACCCACTAAGATCCAGGGAAGTCCCCAAGGGACTTTTAGTTTTAAGGTGAGTTTGGAAAGGAAAATTTGGGAAACTTGAAGCGATGGGAAAGATGTTTTTATTAGTAAGTTGAAGAATCAAAGTTGTCCTCAGTTTTCAACTCTTTGATAAAAGTGCCACTTCTTCCCTGAAGCCTCCCTGGATTCTCCCTGATTAGCGCTAATATCCCTCTGATTTTCAATTGCCCAGAATATTTGACCATTATACATTGCAGCACTTAAGTGTCATTTGTTTAAATGACTTCTCCTCCATTTATCTGTAAACTCTGAAGTATAACACCCCCTTTTCCCACTCTATTTCCCTGGAGCATAATTATGTCCTCAATTAAGATTTATTTGAATCAAAATTTATCAGATAGTATTTCTCTTTCTGTGTATGGTAAAAATGTAGTTTTCCTGAGCAAATTTAGAAGACTATGTTCAATGAAAGAACATAGTCCATGGAATTCTCCAGGGAGCGACCCCATGGACTGTAACCTGCCAGGCTCTTCCATCCATGGGATTTTCCAAGCAAGAGTACTGGAGTGGGTTGTCATTTCCTTCTCCAGGAGATCTTCCCAACTCAGGGATCAAACCCAGGTCTCCCGCATTGCAGGCAGACGTTTTACCATCTGAGCTACCAGGGTAGCCCAGAGCCACCAACAAAGCCTGGGAAAAAAAAATACATAAGCCTTAGTAGAATGCCTTTGTTTCAAAGAGGCTTTGCGTCAGGCTTGGACCCTGGGTATATATATCTCTATGTCTGTTTCACCATAAGCCGTTCGTGAGAAGAGGACCATCCTTAACCACGTGACTTAGTGTGTGTGGTGGAATGTCTGGGAAGTGGGAGGTTCAGGAATGCCGCAGTGATGAATAAATTGTGAACATTTCTGGTTTCAATTTGGTTTACCTTCTCTCCGTCTGGAAGATCTGGCAGGCTGCCCTGGACTTTGGGTTCTGTGTGCATTGGCTCTGAGGAGGAGGAAGAGGAATTCTGAGTTTTGGGGCTGGCATCATGAGAAGTAAGTGGACTGGAATCCGTTCTCTAAAACGATGCCATGGAGTCTGCCTTGCTGATGACAGCTGGGATTGGAAGGATTTTTCCACCGTTCATAAAAGATGTTTTATTTTCACACGTGACTTGCTCCTTACACAGCTTAAAACCCTGCAACCAACCAACAGAAACAAACCCCACAAAATTTTTTTGGAAGCTCCCATTGCACAGACAGTTGAATACAATACTATGATAAAGAAAATGTGGCTCAGTGGTAAAGAATCTGCCTACCAATGTAGGAGACACAGGTTAGATCCTTGGTCCAGGAAGATCCTATATGCCTTGTAGCAAATAAGCCGGCCACAACCACTGAGCCTGTCTTCTGGAACCCGCAAGCTGCAGCTGCTGAAGCCCACATGCCCTAGAGCCCGTGCTCCACCACAACAGAAGTCACCAAAATGAGAAGCCCTCCTCGCTGCAAATAGAGAAAAGCCTGAGTGGCAGTGAAGACCCAGCACAGCCAAAAATAAAGAAATAAAATTATTAAAAATACGTTGTCTTTCTTTCCCTGAGGGAAATGAGAGAGAGGGTAACGACCTGAAATCCATGAGGGTGTCACAGTCAAGTGTGATGTTTATAAACTTTCCCTTCCTTCTGCTCAGCATCTGTTCACCGCTTTTCTTTTTTGTTTTAAGATTTTTGTTTTGTTTTGTTTTTTGGATAGGGACTATTTTTAAAGTCTTAATGAATGTTACAATATTACTTCTGTTTTATGTTTTGGATTTTGGCCCCGAGGCATGTGGGATCTTAGGTCTCTAACCAGGGATGGAACCCGCAAGCCCTGCATTGGAAGACAAAGTCTTAACCACTGGACTGCCAGGGAAATCCCTCCACTTCCGTTTTTCTGATTTATTATTTATTGCGCGAGAACAATTCATTTTTAAAGTGTATTTTTCTCCCTTGTTTTCACTCTGACTTGATGCGTTTTGGAACTTCCGATTAATGTGTTCGTAAAGTTAGTTTGATGACGAGTCCTCAGTCTAGGATGTAACACCCAGGCAGAGCGAATGAATCGGCTAAGAATGGTGCCCGGAGAGCTGGTGCTGTTTTGCTCTTGGTTATACTTCTCCGGCTCTTATACGGGAAAGCAAGACCATTTCCTTGCCTCCTGCCCAGATCTTCCCTCTTTACTTCCGTGTAGCACGAGGACTAGCAGAGTCAAAAGAGCAGGTGGGCGAGGCGAGAGGTGGCCCCCTTCTCCACAGGAAGATAAGTGCTTCCCAGGGAGGGTAACACACCATGAAAAATGACTGCCAGAGCCCTCAGCTATAGACGCTCACTCACCTCCTGAGCTATTGCAGTGTGGTCTCACGTTCAAATGATTTTGTCACACCAAAATAGATTAAGGAGAGAAGAATCCCCACAAGTGGTAAATGGGCAGGAAAAGGCAGGTGAGGATTGCAAATATACCTTGAGGGCATTATGCTAAGTGAAATAAGTGAGACAGAGAAAGATAAATACTCTATAACATTGCTTCTATGGGGCTTCCCTGGTGGCTCAGATGGTAAAGAATCTGCCTGCAGTGCAGCAGACCTGGGTTCCATCCCTGGGTTGGGAAAGTCCCCTGAAGAAGGGAATGGCAACTCATTCCAGTTCTCTTCCCTGGGAAGGCCCGTGGACAGAAGAGCTGGCAGGCTACAGTCCATGGGGTCTCAAAGAATTGGACATGGCTGAGCAATGAACACTTTCACTAAATGGCTAACAGCACTAACTGCTTATTGAGAGTTATTTATCTTAATGGAATAACTTATCCATAAAATAAGTAACTTCTCTTATGGAGAGAGACACTAGGTATCCTCTTGCAGAGTTAGGAAGAGCTTGGTTACCTGGTGTGTAAGGAGGAGTCATCCTCGTAAGATGTAGGAATGTGAGTTGTAAAATTCATCACTGGTTGTTCTCGCAATAATCTTGCTCCATGGTTTTCCATGAAGGAAGTAGTATCTTGATGACTGCAGTGTGTGACGGTTTATGGTCATAGTGGGGCATGTATTGGAGATCATAGGGCTTTGAAAACCATTGCTTTAAGGCACTGGTTTTTCCAAGTTGACCTCTGTTGGTTCTCTGAAGTTTTATAAGCACCTGTATTACCAAAGGATAAAACAAAACAAAACAAAAAAGAGTAAAAAAAAAAAGTCCAAAAGAAATACCAACTCTTTTAAGCCCATTACTACTATCTTCCAAAACCAACTAGTAAGACCCACAGTTCTGCAACACCTTTCTTCATTCTTTTCATAATTTGGTGTCACCTTTGAGTTCAAGGCTAAATGTTGAATGACAGCTTCACACACACACACACACACATACACACACCTGGAATTGTTATCTCGAATCACCTTTTAAAAAGCCTCATAAAAAAACATTAGTATGATCAGACTTACCCCTGTGACAGTTAGGATGTGTGTCATACAAAATCCAGGAGCTGGCAGATCAACTCCGTAGCCCTTGTTAAGCCTTTTCTATTCTGCAGGGGCAACAAACTCTGAAATGCAGAAGTGATTGCATTAAATCCTTGGCTGGAAATTTTGTGTGGGATTGGGCATTGAAATGCAGCAAAGCAAATAATGAAGGCATATGTTTACCTATAATTCTTTTTACCTTGGGAGAAGGATTAAATAGGAACAGTTTGGTTGTTGTCAAATTCTTAACAGTTGCTTTCAAGCATGAAACAGTCCCTGGGCTCTCGGAGGATTTACTTAGCAGTTTGAATAGAGAGGTCTTTACTGCTAATGGAACTGAGATGGCAGGCTTAAGCAATGGGGTGCTTTATAGCCTCTTTAGCCACTTGAGAAGATGTAACATCAATAGCTGAAACCAGCCCGGTCTCCATTGGTGTTTAGGAAGTTGTGCAAAATTGGTGAATAAATAATTCAGGGTTGGACGAATGTCTGGATGCCCAAAGTGTGGAGAGTATCTAAAAGCTCAATTCAAGGAAGGTTTCATTCTGGGAGGAAGTCTGGGAGCGTCTGCTTGAGCATGGCCCCGGGGAACAGTTACAGACGATGACATTTTCTATGAAAGAAAGAATTTTCACTTGGGATTGACTGAGCTTTGTAAAGAAACATTTCGCTGGGGACGCCAATCCTGGAAAAGCATTATTCATAAAAAAAAAGAATATTTTATTTTCAAGTACAGATGGTTGGCAATGACTGCTTGGGGATGGAAGCATGGGTGTATGTTTAAAGTAAGGATAGTGACTATGGCTTGGAGTCTTAAGTAACCACTGAAGCTCTCTGTTATTTGATGGTTAGGCTTTAAGAAAAGACCTTTTGATGAGGTGGGGGAGAATGAGTCACATTTTGTCTCGTGGTAACTGGTGGAAGCTTCTGCTTCAGGCTGTAGTCAGTCTGTTTGTGATAGTGATGTTTCTGGAACTTGTTCCCTGATGAGTGGTGGAAGACAGGTGTTGGGAGCAGCTGGATGGATGCATGGATGTTTGCAAACATTCTGACTCTCCTTCTTGGCAGAGTAGGTCGGGCTACGTATCCATGTCCTCTTGAATAAACCTGGGCTTCCCAGGTAACGAATCCACCTGCCAACACAGGAAATGCAGAAGATCCTTAAGGGTCGGGAGGGTCTCCTGGAGAAGGAAGTGGCAACCAACTCCAGTATTCTTGTCTGGAGAATCCCATGGACAGAGGAGCCTGGCAGGGCACGGTCCATGGATAGGGTCACGAAGAGTCAGACACGACTGAGCAGCTATACATACACACATGGCCAATTACACATCACTTTTGGGTAGAACCAAGGACACAGTATAAAGAAAGAAGGCCTAGAGAGATTTGCCTGAGACCGCCTAACTGGTTCTTTGTGGCTGTGAGAGGACCGCAGTTCAAGGTTGGTTCCTTCCTTCCCAGGTACTGGGCTCCTCAGGCTTCCTGCTGAATAAACGGCTAGGATCTCAGTTCTCTGTTCATAAGGGGGCAGATGACATCTGTATGAGGACTTCTTCCATGCTGTCGAGTTTGAAGTCAGTATCTTGCCAAGTTCAAGGGTGGCCAGGCTGTAGCCTGGCTAAACTGGAATTCCAGCTCTACTTTTTTCTGGCCCCTGGCCTGGGAAAATTGTTTTATTTCTCTGAGCCTCAGTTTCCTCTCCTGTAAAATGGAGACCGAAAGAGGATTCCCACATGGGGTTGTTTTGAAAAGAACACCAGAGATAGGGCAGTGGAAATTTTCAAGGACGTTGAAAACATTGGGTTTTTTTTTTTTCTTTGCCTCTAACAAAATTTATAGAAATTTTGCAAGGGCTTGAAATATACCTATAGCTGTCATTGAGAGTATATATTTAAGGAGAATAACATGATAAAAGTATTTGTGGGGAAAAAAAGCTTTTAGAAGACTAAGAAAACTCCCAAGTTCAAAGATTATTTTTAAGCCGGCAGTAGAATGTCATCTCAAATAGGCTTCCTTTTTTTTTTTTTTCCCCCTTGTGAAAGTTGTTGGAAAAAGACAAAACAACCTCATCCTGTATTGATAAGTCAGAGCTATCCAGATTTCCTGATTTGATTTCACCTACTAGTAATTTTCCAGCTCTTGGAAATTGAAGGTGAATAAATGTTTTTAAAAGCCTAGCTTCCCACAGGATTTGATTCAATTTGCCATTTTGGGTGTAGAAATGAAGAAGGAATAAGGCCTAATCCTGGCTGGATGTTGAAGATATACTGTAAAGTCAGAGAAGAGGAAATGGAAGCTTCCACTGTAATTGCTCCATGCCTCCCAGGATGGAGACCCTGAGCCACAGCAGGGGGTGAGGGGCACCAAGATGCACGTGTTCTGTCTTTGTCAGTCACTGGCAGAGTGGCAGTGACACCAGAGGTGGTGGTGGTCAGCTACGACCTTGGCAGTTGCAGACCCGGGTTTGAAACTCACGCCTGCGGTGTGCACTGGGGTGACCTAGAACGGGAAACCTCCATGCATGCCTCCCAGCTTTGTGTTCTGTATGAGAGAGTCCTTTCTCCCAAGAGGACTGAACAAGTTAACATCTGTGAGAGCATCTGATGGAAGGCAGGCTTCTGGGATCCCCCTTTTCCTCTGATGATGTTCTTCTCCTGGGAAAGGGGGCCCTGTGGATCGATCATCAGAACTTCATTCTCCACATCAGGACCCAATTCTAGGTTTCCTTTTTTTTTTTTTTTAGTGAGGGAAATAATTTTTTTAACTGAAGAATAGTGTTTAGTTCTCATTGTTGAGTCAATAAGTCATATCCAACCTTTTTGCGACCCCATAGACTGTAGCCTGCCGGGCTCCTCTGTCCATGGGATTCTCCGGGCAAGAATATTAGAGTGGATTGCTGTTTCCTCCTCCAGAGGTTCTTCCCCACCTAGGGAGCGAACTCATGTCTTCTGCATTGCAGGAGGTTTCTTTACCACTGAGCCACCAGGGAAGCCCTAAATGGTGTACATTTAGTTGATGTACAATATTATATAAGTTACAGGTATACAATAGCAATTTTTAAAGGTTATACTCCATTTATAGTTATTATAAAATATTGCTTAGGTTTGCTTTTAAACCAGGTTCTTTTCTTATACTATCTAGGCAGGGGATGTGAATGTGAGTTGGCATGCCCTCTGTGAGACAAGCCCTCATTTTGGAAAAGATTTTCCCCCCAGCCCCTTTTAAGAGGGCTTAACCATCCTTGGACCTTGCCAGGTTCTAGGACCATATAGGGTATAGGCTTGATGTAGAGTTCAGGCAGCGAGAAAACTTTCTGTTTCACAGTCTTATAGGGAGGGACCGAAAAACTGTAGCTGGCAAATGGGAGGCGGTAGCAGAGGAGCACATGGAGGGACGTTGTGGAAAATGGAGGAGGGGAACCCCCCATCCCCGTGGTAAAGCCGGGGGCTTCATGAACATTAGAAGCCTGCTCATCGTGAAGGTAGTGTGGACAACCCTGCCCCACTGGCTGACAGGTGCATGATGAGTATGACGGGTCCCTCCACGTCCCACTCTAGGTTGCTCGGGTGACAGCTGTGAGATTTGAGCCTGGCTCTGATGCTTTGTCCAGTCAGATCCTCCCCCTGCCTCCCCTGTACCCCCCAGGAGGAGTGGATGGTCCTCTGCCTCCCCTCCCTGGACACCAGACTCTAGCCTTCCCACCCAGTGCGGGGAGCTTACTGTCCTTCCTTTCTGTGGGGGGTGAGAGGATGTTCTGGATCCCCTGGTCTTCTGGTGGCTCGGGGGTGACATGCTGCAACCCCGGTGGAATTAGGATTCCTTCCGGAAGTTATGATCTCCATCTGACACTGTTTCTGCCACTGCCCAACCCCACTGACCCACATAGCCAGCCACTCTGTTGCACCCTGGGCAGGGCCTGCTCTCTGTCAGTGTCTCAGCCACCAAACTTCACAGTCGATTGGAGGCTCAGGCTTGGCCTTGCCCTTGTCGGGGTCACAGCTCCCATCCTCGAGGCCTGGAAAGCACCGATGCTGGACAGGGAGGTGATTTACTCCTCACTTACGTGGCTCATGTGTCCTGTCCTTGGCCTGCCAGCCCTTGGGAGTGGGATCCTGTCTGCCCAGTGCCGGCCCCTCCCAGAGCACACACATCAGTGTTTCAGAGCTGGACTCCAGGCCTTGGGGTCCCCTAGGAGGCAGCCTTTGGGATGCAGAATGCTCAGGGGCCTGCAGTGATGCTGGGTTCACTCCAGCTAGTGTGTAGGAAGCACCGGCTCCCTGCTGGGCCTGTGCTGGATCCTGGGGGAGGAAGAGGATGAGGCCCCTGGGTGGGTCGCAGACGCTTGAGCCTCCCCTCGTGTGTGGGCTGTGCTGATCTTAAATGTCATTGGAGATGTTTTAAGCTGGAGGGATTTTGGTGATGGGAGTAGAAATGAACTTTAACCCAGTTATTTTCCCTCTAAAAGGAGCAGTAAGGAAACCAACAGTACTGCTTAGTTAGGAAACAGGTTAGGAAGGAAACTGCTCCAGTGAGCAGAGTTCCATTTATTCCAAATCAGAGGCCTGTATTTGTATAAGTGGGGATCCTGATGTGGACAACTCCCCGGGCTCCTCTCTTTGAAAATAAAAACACCAACTTATTTTTTTTTCCCTAAAAGAATTTTCAGTATTTTCAAATGGCCCTATGGCAAGTCTACTAAACATATTTCAATAGAAATATAAAGAATATGCGTTACAGCATACGTGTTTTAAGAGTCGCTACTAGGTCTCTGTCAGCCAGACTGGATTTTTTTCAAGTGTCTGAAACATTTACTGTTTTGCACTTTAATATCGAAACATTAAAATCATTCAGAAACAAAAAATGTTAAGTCATTTAATGATCCTACTTAAAATTAATGCAGCCAATTTAATGTATTTCTGTTAGTCCCGGGTGCCCTATTGTTGCACAGCAGTTATTATCTTTGAAATGAGAGTTGAAAAAGATACCACCGCTTTCTGTGTCTTCCTTAACTTTGCAGATGTGGTGCAAAATCTTGATTCTAAGTCAGACATATTTTATCCCATTTTATTTAAAAGAATAACATATTTAAATCACCGTGGGGTATGCCAGAGCCATTAGTTGGCATTTTAAGTGTCATTTAAAGAAAGTACTTTAATTTACATCAGAAGGAAAACTAACTTAGAATTCAATTGCATCTTATTTCTGCCTTTTTTCTTTTACTGTATTCAAAACGAAATTTTTTCTTGTTTTAAATTCTAGTTTTGTCCATGACTATTCATGCTGGTCGCTCAACAAATCATTGGGTGTCCCGAAGCTAGCAGTGCTAACTAAATAAAGCCAAGTTGACACAGAACTTGGTCTTCAGGGAGTCCCCATTCTATTTATGGACAGCTCTGTGTGCCAGGCACCAGGCTGTGTGCGTTCCCCGCAGGAGCTGTTTTAACCCTTACATCAGTGCAAAGAGGAAAGCAGTATTATTGTTTCAGTTTAAGGAATTAGGACACAGAGCCTTGATGCAGTTCGCAATCTTGACCTCATGGGTGACAGACAGGCTCTCAGGCTGTCTCTGTTGGTTTTGTGCTGTGGGTTAGAGTCAGGGAAAACCTGGAACCACTTCGATTCGGTGTTAGGAACTAAGCTTAAGAAGAGTTTGGGAAGGTCATGTTCACGCTGCTGTATTCAAAATGGATCACCAACAAGGACCTACTGTAGAGCACAGGGAACTCTGCTCAATGTTAGGTGGCAGCCTGGGGGAGATGGGAGTTTGGGGGAGAATGGATCCATGTATAAATATATGGCTGAGTCCCTTTGCTGTTCACCTGAAACTACCACAGCCTTGTTAATCGGCTATACCCCAATACAAAATAAAACGTTTCAGTTCAGTTCAGTTGCTCAGTCATGTCTGTCTCTTTATGACCCCATGAACTGCAGCACGCCAGGCCTCCCTGTCCATCACCAATTCCCAGAGTTTACTCAAAACTCATCTCCATCAAGTCGAGGATGCCACCCAACCATCTCATCCTCTGTCGTCCCTTTCTCCTCCCTCCTTCAATCTTTCCCGGAATCAAGATCTTTTCAAATGAGTCAGGTGTTTGCATCAGGTGGCCAAAACATTTAAGTTTGAATAAAAAGAGAGGTAGACTGGGGACTGCAGGTGTCAGGATGTGTCAGTGCAGGTCATCAGGTGGGGATATTGATCATGGGCTGTCACATGTGGGGGCAGGAGATCTCTGTACCTTTTCCTCAATTTTGCTATGAACTGAAAACTCCTCTAAAAATGGAAATTCTTAAAAAAGAAAATAAAGTCTGGAATCAGCCTCAGAGGAAGGTTAATAAGATGCAGAGGGAGCCAATTGTATCCTATGAGGAGATTGTAAGGGATTATTGAACTAGGATCAGTGGGTAGATGGTTCTGGGAGTCTGGATCCAGGTCAATAAGGAAGAGCCTTTTCACCTGCCCGCAGATGGATGGCTCATGAATGGAGGCCCTGAGCCAGTGGGTGGGGTCAGGGCTCAAGTATCCGATGGATGACCTTTTATGTCAGGTCTCCAAGCCGCTCCTTGGAGTCATCCAGCCACTTGTTGGAAGGCTGCATTCTGACCTCCTGATGCTTTTAGGTTTAGGTCGGCCCGATCCTCTGAATTTCCAGTCGACCCTGGAGATGACTCGTATGTGGAGTGGGAGTGGAGGCGGTGTGGCAAGGTTACAGAGGTCCAAAGACCACTTTTTTGAAGAGGGTGAAAGTGAAAGTCGCTCAGTCATGTCTGACTCTTTGCGACCCCACAGACTATACAGTCCATGGGATTCTCCAGGCCGGAATACTAGAGTGGGTAGCTTTTCCCCTCTCCAGGGGATCTTCCCAAGCCAGGTTTTTTATCAGCTTTACCAGATGAGCCACAAGGGAAACCTTTGAAGAGGGTACATGGATTTTATTAGAAACTGAAAGGCCAACGTGGAGAGCATTGAGTTACAAAAAAAGTGGAGGAGTAGGAGGCGGAAATGGGAGGACCTGCTGAACCCTGAGAGGGTTCTTCCATGCAGTTGGAAGTCTTTTAGCCTCAGGCAGCTCAGGATAATGAGATTAAATATATATGTGTGGATGTGCACACATACGCGGAGTGTTTTTAAAGCTCACTTGGACTGTGAAGAGGACAGATTTAAAAATGCCCATGAGAACTTCCCTGGTGGTCCAGTGGTTAAGACTTTGCCTTTGAATGCAGAGCGTGTGGTTTAATCCTTGGTCAAGGAACTAAGATCCCACATGCCCTGGGGGCAAAAAACCAAAACATAAGATGAAAGCCATATTGTAATAAGGTCAATAAAAACTTTAAAAAAAATAGTTTGGACAGAGAGGGACTGGGTGGATGGCTACAGGTGATTCTGTAGACTGGGGAAGCACCCCAGGTGAGTGAGGATGGAAACTGAGGAGAGTTTGGGAACCACAGTCAGCAGGACTTGAGGACAGATGTGGGTGAGATGGCAGAGAGGGCAGGATGAAGGGTGGCGGTTGATGGCGGTTAGTCATGGAGGGAGCGCTGGAGGACGAGAGCCGGGGTTAGGAGACTGTGTTGAGTGTAGGGGTTCTGAGGTGATAGCAGGAGCTTAGAACAAGAGGTAAGGTGTTGGAGGCCCCCGGGACGGGATGAAAGTGGGGAGTTAGGAGAGCTTTACAGAGAGGACCCGGGATGGAGGCAGACGCACCTGACACTGCCTGCCTGGTTGGGGAGAAGTACCGGAGCAGAGAGAGTGAGTCCAGGCAGGAAGGAGGGGCGGCCCCGGGGCAGATGGCCTTCAACCCTCCTGCCTTGAACTGGCCCGGCTTCAGGGACAGCCCCTGAGGGGCAGTGTGCAGGCTGCAGATGCCGGCAGGGAGAGGAACGCCGACTCTCCTGAGAAACTAGGTTACAGAGGGGACGAGAAGTAGGGCAGTGGCTCGAAGAGCATGTGGCAGCGAGGTTTCAAAACAGTTTAAAAAGGGGGCAGATTTTTGGCCTCTTTGCTGATTTATTGGAGAATTGGGAGTGAGGGAATTAAAGAAATTTGGAATAATACTTTTAAAGTATTTTGTCTTTGTTCCTTGAAAATGTTTTCCATCATAAACTCTGAAGCAGCTTAGAGGGGCTGATGGATTTCTGTCTCTAGACTCTTACTCAGGTGAGTGGAGAAGGGACTTTTTAAAGACCAAAGCTTTGTTTTTCTCTCCTAAGAAAGATAAAGGCACCATGGAACACTTTGTTATCTGAGGGTGGTCCCAGGTGCTTGTTTCTGGACCCTGAGACCAGCTCATGTTACATCCTCTGAAAGGGAAAGCCCACAGCCAGGATCTGATTTTCCTCTTTAACTGAGCATCCCATTTAATTCTGGAGCCCCGGGGACCACCATGCAAAACCATTTGCCCACGTCCTGATTTGTTTTTCTGGTCTACAAATCTATGTCTTGTTTCATTTAAAACAAATGGACATCTTTAATTAAGAAGGTTTTAAAGTCATGAGATTACAAAGTAATCTTGAATCCAATCCTCTGGAATTTTTATCCAAATCACTCAGTATCTTTAAGCTCAAAGAGTCTGTTCAGCTTTAAATTGAAACTGAATCCCACAAGAAAGTGTTACCCAGTCTCATCAAAACCTGTGTTAATTTCCTCCTTTGTTTCCTCATTTCTTTTCTTGAATAATTGGTGAGCTTGCCTCTCTATGGCAGTGAGTCTCAACTTTGATAACTGTGATAATTTTCCCCATTAACTTCACTATAATAACAAATATGGGGCTTCTCTGGGGACTCAGTGATAAACACAGGAGAAGCAGGTTTAATTTGTGGGTTTGGAAGATCCCCTCGAGAAGGAAGTGGTAACCCACTCCAATATTCTTGCCTGGGAGAATCCCATGGACAGAGGAGCCTGGTGGGCTACATTCCATGGGGTCACAGAGTCAGACACGATTTAGCGACTAAACAACAACAATCCCTCAAGGGTGAGGCAGTAACACTAGCTATGGATCTTAGTGGATTCCCCCCCCCCCACCCCAGCTTTATTGAAGTATAATTGACAAATAAAAATGATGTGTATTTTAGGTGTATGCATACATGTACATTTGGTGTACGTATACATTGGGAAATGATTACCACAGTCAAGCTAATTATAGCACACCCATCACCTCACATAATTACCATTTATGTGTTATTGTGGTGAGAACATTTAAGATATATTCTCTTGGCAAGTTTCAGGTATATGATTGTTGTTGTTTAGTTGCAAAGTCGCATCCGACTCTTTGAGACCCCATGAACTGTAGCCTGCCAGGCTCCTCTGTCCATGGGATTTCCCAGGCAAGAATACTGGAGAGGGTTGTTATTTCCTTCTCGAGGGGATCTTCCCAATCCAGAGATTGAACTTTTGTCCATTGCTTGGCAGGTGGATTCTTTACCACTGAATCACTAGTATTATTAACCATAGTTGTTGGGCTGTAGGCAGATCTCCCAAACTTATTCATCCCATGTCACTGAGACTTTGGCCCCTTTAACCACATATCCCCATTTTCCATCCCCACCCTACCCCACCCTCCTCCTCGTCCAGACTCTGAAAAACACCATTTTGTTTTCTGCTGTGAATTCAACTCTTTTAGATTCCAATGAAAGTGAGACAGTGGGGTATTTGTCTTTCTGTGCCCAGCTTATTTTGCTTAGCATAATGCCCTCGAGGATTTGGACGTTAATGAAATTTGATTGTCAATATATACTGTGCTGATCTTACTCAGAGTTAAACAAAATTGTGAGTTGCAGATCAAGAAAAACCCAAATGTCAAATGCTGGCTGATCAGTTTGCAGTGAGAATGTGATGGGAACTCGTACCCAGATCTAAACAGAGAAGTCCAGAGAGAAACCTGGGTGCCTGTGGAATCAGCACAGGGATGTCAGTAGCCACTTGTCCTCAAGGTCTTTGACCAGTGTAACCATTTCTACTGTAGGGACATACCAGTGGCAAGAGCAGGACCTGGAAACTTCTATGGAGGTGTCATTTTCCTAGCACGTTTTATACGCAAAGACATGAAGTGATGTCTTCAAGTTTATAGATGAGGAAAGTGAGGCTCAGAGAGGTTGTATATTGGCCTAAAAGTTGCACAGATCATAAGAGTTGAAATTAGAATTGGAGCTCATGTTTAATTCTAACGGCTGTGATTCTATTATTACTCACTGCACTGTACTCTTAAGATGTGGGGGACTGTAGGTCCTCAGTGGCACAGATCATCTCGAAGAAACCTCAATGTTTTAGCCCCTGGTGGCCTTTCTAGGAGCAGAACATCCGGTTCACTTTGCTGAGGCCTTTTCTAAGCCAGGGCAGCTGAGAAAGGTGGCGTGATTGCCACTTGGGGCCACATCTGCTCTAATCAGGGATGTGTGAAATTCTAGCCATCATCTGTACCTGGAGTCTGGATGCAGTGAATGTCACAGGTGACAAATGATCCCAGGCAGTGTACCCGGATTCAGTATTTGGGAAGGAGTTGTAGAGAAGACATGACAGAGGCACGTCTTAATAGTCTCTCTCACCAAAGCGGTGTGCTGTTTACTGTTGGAATTAGCATGACTGATTAGTACAGAGCTCTGAAAAGCTGTGAAAATGGCTAGAAAAATTCTGTGATTGCCTCAGTGCCCTAAATAGTCTTATGTCAGCAATTAGCATTAACAGTCCTTCATTAATCCATCAGATTTCTGATGCCGCACATCCTAAAGCAGGAGATAACCGCGAATTAGGATTAGCCAAGGATGTGTCCCAGGCAGCGGTGTTGAGGCAGCCTGTGGATGCTTGTCTCAGAGCAGCAGTGCCCCCCTTCCTTCAGCCAACCCAGGGATCCAGAGAACATGGCACGTTACTTAGCAGTAGTCTGTAATATTGGAGGAGAGCATGGCAGCCCACTCCAGTATTCTTGCCTTGAGAATCCCACGGACTGAGGAGCCTGGTGGGCTAAAGTCCATAGGATTTCAAAGACTTGGACATGACTAAAGCGACTTAGCATGCATGCACAGTCTGTGATATCAACTCTGTATCATGGACCCCCAGACTCCTATTGTAAAGACTATGTTGTATTAATAGATTTGTTGTAGAAACAACATTCCAAGTTCCCCCATGAAAAATGGACTCTTGATGCTAAATTCCCAGGGGTTCACTTCTCATGATGCTGGGTTGTCTCTGCAATGCCCGGGTCCCTATTTAATTACGGCAGTGACACTGAGTACCCCAGTTATCCTCAGGTGTTACAAGACTCCAGATTTGCCTTGGCTGAGAGTTTGTTCCCATAGCAGTGAAGGTCTCTCCTCATTTTTGCGTGTTGAAGGCCTAACTCAATTGCCACACACAGACAGATGTCTTAGTTCCTCCAATAGAATCTCTCTCTCTCCTCTGAAGTCTGCTGTCCCTTATACAGCATCTCTCCTACTGTATAGCATCTAGCCACTGGTCCTCATGGAAGTGGTGGATGAGCGGCTGTCTCCTTGTTATCTTTGAAAGCTCCCTGATGATGGACTTAGTTTCATTTCATGTTTGAATCTTTTATCTTTAGCTGTCACCTTGTGGGCTGTGTTGACCCAACTTACTGATGAGAAACAGCTCTTAGTTCGTATTTCAGATGATCTGAGTATGAAAAGTGCTTGAATTATTTACTTGAACAAGAAATAACATGTATATAATAAATTAGAATGTATTATTTTCTTATTAAGTATCTTAGGATAATAAGCAATGAATGATTAATGTACCATATAGCATGTATTTTATTCCATTTTTGTGTGTGTTTAAAATATAAAAACAATTAAATTGGACTGATTAGTGGTCCTAATAGGGTGTTTTTAGGTTTTCAGGGAAAATGACTATTTTTACTTACAAAGGAATCACTGGTTAAAAAAAAACTTTAAAATTTGCATTATGCCCTCTAAAATATTGCCATGTATTTGGAACATATGCTCCAAATACATTTGGAAAGAATATTCAGTGTATATTAGAGTTTTAAATATTTTTACAAAAGTATTAAAAAAATAGAAAAAATGGTTTTCTGTTCATTGTGAATTCAACATTTATTTTATCTTCCTAAATTTTGACTTCTCCTGATTTGAATGGTAAAGGTAATTTTGTAATACTGGATCCAAATCTCATTTTCTTCTTATATTTTCTCCCACCTCATGATGTAACACACTAATATTTGGCATAAAATGTAGGTTACTACAGTACCATCTGCTTAATACATAGTAAGTGCTCTATAAATGTTAGCTTTTATTATTCATTAAAAAGTAACTTTCCGTTTTAGACTCTTTCTTGCCTTAGCATTCATCGTGTATAGCCTTATATGATACTTATTTTTGTATGTCTCTTCTATCTGTTCTTTAAGATGGTAGAGAGTTTTGTACCTGGTAAGAGATGAATACATAATTTATCCACTGAATACATAATGAACTTGTGAACATTCTTTTAAAATTTCAGTTGCTTTGATGACTTGATGTTCCATAACACGGAGCCCAAACGTGGTGACACGCCTGAGCGCAGACAAGTTAATTCCTAAATGATCCCAGAAAAGCCACTGGAGACCAAAGCCGCCCCTGGGGACCAGCCAGGAGTCCCATCTTTCCTGGTGACGGCTTCCTGGCTGAGAGTTTTCCTAAATTACCAGGGGAAGTGTTATAGCGCGCAGAGACCTCTGAGAAACCGTAAACCCACAGAAGCCCTCCTCAACTGAATCCGATGGAGTTCCCATTTGGTTAAGATTAGTTACTCAGTTGATTTATGGTGAATGACTCATTTCGCTTCTGTTTATGTGGGAAAGGTAGGAGTCAACGTCAGAGACAGACAGCAGATAGCGGCTTCTGTTTTTAAATTGTGCAGTCACAGGAAAGAAAGGGGTCCCTTTCTCAGAGCTTCTGCTGGGGTCCCTCACATTTCAGATGAGAGCGGTGATCTTTCAGAAGTAGGACTTGACTTGTAACCTGTTGTTCTCTGTGTGTGTGCTCATTAAGCATTGCAGGACTTCATAGCAGGCATTCGGGGCATCCTTGCAGGGAGCTAGTTGACAGATCAGAGGAGACAGGATTCCACGATGGCTCACCTGTTGGAATTGGTCTGTGAGAGGCCTCATTTGGTTCTCCCAAGGCTCTGCAGTTGGCCTGCAGGTTAAATCATTTTCAGATCAATGAATGGAATTGATCATTGCATTACATTAATTGTAATGTACCATTTATTTGCAAGCCAAAGCAGTCTTCCCTGTCATTAATTTTATTTATTCTCTTTAATGATTCAAAACTTCTGGGCAGCTCAGAATTGAAAGTTACTCTCCTGGGTGATATCACGGTTCCCACATGCCCTAATGGTATCTACTGAGCTGTTTGCAGCCCAGCAGGAGACCAGCCCTGCCCGACTCGCCATCAGGACAGGGTGGCAGGCCCATGATCTGCTGAGAGGTTTAAGAGGAAGGAAAGTTTATGTAAAGCTGGAGAAATCTGGAGGACTTCAGAGACAAAGGTGCATTTTGTTCAAGGCTTTGGAAGAAACTTTGGACTTAATCTGTTGGGAGATTTCACGTGTAGACATCATAGTTAAGAGAAAGCAGCAGGCATGGTTATTAGTAATTGTGTGGTCATGTCAATGCATTTATGGTCATTAAAAGTGTTAAACTTTTAAGCATTAAAAAAAAAACCAAGTCTTCATCCATGTGTCGGTCTCTAAGTACAGTGATGTATTTTGTTAAACTTAAGATAAGTGTAACTTTTCCTCTTCAGTCTTCTTTTGCTGCAGGATATATTTCAGAATACAGTTTTGAATTGTTCAGGTTTTTGTGATCTTTTACTGTTTTATTTAAGTATTGGGATTCTTCATAATCAGATTGGGAAAGGAACTCTCAGATCCTGTGCTGTCCTTTGAAGGGATGTTGCACAGCATCCCAGGTGGAGGTACGGACGCTGGTGTTCACTCCATAGTGAGAGCACCCTGCCTCTTCCTCACTGGCCTTGGAGCCATTGCATTCATCTGTTCACTCATTCAAAAAATATTTATTAGGTGCCTACTGTGTGCCTCAGGCACTGTCTGGTGTCTGTAAATTGTGCTTGCATGCTTTATGGTATGTTTTATAGTCTTTTCCTTTCTGTTTCATTAACGGGGTTTCCCAGGTGGCTCAGTGGATAAAGAATCCATCTGCCAAGGCAGGAGATGCTGGAGACTCAGGTTCGATCCCTGGGTCAGGGAGATCCCCTGGAAGAGGAAGTGGCAACCCACTTGAGTATTCTTGCCTGGAAAATGTTATGGACAGAGGAGCCTGGTGGGCTGCCGTCCATAGGGTCGCAGAGTCAGACATGACTTAGTGACTGAGCATATTCCGTTAACATTTCTTTGTGGAATATAGTAGATTCTTAATAATCATCAGATGGGTGCATATCAAAAAATCTCAGAAGGGAATTAGGGCGTTAGTGAGCAGCATGGACCTGTTGAAAATGCCATACCTATTTTGAATTCGAGTGCAAACATGAAGCGCTGTATTTCATAGAGGTGCGTTAGCACAGGATGCGTTGACTACTTTTGAAGCATTTCTGGTGCTTTGCTTTCATTTAGCAGATAATTCCACAGATGAATCAGATCAATGTTCAAAAACTTAATTTTGCATTTTTGACTGATCTTCCTACCTACTGGGATTTTGGTAGTGATTTAAGCTTTAAGGACTTTTCTTGGCTTTTGCAAGAAGAACAGATATTTAAGTTTTTTATACATCTGTGGTGGCTCAGATGGTAAAGTGTCTGTCTACAGTGTGGGAGACCTGCATTCGATCCCTGGGTCAGGAAGATCCCTTGGAGAAGGAAATGGCAGCCCACTCTAGTACTATTGCCTGGGAAATCCCATGGATGGAGGAGCCTGGTAGGCTGCAGTTCATGGGGTCGAAAAGAGTCGGACATGACTGAGCGACTCTACCACTTAATGCTAAACTTTCTTTAGCCCATTTCAGCTCTTTGCTGACTTGAAGGTGAGCCACAGACCATTCAACCAATCAGACAGAAAACAAGAGATTGGTGACTTAAAGCTTCATGGGCTGTGTGTCCCCTCGGCTCATGTGTCCCCTCCCCACTATGTACCCAGCCAGTCCCATTCCTGGAGAGACCCAGCCAAACCAGAGTAGTGGAAGGAGGTCCAGAATAGAATGTCTGCTGAAGAGTATTGTAACTGTAAGAAGAAACTCTTTTGGAAGACAGAAGTTGAAGGGTAATAGCTTTGACTTCATGTGATTAATCTAGTGTGTGTCATTAAAACATTTGTGCTTCTTGATATTTTCATCTAGAGCTCACATTTTTGAAAATGGAGAAAGGCCGTATATGATACAATTAAAGGTTCAAATTCCGTTATGTTCTTCTACTAAATGTTTTGGCTGCCCTGTGTTGTATAAACTTCTCAGTGGCTTTCAGTTTCTTAAACATGGGTCTAATGATCTGTGCTTGGGAGACACCTTTGTGTCTATTGCAGTTTTTTTTTTAATGATTTTATGTTCATTTTTATTGATTGAGAATGAGACTATCTTTAGAGGCAAAATCATGTAGTAGTACATGACTGTATTAAGTTATTGAAATTAGAGTCACAGTTTAATACATTTGCTATTTGAGTATTACTAGGTTGATTCTTATGCTAATTCTAGATTTATTAACAGATATGCTTGAGTCTGACAATTATTCATCATTTTCTGTTGATTCAGCAGTCATTTGTAGAGTCCAAACTGCAGATGGATTTCTCATGGTTTTTTAGAAAATGTTTTTCTTTTGATTTCATCACTTGGTACAAGGCATTTCATTTATAACATTTCTAAATTCAATAAAATATTGCATTATTCCATAAGCAATAATCACTGCAAACTCTTTTCTCACAGTGGAAAAGTTATCTTCTTAAGTATACCTCACCATGTTTGTTTCTCTAAAATAGTAGTATTTTACTTTGTAAGTTTTTTTCCAAGTAATGCATTTAAAACTAGATATCTCATTTCCACTTAAAAAGCATTTTTAAAAAATTTGATCAACTTGCATTGCTCTAAATGCTTTTAAATCTTACAGATGTTGAGCTAGCAGATATTATCCTTATATTGTGAAGGATGCAATTTCATCCTTATATTGTGAGGGATGCAATTTCTTGCTATTTCCACTGACAGATTTCCTATGAACAAATACAATATCCTTGCATTAGTGTTCTTGTCCCGTTAGATTATATCTGTGCTTGAACACTTAGTCAGAAAATGCTGCCACATTTAACAAAGGATTCAGTAACATAGGAAACAGCCTTGTTATCAGGCATTATTTCACTTGTACCCAGATAAAAGTTCTTTAGTCATTCAAAAGAAAGAAGTGAATAACCTGCTTTTTGCACAGAGTTTATTTGGTGGGAATAGTGGGAGTGGAGGTGGTCACCAGTTAAAGATGAATGAGAGAATGGAAGAATAATTGGCCATGACGGATATTGACCTAAGAAAGGAAAATGATGCTTCAAATAAGTTTCCTGTATCTTCAAATGTCAAAAAAATGATGTATACTTTATACTTTTTTATACTGATGATAGTAAAGGACAGGGAAGCCTGGCGTGCTGCAGTCCATGGGGTCACAAAGACAACAATAATACTGATAATTAGCATTTGGAGCTTGTCTTCTGCACAACCTTGCAGATAAGCAAGGTTGAAAACCCAAACTCGCTGCATTAAGCAGCTTTTTCCCAGTGTCCAGTTGAAGGAATTGATTAATTAAAAATATCTATACCATTCCAAATTATCTGCTCGTTACCTAATTTGAAACAAATAATTGTATGGAAGGAGCCTTAGAAATTATTTTATTGGGAGGAATTCTGTGATCAGGAGGAAAATCGAGGTTCAAGGAAGCTTACTTTTCACAGGTGTTTGAGTATTAGGATGTTTTCGGTTGCAAGTGACAGAATCCCTAATTGAAGCTAGTTTAAGCAAACTGAAAACAAAGAGGTATTGAATTCTGTGCCTGAGAAGTGTTTGAGTGTATTGACACTTAACAGTATTTCCAGGACATGTTCCTGCATCTCTTGGTACAGCTATTTTTTCCGTGTTTCGACCACCGTCTCCCCGGTGACACAAGAAAATTACAAGGTAGTAATTATGTATCTTGTGGTTTCTACATCAGGTCCCTGAGACAAGTATGACTTTTAATAATAGTGGCGATTGTAAGCCAGTTCCAGACTAGCCATTCCAGTAAGGGAGGAGAGTGGCTTTTTCTCTTGTGTATTGTAGCTGTGTTTAAATTATCAGGAAATGCCCTGATTTTCCTGCCTTGGGTTGTCTGCAGATCTCCTCTGCAACTGTCGTGGCCGGGTGTTGAGTGTCAAAGTTTTAGGCTGTGCCCTCATTGCTGAGAATGCTTGGGGAGAAGGACACGTAGGTGATGGCAGGGCTCCTAGAGCCACCTGGAAAGGAAGAGGCAGGTCTCTGAAAAAGGCAGCAAACGCCCCAGTGGAGTGATGTGATGGCTGATGGAGTCTGGCCTTTCAACTTCCAAGCCAGTGTCACTGCTGTTAAAACCCTGATACATGGCCAAAGGGATGGATAAATGAGGAAAATGCCTGACTCTTAGTGGACAATATTGTCTATTTCATTCTCACTTAAAGGGCACCCAGAAGTTTGAGTTCCACAATCTTGACTTGAAGCCAATGAAAACTTGTAGTTACAGTCTTTTGGAGCAAAGAGCTTTTGTAAAACAAATTCACTGTCAGTGATGTGATAAACATAGACCAGAATAAAGTGTGAATCTGCTACCAAAAAAAAGAAAAGAAAGAAAATGTTTCTTTTTTTCCCCTAAATGAGAGTGTAAATAACTCCTGAGGGCATGTAAACTGCTCTGTTCAACAGGCAGATCCCCTCATCCTTTCTTTGTTGAGCACACCTGGGCCTGGCCCCAGGCATCTTCTGGGGGTGATGGTCCTTTCACGGTTCACATCCTCATGGGCTACAGCCCACCACCCACGCTTTCCTGCTCCAGGGCCCTTATCTTCCCCACCACTTTCTGTTTATTTCAGTAGATGTTCCCATTTCTTTTACCAGATGTTAAATTCCTCAAAAGCAAGTGCATCTTGAGTTTTTCTGTATTCCTCATTTTTCCCAGGGAGGATGCTGAGAATGAATGAGGAATTTCATAAATATTTCTTGTGTTTCTTATTTACCAACAAAGCTCCATATAGTCACAGCTATAGGTTTCTCAGTAGTCATGTATGGACATGATAGTTGGACCATAAAGAATGCTGAATGCCAAAGAATTGATACTTTTGAACTGTGATGCTGGAGAAGACACTTGAGAGTCCCTGGGACAGCCAGGAGATCAAGCCAGTCAATCTTAAAGGAAATCAAGCCTGAATCTTCATTGAAAGGACTGATACTAAAGTTGATGCTACAATACTTTGGCCACCTGATGCAGAGAGCCAACTCACTGGAAAAGGCCCTGATACTGAGAAAGATGGAAGGCAGAAAGAGAAGGGGGAAACAAAGGATGAGATGGTTAGGTAGCATCACTGACTCAGTGGACATGAATCTGAGCAAACTCTGGGAGATATTGAAGGACAGGGAAGCCTGGTGTATTGCAGTCCACAGGGTCGCAAAGAGTAGGACAAAACTTAAAAATGAACAACAGCAACATTAAAATCATCTTGTATATTCAAGGCCCCATGCTAGGCTGAATTATATTTAACTGGTTCTTCATTTCCTTAGTCATATAAAAGTTCCTATGTTATTAATCTACAAGGAAGTATGATTTACTAAGGAGAGAGATTATCCAAAATAAAATTCATAGATAGGTTTCATCTCAACCAGTAGATTTGTCTTCTTATATTAAATACTAAGTGTGTTAATGTATGTGTATATATCTTAAATTTACGTTTTATTTTGCCTCACTGTTCACAGTGAGTTTTTATAAATGTGATCAGAAATATTCCATCATATCAGGAAGGAGGGAAAGAGACAAGAAAAGCTGTAGTTAATCCCCAAACTGCATAATTTATCAAGATAGGATTGCTGTCATGTAAAAAGAGAATGTTTAAGTTCTCACTCAAATGTACATATCATTCAGATATTAATAACAGAAATGTGTATACTTTAATCATACCCTGTATATAAAATCAGAGGAAGAGTGTGGATCTGAAGAAGAGGGTAATTAACCAAGACTGTATTCCTGTATCAGATGGGCTACTCTAATCACTAAACATTTCGTATAGGATTTCACATGAATGTAGTGATTAATCAAAGGTAAGTAAAAAAATTTAAGTATATCTGAATTACAGTGTTATGTAATTACTGCTATACAGCACAGTGACTAAGCTACACACACACACACACACACACACACACCCTGGAGTAGGCAATGGCAACCCACTCCAGTATTCTTACCTGGAGAATCCCAGGAACAGACAAGCCTGGAGGGCTATAGTCCATAGCATCACAAAGAGTCAGATAAGACTGAAGCAACTTAGCATGTGTATGTGTGTGTGTGTATATATATATATATATATATATATATATATATATATATATGGCTTCACCGGTGGTAGTAGTGGTAAAGAATCTGCCTGCCAATGCAGGAGATGTAAGAGACTTGGGTTTGATTCTTTTCATATTCTCTTTCATGCTGTTTTCCATTATGGTTTTTGTGCTGTAAAGTAGGACTTCATTGTTTATCTACTCTGTCTACATCAAAGGTAGTTTTAAAAGGAAGATGTTTATGTATAGACATTAGATGGTTGGGATCAGAGAATAGAGTGGTGAAAAATAGGCAAAACTTGTATTGAATGCTTGCTCTGGGTCCTGCACTGTGTTTTCATGCATGTGAATTAATCTTCCCGTCCATCTATGAGGTGAGCACTGTTGCAGATGATACTCTACCTTATAGATGAGGAAACTGAGGCTTCAAGGGGTCAGTAAATGGTGTAAGGTGGATCCAGCCTTGACCCCTGGCCCTTGGGAGAACCATGAGGGTTGTCGAGCACTGTCTGGGTGCGCCGAATACAGAAGGTGCATACTAACTTTACAACCCTCTGTTCTACCTGTACCCATGGCAGACATTTCCTGGAATACCTTAGGATCTATAAGCAAGTAGGTCTGCTAGGCTTACTGACTTGGTTCCGTGAAGAAAAGAAAAGAAGACATTTGTTTTTGTGAAAGATTGCACCGAAGTAGAGAGTGCCCTTAAATTGCATCAACTTTTAAGAAGTGTTTTAGCCATGAGGAGTTTCCAGCTTTTCCCCCCAGAAAGGCTGCGTGGCACCGTACCAGGGTAGGAGTGGAATATACATTAACCTCCTTCCAGACGACCATTTGTTCTCTTTTAGAGACGAGGTCTGCTCTTAGAAGTTAGGCAGACTTCACATCTAATTATTCTTCTGTCGTTACCATTTCCTCCTCTAATCCTAAACCCCGTGGAGGTTTTATTACTTGGGTTGGTGGCATTAGCCTGTCAACAGCTGGATGAGACAGAAGTTAGAAAATGGACTTTTCGAGGTCAGGAAGCTAAGCGGCCAGAAAAACCAATTTGTCAACTTAAATCATCTTGGGAATGGAAAAAATTATTCCACAGCATGGGGGAGAAAAGGCTGCTGTGAGCACCTGCTTTGTTTTGTGCTGTCTTCTGTTGGTGTTTTTATTTAAAAAGAATTTTTTTTAATAGCATCATGTCTGCATCGCAGAAGCTTTCTGTGTTGACTCAATTTGTCAGAAGCTGTGGTGGGGTGGTCACTTGGACTGCTTATCAGAATATTTATCATGAACATCAGGTCTCCTTTTACCCTTTGGCTCAATTACCTGCAGCCACATCAACCTACAAATACATATAAGATAAAGGGGCCCGAGGGTTCAGTGATAGCCTCTCAATTCTACATTTTATTATTTTTTAAAAGACCGTCATCTTTGAAGTCATTATCTTTTAATAATGAGATACTAATGCATTTTCCCATATTTGGGGTGATAGCATATCAGGAATGAATTTCACTTCCTGGCTTTATGAAGGTTATTATTTCTCAGTATTTAGGAATATATTTGGCATAGTATTTTGTAAAATTTAAATGTAATCTTCTCTTAAAATAGATACTCTTTTGAGCTCTGTTGTGAAAGCAAAGACATGGATTCCTTTCAGAAACTTAGAGGTGAGGGAATTCATGACAGCAAAACACACGATGCTCCCTTTCAGTTACTCATGCTTTGTTTTTTCCTTCATGTGAGTCTTTATGAAATAAAAATGTACATACTGCCATGGCATGAAATAAAAGCCACCATTGGAAAGCCTCTGTTTCTTAAGGCTCAAACTGGAATTGTTTTCAGTGTGAAATATTTTCAGTTTCTTGGGTTATTTCAATGGACTGAGAAATCCAAATGACTGTTTCTTTAAATAGTAAATATGCAATTTAAAATAATCCAGACTAATTGTTTTAGAAGCCCAAAGAAAAGTTATTAATTTTTACTCAGCTTATCTCTTTCTTTTCCTTTGTTATGTTGCACTTGTACACAGAAGTACAGTTCATGAATGGATAATCTATTGATTAATTTCAAAATGTTATTCTGTTATTAAAACAATTTAATATTGAGGAAATCAAAAATTTTAAAAAGTTACAAGGCAAGAAAACTTATATACTGAAATGTAATCTTGTTGAATTTGTTTTTTTTTAAACTACCTGTATACTAGTATTACGTATTTTTTAATTAATTAATTTATTTTAATTGGAGACTAATTACTTTACAACATTGTAGTGGTTTTTGCCATACACTGACATGAATCAGCCATGGGTGTACATGTGTTCCCCATCCTGAACCCGCCTCTCACCTCTCTCCCTATCCCATCCCTCAGGGTCATCCCATAGAGGATCTGCTGTGATTTATGTCAGAGCGTGTTTTGCCTGTTTTCCTCTAGGAGTTTTATAGTTTCTGGTCTTACATTTAGATCTTTAATCCATTTTGAGTTTATTTTTGTGTATGGTGTTAGAAAGTGTTCTAGTTTCATCCCATCCCTCAGGGTCATCCCAGTGCACCAGCCCTGAGCACCCTGTCTCATGCATTGAACCTGGACTGGCGATCTATTTCACATATGATAATATACATGTTTCAAAGCTATACTCTCAAATCATCCCACCCTCGCCTTCTCCCATAGAGTCTAACAGTCTATTCTTTACATCTGTGTCTCTTTCGCTATCTCTCATATAGGGTCATCGTTACCATCTTTCTAAATTCCATATATATGTGTTAATATACTATATTGGTGTTTTTCCCTCTGACTTACTTCACTCTGTATAATAGACTCCAGTTTCATCCACCTCACTAGAATTGATTCAAATGCATTCTTTTTACTAGCCGAGTAATATTCCACTGTGTATATGTACCACAGCTTTCTTATCCATTCGTCTGCCAATGGACATCTAGGTTGCTTCCATGTCCTGGCTGTTGTAAACAGTGCTGTGATGAACATTGGGATACACGTGTCTCTTTCAATTCTGATTTCCTTGGTGTGTGTGCCCAGCAGTGGGATTGCTGGATTGTATGGCAGTTCTATTTCGTTTTGTAAGGAATCTCCACAGTGTTCTCCATAGTGGCTGTACTAGTTTGCATTCCCACCAACAGTGTAAGAGGGTTCCCTTTTCTCTACACCCTCTCCAGCATTTATTGTTTGTAGACTTTTTGATAGCAGCCATTCTGACCGGTGTGAGGTGGTACCTCATTGTGGCTTTGATTTACACTTCTCTGATATTGAGTGATGTTGAGCATCTTTTCATGTGTTTGTTAGCCATCTGTATGTCTTCTTTGAAGAAACGTCTGTTTAGTTCTTTGGTCCATTTTTTGATTATGTCGTTTATTTTTTCTGGAATTGAGCTGCAAGAGCTGCTTGTATATTTTTGAGATTAATTCTTTGTCAGAATTAATTAATTAATGTCAGATTCATTTGTTATTATTTTCTCCCATTCTGAAGGCTGTCTTTTCGCCTTGCTTATAATTTCCTTCATTGTGCAAAAGCTTTTAAGTTTGATTAGATCCCATTTGTTTATTTCTGCTTTTATTTCCATTACTCTGGGAGGTGGGTCATAGAGGATCTGCTGTGATTTATGTCAGAGTGTTTTGCCTATGTTTTCCTTTAGGAGTTTTATAGTTTCTGGTCTTGCATTTAGATCTTTAATCCATTTTGAGTTTATTTTTGTGTATGGTGTTAGAAAGTGTTCTAGTTTCATTCTTTTACAAGTGGTTGACCAGTTTTCCTAGCACCACTTGTTAAAGAGATGGTCTTTTCTCCATTGTATATTCTTGCCTCCTTTGTCAAAGATAAGATGTCCATAGGTGTGTGGATTTATCTCTGTGCTTTCTATTTTGTTGCATTGATCTATGTTTCTGTCTTTGTGCCAGTTCCATAGTGTCTTGATGACTGTAGCTTTGTAGTATAGTCTGAAGTCAGGCAGGTTGATTCTTCCAGTTCCATTCTTCTTTCTCAAGATTGCTTTGGCTCTTCGATGTTTTTTGTATTTCCATACAAATTGTGAAATTATTTGCTCTAGTTCTCTGAAAAATACCATTGGTAGCTTGATAGGGATTGCATTGAATCTACAGATTGATTTGGGTAGTATACTCATTTCACTATATTGATTCTTCCAATCCATGAACATGGTATATTTCTTCATCTATATGTTTCATCTTTGATTTCTTTCATCAGTGTTTTAGTTTTCTATATATAGGTCTTTTGTTTCTTTAGGTAGATTTATTCCTAAGTACTTTATTGACTATGCCAAAGCCTTTGACCGTGACTGTGTGGATCACAATAAACTGAAAAATTCTTAAAGAGATGGGAATACCAGACCATCTGACCTGTCTCTTGAGAAACCTGTGTGCAGGTCAGGAAGCAACAGTTAGAACTGGACATGGAACAACAGACTGGTTCCAAATAGGAAAAGGAGTACATCAAGGCTGTATATTGTCACCCTGCTTATTTAACTTATATGCAGAGTACATCATGAGAAACGCTGGGCTGGAAGGAGCACAAGCTGGAATCAAGATTGCTGGGAGAAATATCAATAACCTCAGATATGCAGATGACACCACCCTTATGGCAGAAAGTGAAGCAGAACTAAAGAGCCTCTTGATGAAAGTGAAAGAGGAGAGTGAAAAAGTTGGTTTAAAGCTCAGTGTTCAGAAAACTAAGATCATGGCATCTGGTCCCATCACTTCATGGGAAATAGATGGGGAAACAATAGATACAGTGTCAGACTTTATTTTTGGGGGCTCCAAAATCACTGCAGATGGTGATTGCAGCCATGAAATTAAGAGACGCTTACTCCTTGGAAGGAACGTTGTGATCAACCTAGATAGCATATTAAAAAGCAGAGACATTCCTTTTCCAACAAAGGTTCGTCTAGTCAAGGCTATGATTTTTCCAGTGGTCATGTATGGATGTGAGAGTTGGATGGTGAAGAAAGCTGAGTGCCGAAGAATGGATGCTTTTGAACTGTGGTGTTGGGGAAGACTCTTGAGAGTCCCTTGGACTGCAGGGAGATGCAACCAGTCCATCCTAAAGGAGATCAGTCCTGGGTGTTCATTGGAAGGACTGATATTGCAGCTGAAACTCCAATACTTTGGCCACCTGATGCAAAGAGTTGACTCATTGGAAAAGACCTTAATGCTGGGAAGGATTGGGGGCAGGAGGAGAAGGGGATGACATAGAATAAGATGGCTGAATGGCATCACTGACTCCATGGACATGGGTTTGGATGGACTCTGGGAGTTGGTGATGGACAGGGAGGCCTGGCGTTCTGCGATTCATGGGGTCGCAAAGAGTCAGACATGACTGAGCGACTGAACTGAACTGAACTGATTTTATTCTTTTCATTGCAATGGCAAGTGGAATTGTTTCCTTAATTTCTCTTTCTGTTTTCTCATTGTTAGTGTATAGGAATGCAAGGGATTTCTGTGTGTTAATTTTATATCCTGCAACTTTACTATGTTCATTGATAAGCTCTATTAATTTTCTGGTGGAGTCTTTAGGGTTTTCTATGTAGAGGATCATGTCATCTGCAAACATTGAGAGTTTTACTTCTTCTTTTCCAGTCTGGATTCCTTTTATTTCTTTTTCTGCTCTGATTACTGTGGCTAAAACTTCCAAAACTATGTTGAATAGTAGCGGTGAGAGTGGGCACCCTTGTCTTGTTCCTGACTTTAGGGGAAATGCTTTCAATTTGTCACTGTAATGTTTGCTGTGGGTTTATCATATATGGCTTTTGTTATATTGAGGTATGTTCCTTCTATTCCTGCTTTTTGGAGGGTTTTTTTTTTTTAATCATAAACGGATGTTGAATTTTGTCAAAGACTTTCTCCGCATCTATTGAGATAATCATATGGTTTTTATCTTTCAGTTTGTTAATATGTAGTATTACATATTATGGCAGCCCACTTCAGTATTCTTGCCTGGAAAATCTCATGGATGGAGGAACCTGGTAGGCTATAGTCCATGGGGTCGCAGAGAGTTGGACACGACTGAGCAACTACACTTACTATAAGAAGAGTGGTTTTCTCTTAAAAGTTGCATGTTCATTGTCGTGCTATAAATAGGATATTTTGTAATACTCTGGGGATTTTCATAACAAAAGATGCACTGAGATTAATTGTTTTGCAAAATGAAGACTGGGCTTTTTAAAATAAACACTCTTGTTAATTGTGTTTATAAATTTAGATTGTTTTATACTGGATTATCTTTTTTTAAGAGTGATGAGCACCTGCATTTATTTTATTTTCAAATCAGAAAATTCTTTATTTACTGTGGAAGTTCTTTCAACTAACTCAGATGATCAGTGGATAAGCTCCCTTACTTCTGTAAAATATGCTAACTAATGTCCTTCTTATTCTCAACACAGTAGAATTGTATGTACAGAAGAATCACTTATATATATCCTCAACCCTGTTTTGTCGTTTAGTCGCTAAGTCATGTCTGACTCTTTGTGACCCCAGGGACTATAGCCCACCAGGCTCCTCTGTCCATGGTATTCTCCAGGCAAGAATACTGGAGTGGGTTGCCATGCCCTCCTCCAGGGGATCTTCCCGACTCAGGAGTGGAACTCACATCTCTTAGGTCTCCAGCATTGGCAGTCAGGTTCTTTACTGCTAGCGCCACCTGGGAAGCCCACATCATTTAATATATATAAATACAACTTTAATTAAATATTAAAGTTATATATTTTTGTATGTATATATACATATTCCTATATAAATATTTAAATAGATTTGTATACTTACAATATAAAAGTAAAATTTAATATTATAAAATTTAAATTTATATAAATATATAATATAAATATAATATATATAAATATACATTATATTTAATAGACATTTAAATATGTATTAGTATAACTTACTATACATTTTAAATATATTTAAAATAACCATATATTTGATTTAATACATCTGTATACAACTTTTGTCAGCTCACTCTTTCATATAATTATACATCTCTTTCATATTAAATTAGCTAATTGGAAGCAGAATGTGTTTCTGCCTAAAACTCTTCAAAACCTTGTGTGGTTAACCTTTGGAGTAGTTTTGTTAGAAATGTTATCTTTATAAGTGAAAGCCAGCAAGTATTTAATTAAATATTAAATATTTAATGGGGATAAAAGCCAGCTTTAATTTAATTATATAAAAATCATAACCCACATCACTTGACACTATTTATTATCAGGTACATTAGGGGGCCTGTGATTTCATCATGTTCAATTCTACTTGTGGAGCCATTTCAACTGTTCCAGGGAAAATACTTAGTGTTTAGAAATGAAATTAATTCATGACCCACTTATTTTATCCAAAATGGGAAGCTTTGTTTTCCTTTTGTTTGGTGTACTTTTAATCACAAGAGAAAAAAAAAAGACACTTTGAGAAATTGTGCGGAAATAAAACTTGAAGTCATTTTAGTGGTAGAATGCTGACATGCTTCTTGGCAAAGTATTAAAATGCGCACGTGCTACTGTAAACCGTGTGGTAGCAGTGAATGCCTGAACTTCTTCCGTGCCCCAGCGGAATGCTGCTCATTTGGGCGTCAGATAACTCAGGAGACCCCGCAGATGAAGGCAAATCATGGTACCATCTCTTGTGGATTTATAAAGCCTGCAGAAATTAAAAGTCCTCTAGTGACTGACATTGTAGAGGACTAGACCATTGGGCTGCCCGAATGATCCGGAGGACGGTGTCTCAGATGGAGAGTCTGGCCTTTGGTCTTGGAAGAAGCCTAAGTCAGGTTTTGTCAGTTCCCCAGGACTGTGTCTGTTCCAAGCTAGAGTCATATGGGTGTTTTGTCACTTATCATGAGCAAATAAGGCAGACTTGAAAAGAACTGGGTGCCTGTACCCTTTAGCCAGGGCGGCCTTTGTTGGCAAGCCCTGTGCAGACAGGTTAGAATCACAGTGTTCCTCGTGGGGCTGGAAGCAGGGGGTGGAATGTGCTGTAAGGCTTAGCTTCCTTCTGCACTCACAGGCCCAGGTTTACACTGGCCATGTGAACATTAGCAGGAATGCGTCCTTGTCGCCTCCCTGTGTGCTGCATAGACGAATAAGCTGTCTCAGGCATGTGTGTTAGTCGCCTGGCCGTGTCAGACTTTGCGACGACATGCACTGTAGCCCACCAGACCCCTCTGTCCATGGGATTCTCGAGGCAAGAAGACTGGAGTAGGTTACCATTCCCTTCTCCAGGGGGACTTCCCAACCCAGGGCTCAAACCCCACCTCCTGCATCGTCAGGTGATTCTTTACCACTGAGCAAACAGGGAAGCCCCATGTCATGTGTATTTTACCACAATTTAAAGACAGGGGAAAAAATGATCAGATCAGTGAAACTGCCCTAATCGTGGACATTTAACATTACACATTTGCCAGAACTCATTGGTTGTACATTGCAGAGGGAGCGGTAATGTAAATGTGGACTTAGTTAATAGTAGTGTGTCAGTTGTTAATAGTAGAGTGTCAATATTAGTTCTTCAGTTGTGCAAATGTAGCGCACCATGGCAAGGTGTTCATAATAGGGGAGATGGAGGGTGGAGGAGGGAAAAGGAAATAGCTGAGAACTGTGTATTTTCTGCTTGATTTTTTTCTGTAAAACTAAACTTGTCTTAAAAATAAAAAAAGAAATCTATTTATTAAAAGCTTCCCAGATGGCTCAGTGGTGAAAAATCTGCTTGCTAATGAAGGAGATGTGGATTCGATCCCTGGGTCAGGAAGATCCCCTGGAGAAGGAAATGGCAACCAACTCCAGTATTCTTGCCTGGGAAATCACATGGACAGAGGAGCCTGGTGGGCTGCGGTCCGTGGGGTTGCCAAAGAGTCAGACTTGACTGAGTGAGCCCACATGCATGCTCTATTTATTAAAACAAAGAAACTTAAAAAACACAGGAGGCTAAAAGCAAATGGTACAGCTGAACTAGCTTTTGAAGTAATTCACATACTGGAAATAGTCCTGGTAGAATCAAGTACCCGAGATCACTAGGTTGTTAATACAAATATATTGTTAAAATGAATATATTGTCAGTATGAGTATGTGGTTAATCTTTCTCCATCTCACCCTTCCTGCTGCCGTCACTGCACAGATACCCCAGGAAGAATTCGGTGCCACGTTGGAAAGAGAACAAGGGCTTGGTTTGCACTGATGTGTTAAACAGGAACATATGTTTGGAGCACAGAGTGAGAACTGCATGGCAGTGCCACTGTTTACCTGCCTTCTTTTTCAGGGCTGGTGGCTGGACCTCCTGTCTCCCTTTCTTGAAGAGAACTAGGCGAGATTTCTGGTTCCTTATTTGTGTGGTGATTTTGCCTTCCCTCCCATGCTACACCATGTCCCTGTCCTGCGGGGAGCTGTGGTCCTGCCCCAGCAGCATCGTCATCTTAGAGCCACGTCTGGTCCTCTTCCCATCCTCCCACCTCCCCTCCACTCTCTCAGGCAGACCTGGGCTTAGGAAGCAGACACGGTCGTGTTTTCTTTCCATTTCCCTTCAGAATCTTCCAGCTTCTCAGCAGCCTCCCATTTTCAGACTCAACTTTGGATTCTTAACTGAACAAGAGGTGCTAGTTGTGTCTGGCTCTGTTTATAATTCTTTGAAAGATTCTGAACACAACCACCTTTACCCGGGAGCCCAGCCATCCCAGATCGTTGGAAGGTTTGAAGGCCAGGCGTCTCTGAGCGCTGCTATTTCTGGATTTCACATTGACAGCCGCCAGATTTCAGTGAAGGCCGTAGACTGACAATTCCTGGCAGGCCTGCGATTGCCGTTGGCAGTCAGAGACAGCGGGCTGCTCCATGCTCCTGACTCAGGACAAGCATTCCTCCTGAGGTGCCTTGTCCTTTCTGATGATGGATCGAGTGAGACAGGCGGCACATGGGCAGACAGACACCCGCCCGGGCGTTTGGTGCCATTTAACAGCTTCCTCCCACTCCTGACATTTTCATTCCTCTCCTTTGCCCCGTGCATCACTAACTGTTTGCGTCTTTTCTTCTTTACACAGCACTAATGCAGAATGACAGGAGCCACGTCCAGCCTCAGTTCCCATCCTCTGCTCTGTTCTAGTCCAATTACACAGTGGGTTTTTACAAGTGCTGAGCCACGCAAGGCACACTGCAGTTTTGATTGTACCTGACCTGCGTGTGTGGGGGGTTGGGGGTAGGGGTGGAGGGGGAGGGATGGGGGGGAGTGTCATTCAAAATGGCTTGAAATTTACATGAAGCATTGGTGCTCAACAGATGAACAGAAAGGTGTTTCATCTCTGAATGGCTCACACTGGCTTGGGCTTGCCTTGCTGGTCAGGAAGCCTCTTTCCCAGGGAAGAAGAATGAGCCTGGATAGTGTAGAGCTTTTCCTCACATATAGAAAGCCATTGCTTTGGATCCCAGTGCTGTACAGTCTGGCTTACTTTATAAAAAGATCCCTCTGCATTGTTTTTATAGAACAGATTATATAGGGACAAAGGTGGAAACCGGGTGACCCATTCGGAATCTACTGAAATATTCAGTGCAAAAAGTATTGATGGTTGATTGGACTGGTGATCATGAGGCAGGTGATGGAACGATCAACCTTGAGGTGTATTTCTTGTGGTAGAACCAGTAGGATTTGATGTATTGGATTTGAGTTAGGAAGGACTGGGTCGAGAGTGACTGTAAGGTTTCTGGTCTGAGCAGCAGGAGTGATGGCACTGCCAGTAACCAACCTTCTCCCCACTAGTACCCATGTATGTACACTTTTCATAGCCATTTACATAAGGCTTGGAAATCTTATTGTATTTGGAGGTTCCAATGCAGTCAGTGTTTTGAAGGGATGGGGTGCTGGGCCAGGGTAGGTGGGAAAGTATTTAGAGGAAGTCAAAAGCAGGGACTCATGATTCTGTTTTTGGTTGACCTGGGAGGTGGTTGGGGAGGCAGGCATATGGGTCTAGGCCAGAGTTCAGATGCACGCTCATTATTTCGTATTGAAGCACATTTTTAGTCAATAATACCAGGCACCAACCCTACAGTATACCCAGCTGAGAGGAAATGAAGCTCATTTACTTGACTGATAATGTTACCAAACAGTTTCAGGTGTTAGAATTTCATTAAGACGGCGTGTTGTCTCTCACTGTACCATTTACATTGTGTGGCAGGTATTTTACATTAATCTCGAGCATAATTAATAGTTCTAGTAATTAGATTACCATTTGGTGATGATCTGCAGTGCAGCAGAGAATGGGAGGAAACAAGAAAAATGAGGACCTCGCAGGTCCGTGTCATTCATGTCCTCAATATGAGAAACTTATCCAAATGGGTCACCTCTGAGCATTCACCTATTGATGCTTCACTGCAGGTTGGTTTATTACAACAGCTCAACAGAGAGACAGTTTTAACGTGAGGTGAAACTCTCCTAGGGCCCTTGGTCCCAAGCCACTGAAATGGAGTTATTTTATGAGGATATTAATACTGTAACAGTAGTCCTTGTTGAAGTATGGGTTTCTTTTGATAACATTAGAGAAATATTAGAGAAACCATAACACAAAATATATGGTTTTGTGTTAAGGATCACTGTGCATAATCTAACCAAAAAAAAAAAAAAAGAAGAAGAAGCTTGGCATTTTACAGTTTTAATAAATTACTGAACATATTTAAGACAGAAGATTGTTAGAGAGTGTATTGAATAGCTCTTGTTAGCCTAGAGAGACACTTGATAAACTATCCATAGGCCAGTAGGAAAAGGGCATTTGCATAGAAGTCCCTTTTCTGCCATGGTTGGCCTGGAATAATTTTGGAGGATTGCATAATGAGGGCAGAAAGTTGCGGGACTACATAGAAACTGCCTGCTGCTTAATAAATTATTCATGTTTGCCCAAAGGTGTAATTATTCAGTGAAATGAGAACGAAAAAATTAGTTCTGTATTAATGTTTATTTATAATGGTATTTTTTTAAACATGCTCACATTTTCCTGCTGGACATAGTCCAAAGGCAATCCACGTAAAATGTTGAATCAGGTTGGAATTCCCAGGATCGCTTGTGTTCATCCTTTTCTATTTCTATTGTTGTTGTCTTTTGCATGCTATTATAGAAAGTTTCTTTCATGTAGAAGGAAAGTTCAAACTCTGATTTAAGCTGTCCTTTAGGTTTAATGAAAAGCTAAGTGAAGGAGGAGAGTGGTAGGGCACTTCAGTGCAGCTGTGCCTGCCGCCGAGATCTCCCCTTCTGCTCTGGGGTGAAGAAGGGTCACAGTGACACTGTTCTGTGTTCTGACGGAGGTGGCGTGTCCTCTTCTTGCCTCCTCCTGGAGTCCAGGTCGGAAACCATGATTCTTTCCCTTTTTTGTCTCAACTGTTGTTTCACTATTTGTTGCCACAGTGTTTAACACATTTTAGTTCAATAGTCTGTGCTTGCACCCTTGAACCTGGGGTATCCAGAAACCACAGGCTGGATGGTTTCTACAAAGCAGATGTCAGAGCGGATCTTTCCTCCACTTAAAGCTTTCCAGCAGGTCCTCATCTCAGAGCAAAAACGGAAGTCCTCACCATGGCCCCGAGTCCTGCCGGTCTGGGCTTTTTCCTCTGCATCCTCGGTCACCCGGCCCCTGTGGCAGCAGCTGTGGCTGCCGCCACACTGACCGCCTTCCTGCCCAGGGCCAGGCTGGCCGTGCTCTCCCCACAGAGACCCTGGGGGCATGAGCCCCGTGCTAGGATGCCTGTTTTGCATACTTCTTCACCTTGGACTAGTGTAGATGCTACCTTCCCAATGAGGCTCACGCTGACCACTCTCTCCCTATAACTACTGTTCTGGGCATCCTCGGTCCCAGGCCCCCTCATCTTTGTCCTGTGCTAAGATTTTCCTGCTCAGCATTCAGCAGTATCGGTCAAAGGAATCAGTGCATGTATATCCTGAAACCCCTCTGTGGGAAGCCTAAGTCTGCTGTCCCCAGTGTTTATCAGAGGGCGTCCAGTACCCTGCTGTGGGTGCCCTGTGGCCACCAGGAATGTCCAGTTAGAGAAGAAAGGTGGGGAAGCAAGGACAGGAGGGCAGGAGGCAGCTGAAGCAGTGGAGAGTTTTCGTAGGCTTAGGGCTGGGAGTCAGCCCTTTACCGTAGCCCAGTCCCCTCCCCACCTCTGTTTGGTGGCCATGATTGCAGGATGAGAACAGCACAGGTGAGTGGTCTGACCTGTGTAGACATCCTGCTTATGTTTAACCCGAGGGAATTTCATGCACAGGTGTCTGTCCCTTCCCAGACCTGTTTGAATCCCAGTTTCTAGAGCAGGGATGGCTGCTCTAGAGTGCTTACCCCCTGGGAGACTGGGTAGCCAGGCTTTGCTTGAAAGCTTTCACAGCAGGAAGCAGTGAAGCGGAGGAAATTTTTGGAAGAGTTAAATGTCAAGAGATGAGGCTAAAGACAAGGAGCTGAATCTTGTGTTTCAGAGACCTTCCTGATGGGCAGCTTTGCAATTCCAGCCCCCTGCAGGGTGTGCATACACACACATGCACACAAGAAAGTTAGGGACAGAATGCATGTTATCTTATACTTTAATTGGATTTCGTGGGTGGTTGACTTACCTCTTAAACTGTTTCAACCCTGTCCAATAGAAGTACATTGTGACCCGCAGTTACAGTGTAACATTTTCTAGAAGCTACATTTAAAAGAATAAAAAAGATTTAATATCCTTTCATTATGTATTTTAATATATTTTATTCAGCCAAAGTATTTAAATATTGTCATTTCAACATGTCATCAATATAAAATTTATTAATGAGATCTCTTTTACGTTTTCTTAAACTAAGCTTTCAAACTTTGGCATGTATTTTACACTGCATCTCAATTTAGACTGTCTACCCCTCAGGTGCTCAATAGCTGTATAAGGCTGATTTCTTCTCTATTGGACAACATTGGCAGCTGTAAAGAGTTGGCTGTAAGATAGAAAGCTTCCTATGTGTGGTTTCTCTTTTAAAGTGGATTCTGTCACTCCTTTAAAAAAGTATTTTTTTTAGAAGTTTATTTTGATTCAGAGTTTATTTTTAGGTCTATTAATTGTGCTGTAGCATTCTCAATGTTATGAATCAGACTGTGGAAGACAGAAAAAAAATGTTTATTTACATATCATGAACATGGCTCCTGATGGCGCAGATGGTAAAGAATCCACCTGCAATGCAGGAGGCTCGAGTTTGATCCCTGGGTCGGGAAGATCCCCTGCAGGAGGAAATAGCAACCCACTCTAGCATTCTTGCCTGAAGTATGCCATGGACAGAGGAGCCTGGTGGGCTACAGTCCATGGGTCGCAGAGAGTTGGGCACGACTGAGCCCGCAACACATGAACATGGCTATTAGTGGTGATGATTCTATTTTGTCTTAATCGTTGGTGAATCAGGTAGCAAAGATGTAAACAGTAGGAACAGAGCAGCTAAGAGGTCTACGTACACATTTACGTAGGTCTGAGATGGCTTTCTGTTTTAGTGCATGTGCATTTATACAGGTCTGGAGGCTTCAGAAGTCATGTACCAGTGCTCTTTTGTTTATTGCAAGATTATCATCTTTTCAACACTGAGCTGAGGCTTATATAAAGCAGTGACATTTTGGTCCTCTTCCAAGGAATTTTAGCTACTAAATACTCCACATGAATTCTGCAAATAATAGTCTAAGGATGTTTGCAGTACTGAAATAACTTGAGGGACTTTGAAAGATGATTGGAAGGCGTAACACATACTAAGAATCTTAGGGTAGTCGTGGATGCCCATGATATAAATAAGACCAAGAAGGTAGCTCTTCACATCCGGAATAAATGGCATTATAGTTTTGTTCTTAACGTTCTGAGCAAAACAACGATAACAGTTGCTATACTTTAAAAAAAAATGTCACTAAAGGATGCTAACATTAAAAAAAGGTTAATATTGTAATGAATCCCCGAGTCTCAGCAACTTTCAGTTCATTCCCTTCTGTGGACGCTTAGCCCCTCTTATGCTGTCTTCCACTCCCCAACCCCAATTCAGACAGACAAGTAATTATATACACACCAGCTAAATGTCTGGTAAAATCTCTGGGCAAAACTGAGTTGACTTGTGTGGAACTGAATTTAAAAATACTTGATGGAACGTTGCTTCAGTCTCTGCCTCCTTGTCAGGTTGCATTTCGTGCCTTGCCTGGTTCGCATGACCTGTGTCTTGGTCCTGAGAGCCGCGGCTATGCCCTGTCTCTCCTCTTTGCTGCCTCCTGACCACGTAATGCTAGATTCCGAGGGCTGGCCACCCAGCAGCTCTTCATTTTGTCACTCTCAGTTAGAAAAAAAATATACTCATAGCCTCTCTGAAAATTTTATTTGTTTCATATCTAGACACTGTCTTTTTAGGAAGAATATATTTACCTAGTAAAATAGAGGACTGTTTCATTATTGTGGAAGTGGAATGAAAATAATGCACTGCATTAAAATTCTGTCTTGATCTGTATGTCTACTTTGGTAAGTTCTTCATTCTATTTCTACAGATGCATAGAGATGCAGCCGGACACTGCCCTTTTGCTCAGTTTCATGGAAAAGAAATGACTTTTAGTTCTAGTGGTTCAAAACCCCAACTAGGATTAGTCAAAGCCCCTGGATCTCTCCCTAGAGTGACCCTTTTTGTCCTCAATCTAGCGTGTGATTTGTAGTAAAGAGCTTTGCATGTTGTGTTATCCTGGTAATAATTACATGTTGAAACACTGTACCTACTCACACTGTATCTAGAAAAATCATTCCCATTAACCTGGAGTAAAATAGAAGCAATAACAGTTTTAATTAAAAAAATCCTGCCTTGTCAGTATTGCTAATGGAAATATATTCTTCTTTTGGGGTGTAATTGGCAGGGTCTTTAGAGATTTTCATATTAATTTAGAACCTTCATTTTTTAAAAAATGTTTAACAAACACTCTTTCACTTATGTAGGTAGTTTGCATTTTATTTCATTTCATTCCATTTTATCTTATTTTTTCATGTATTTTTTTCTTCCAGTTTTATTGAGACAGTTAACCTTCAGCCCTGTGTAAATTCAGGGTGCCCAGCATGATAATTTGATTTACACACAACATGAAATGATGACCACAATAAGCCTGGTGAATATCCATCACCTCATATAGATACAACATTAAAGAAATAGAAAAAAAATTTTTTCCTTGTGACAAGAACTCTTAGGATTTACTCTTGTAACTTCTTTTTTAAAAAATTTTATTGAAGTATAGTTGATTTACAATGTTGTGTTAATTTCTGCTGTACAGCAGAGTGACTCAGGTATACATATATATATATATATTCTTGTTCATTCATAACTTTCATGTATAACATACAGCAGTATTAGTTACGTTTATCCTATGGTACATCACATTCCTAGTACTTATTTATCTTCCAGCTGGAAGTTTGTACCTTTTGACCAACTTCATCCAGTAGTTTGCATTTTTTCATTGTTCTTTTAAAAAATTTATTTAGTTTTGATTGAAGGATAAGGTTTGTGTTTTAAGTCATCTCACATGACTTGTTGGAAGCTGTGATCCATGCTGAGGGCACTGTGACATTTTAAGGGAAAACTGAACATCATCCATTGTGTGAGGGGAGCCTGGTCTACGGACTCATGAGAAGAACATGGTGCTTAAATTCACAATGAAGAGCCTATTGAGAGCCTGGGCCTTTTTAGGACAGCAGAAGTATACCTGAAAGTTAAATTCGAAAATGTGCATGCGGTGTCAAGGATCCACGGAAGCTTCTTGATGTCACAGCTGCCTGTCATCGCACTGCTGAGGACAGAATAAGCATCAGCTGTTTGACCATGTGTTCAGAACCACTTCCTGACCCTCTTGTCCCCTGGTGAAGGACCGCTGACATGGTCCTCTCTGCCTCCAACCCTACCCGTGTAGATAACCAGCCGGACACACACCTCGCCAGCTGGGGGGATGATGTCATTTCCTTTTTCACTCAGTACTTTTTCTTTTTTGATTGTGAAATTGCAACGTGTGTGGCTGTGTGCCAGGCATATCAAAGGGCGAAGACTCTTATTTTCCACAACTGGGTTCTAAGCTTATAGACACTCTGGGAAGCAGAGGCATTTTTCTTCACTTACTTCTTCAGTGTTTCTGTTCCATAGCAATTCTTGGCTTGGAGAAAACAGAGATTATTTATTGTTGCGATAGCTGGAAAAATCCATTAGTTTCTCGATGTGCTTCTTTAGTGACAGATCAGCAGATAGATAGCCTCTTGATCAGCTCAGGGCCCTGGCATTTGGGGAGGAAAGGTGTGGTGCTGATCACTACAACCGTGGGGGCATAATCCTCTCCATTTCCACAGCTTTGATGACTGTGAATTTCCTGTCTCACCCTTGACCTTGAGCCTGTACTTGTACTGTATCTGGCTTGCAAAGGTCAGCTGTGAAGGATTAATACATAGCTGAAACCAGTATTAGTGATTTTTGTAACTAAACTCTCATTTCTACCCCTCACCAAAATTTTATGCCTCCAAATGGTTGCTTGATGTTCCATTTGGGCAAGTTTTCTATCAGCTGAAAGTTGATTGTAGGCCAGTGTGTGTGTGAAGGATTAGTGTTAAATCTAAAGCGTTAACTGCATGGATCTTATTGAGAGTGTGTTTCCTGTTTGAATGTGGCAGATTATTTAAAAGCTCGAACAATATAAAAAACATGATTTTTATCTTGAAATGTGAAAATATTTTTAAGACACACTTTTTTTGTGTGTTCTTTCAGAGGCACTTATAAGTCTCTGTATGCATGGTTAGTTGCTCAGTCATGTCTGACTCTTTGCTACCCTATGGGCTGTATCCCACCAGGCTCCTCTGTCCATAGGATTTTTCAGGTAAGAATATTGGAGTGGGTTGCCATTCCCTTCCCAACCTAGGGATGGAACTCACGTCTCCTGCTCTGCATGCGTATTCTTTACCTGTTGAACCACACTGCACATCACTTCCGTGGCTTCCCAGGTGGCTCAGTGGTAAAGAATGTCCCTGCAAGGCAGGAGACACCAGTGAGATCCCTGGGTTGGGAAGATCCCTTGTAGAAGGGATGGCAACCCACTCCAGTGTTCTTGCCTGGAGAATTCCATGGACAGAGGAGCCTGGTGGGCTACAGTCCATGAGGGTCACAAAGAATTGGACATGACTGAGCTACTAAATATCTGTAAGTCTCTGAACTCATATTAATCTTCTATGCTTTGCACAGTTTTGCCTATGAAGTCATTGCTAAGCCAAGTCTAGGGCCAGCTGTAGATACTATTTAGGGGTTTAATTTGGGATTTAAAGAGAGTTCTTTTTCTCTTAATTTTACTCTAGTGGATGCTTTCTAGACAGACTACATTTACTATCCTATTTGTCCCAAACACCCTTCACTTCTCCTCTTATGATCTTTCTCTTTCCATTCTGATGAAGCAGTTGTGTAAACCTATATGTCATTTCTAGAACTGCCTCGAGGCACCTGACGATTACACTTTTCCTGACAGTTTATAAAACCCCACCAGAAGCTTCTCTGAACATGAGCTTTAGAATTGTTTGGAGATTAATACATGCATGGTGTCATGGAACTACTTAACTTTTTTAGTATTAATATCGGATGTTCACAACCCAAAATGACAAGTGATTACTGGTTTAACAGCTGTATGTTTCAGTGGATATAGCAAACCAGTACATTTCAGTCTCTACAAGGAGATGGCAGTCCACCAGGGCTTAAGTTTTTTCCCTCTTATCCTTAGCTGGAGAAGCAGATGGACCACAGTTTAAAAGGGAGCTGATGAGAGGTACCTTCCTTAGAAGGCCTTTATTTCTTGGGTTGATTAATATCTCACTGCCTGCCCTTAGACGCTAGTTCCATCAATACAGAGGCTGCTCTGTTTCTGCTCACCAAGTGGCAGCATTCTTGGCACATTTGCTTGGCTCATTTCTTGGAGCAAAACCCAAAGTCTTCCCTACGTGAGGAGGCCTGCTGCTTCTCCGGGCTCACTCTGTGCAATCCGGGTACCATGCTTGCCTGGCGAGCCCCTTCCTATCTTTCCTCTGGCCAGAAAGGCCCTGCCCCCTTTCCTTGAATCTCTGCTGAAATGCTAACTCATCAGAAGGACCCTTCCCGCACCCCATATTCAAGAACTACCTTCATCTCTGTGCCCCTAATCGGCCTTATTTTTCTCTGTGGGACTTACCACTCAACCGATGACAAACTAATTCCTTTCTTTATTGTCTTGTCTACCCTAAGCAGAAAAAACCCAGATGTTGGGAAAGATTGAGGGCAGGAGACAGGGGCAACAAAAGATGAGATGTTTGGATGGCATCACCAATTCAATGGACATGAGTTTGAGCAAACTCCAGGAGATAGTGAAGGAGAGGGAAGCCTGGTGTGCTGCAGTCCATGGGGTCGCAAAGAGTCGGACACGACTGAGCAACTGAATAACCATCACCCCACGCAGAATGTGACCTCTACTGAGCCAGAGTCTCTGGACTTTGCAGAGACTTCATCTCTGGTACCTAGGTGAATGCTAGGTACTTGGTTATTCATCTAAGGAATGAATGAAGGATTAGGGGTGTTTGGTATGTATCTTGGGATGAATGAAGGATGAGGGATGTGTCCCCTGGACTCTAGCGGGTGCAGACATATTTGGATCTTGGGGTCCAGCATGAGAAGTTTGATGGCATTGAGGGGACACATGTGTGAACTGGATCCAGAGTGCATCCTTCAGTTCAGAAGAAAGACTGGTGGCTGTGCTTTAGACACCCTTACCTCTGCACGCTCAGTGTGTGCAGATAAGAAGGAATTCCTCTTGAGGGTGCTTTCCCCTCATGTGAAATAGTTCTTTTTTTTTTTTTTAAGTGAATCTCAGAATTGCCTGAATGATAATAACAATAATAGATAAACGTAATGAGCTCTTCTGGTGAATTGTTGTGTATTATCTCATTTAATCCTCATGACTCTGAGAAGATGCTCAGAGTGTCCATTTTGCTGTCGAAGACACAGATTTCATGGTGTTTAAAGTAGCTTGCCAAGTTAAGAGTAGCTAGAAAGTAGAGGGTCTGGCTGCCTACAACGCCTCCATTTTATAGGACTTTGCAAAAAGCACTTTTTCTTAATGAGCACGTTTGTAATTGTTGGTTAGTGGGTAAGTAGAGCCTATTGTCAGATGCTGTCAAATCCCTCTATAATTTTGTTTTTAGCATCTGGTTGGATGATGCCTGTCTCTGCGTGGTAACCTCTTACTACCTCCGTTTTGAAATTGAAATGGAGTTACGTTTTGAAAAAGAATGCTTATTTGTGTTCAGAAGTGGTTCCCAAGTGCACTGCTGGTGTAACTAGTCAATGTTGCTAATTGGCCCTGCCTCGTGGATGGCTAGCCTGAGCAGACACATCACCCACTTGGTCTTGCTTACTTTTCCTTGCATAACAGCTTTGAAATTTTTAATATTCATTTTACATTCATTCTGAGTTTTCATGTATGTACTAAAAATGACAGCCTCTCCTCCCAGTGACTGGAGATGAGTGCATTTGTGGTTTCATTGGGCAGATGTAGGCACTGGGGACCCTGGAGGAGAAATTGCCAGAAGTCTCTCTGATTCCTTCTCCTGTGCTGTTCGTGACTGTGGAGGAGAGTTTCTGAGTATAATGGAGCAGAAAATTCTGGAACTGAGGCTTAGAACCGTGCCTGGCACCTGGTGAGCCCTCTGTTCATGCTCACCTTGCTTTCTGCACCCTGTAGTGCTGGTCCTCTTGGGAGCTTCACTTTCCAGGAGAGGAGCCAGGTTGTGTGTCTTTTCTTCTCCATGCCTCGCAGCTGTTAAGTGGCAGAGCTGGGATTCCAGTTCAGTTTGGTCAGATACTTGAGCCCAGGATGTAACCATAGGTTTTTTGCCTTATGATGGTTCACGTGTATTTTTTTTTTCAGTAAAAGTTTATTTTAAAAAAAAATAGGTGGCAGCTGAATTTGGCTTACTTGTCAGTTTTGCCAATCCCTGGAATTTATCTAGCAGCTTTAAAAAATTTTTACTGAAATATAGTTAATTGACAGGTCTTCCCAGGTGGCGCTAGTGGTGAAGTGTCAGCCTGACAATGCAGGAGATGTGGGTTCGATCCCTGGATCAGGCAGATACCCTGGAGGAGGGCATGACTGTCCACTCTTGTATTCTTGCCTGGAAATACCCTGTGGTCAGAGAAGCCTGACAGGCTACAGTCCATAGCTTCACAGAGAGTCGGACACAACTGAAGCGATTTATTACACACACACATATATAGTTAATTGACAATGTTGTGTTAGTTTCAGGTATATAGCAAAGTGAATCAGTAATAAAATCTTTTAAAGATTTGTTTTCACTACAGGCTATTACATGATACTAAGTATAGTTCCCTGTGCTCACAGTAAGACCATGTTGGTTATCTATTTTATGCATGTGAAGTGAAAGTCTCTCAGTCGTGTCCAAGTCTTTGTGACTCCATGGACTATACAGTCGATGGAATTCTCCAGGCCAGAATACTGGCATGGTTAGCCTTTCCCTTCTCCAGGGGATCTTCCAAACCCAGGGATCGAACCCAGGTTTCCCACATTGCAGGTGGATTCTCTATCAGCTGAGCCACCAGAGAAGCCCATTTTCTGTATAGTAGCATGTTTATTTTAATGCCAAACTCCTAGTTTGTCCCTCCCCCTCTTTCCCCTTTGATAACCCTAAGTTTGTTTTCCATGTCTGTGAGTCTGTTTCTGTTTTATAAATATGATCCTCATACTTAAATATTCTTGCTGGTATCTCACACAGAGGAGATATGTATATCACATAGGGTATCTCACATAGGGCTATTCTGAGGGACTGTCTAAGAAGATATATGAAACATCTTTATTGAGAGACCAGCACTAAAAACACACAACTGGCAATTGTATTTGGAATCATTTGGCTATGGGCTATGTGTCATCAAGATTATATGCTTTCTTGGAAGCAAAGGGAAAAAGCCTATAGCATCTTTACTTTTACTCAGTGCTGCTCTCTGACTTCTATTAAACTATCATTGATTTATTCTAGCTTTTCCAGAATATAAGACAATTACATGATTGGTACAGGGTCTCCTTGGTTTGCATTTGCCGATAGAAAGTATTTCAACAGCTCTATTTGGTAGAGATGCCAAAAAACAAAAAAAGACCCATTGTGGTATAATTGTAGGGTTGATGAGATATATGACTTCAAGTTTAGTTTTAAAATATATCTTAAAATTAGACCTTAGTTATTTATAAGAAATTTCAAATTTTTAAGGTTCACAAATAATTTGCTTACGAGCTTGGGGAAAGTCTTTAGAATTTTTCATTTTAAATGGCACCATGAAGCTCCATTTTCCTTCTGTCTGAGGCATTGTGAGTTGCGAAATGTTGGCCAGGGGGCCCTGGGACTGGGACAAACTCTTTGAGCTTCTTTATTGTCCTTGTGGGTCCATGTCCTGCAGTAGCTTTTGGCTGAGTGTAATTTGGAATCAGTTCAACAGTAAAAACCCAGTTTAGAGAATAGGTATTTCTAATTTGCTTTCATCTGCTGCCATGTGACTTTGAGCTCCCATATAACTTACTGTCTAGGGGGCTTAGTTTCTCCTTCATTTAACAAAGATGCAGTCTCTGCCACTAGGGCGCTCTTGTAACATCTGGGCGCTGAAGCGCCACTGCTTAAGAATGGTCATCCTTCCCCACCTCTCTTCCCTGCCAGTGATAACTATCATGCTGGGTGTAGGAGGCTGGCAGAGGAACTAGAGGAGTGATTTCCCGGAAGAGACCTAGAAGCTGTGGTCTGAGAAGTAAATTTCACTGACCTAGGGTTTCCTGATCCAGGGATGTATTCACTTGCTCTGGTTGCCTAGCAACCACTGGCTCAGCAGATGAAGACAGCCCGCACTTCTTAGCTCATCCTTCTCCATCAGAAGACTGCTCAGGACATCACTGGGCTGAAATCAAGGTATTCTCTGGCCAGGCGCTGGTCTGGAGGATCTGGGGAAGAAGTCACTTCCAGGCTTATTTGTGTTGCCGACAAATTCAGTTGCCTGTGGCTCTGGCCTGAGGTACCCATTTCCTGGCTGGCAATGGGCAAGCAGTGCTCTCAGCTTCTCTAAGGCTCTCTGCATTGCTTGTCATGCCCCATCCAGCTTCAAGGCCAGCAACGGCTCATCCTGACAAATCTGACTTCTGCCTTTGCCACCATCCCTAGACAGCCCTCTCTGTTTAGGACTCGAGAGGATGTGTCATGAACAACATGGCATCAGCATGTTACCATAATCACCATTGTGTATATCTCAATAAACCTAATGGTGGGTATAATCCCAGGAGTGGCGTATCTTCATATTCACAAGTTCTATGGGATATGGAATCTGGCAGTGGGTACTCTTGTAGGATCCCACCCTCCATGAGGTGAGGGCTATCTCTGAGCACCCCCGGCTCTGTCTGCACCCTGCTGGAATAAGCACCAGCCTGGGCCATTATTCAGTGACCCAGCAAACATCTTCTTTCAGCGTGTGCATGTGTGCTAAGTCGCTTCAGTCATGCCTGACTCTTTGTGACCCCATGGACGGCAGCCTGCCAGGCTCCTCTGTCCATGGGATTCTCCAGGCAAGAATACTGGAGTGGGTTGCCATGCCCTCCTCCAGGGGGTCTTCCCCACCCAGGGATCAAACCCATGTCTCTCATGTCCCCTGCACTGGCAGGCAGATTCTTTACCACTAGTGCCATCAGGTTTGGCTAATTTCATTTGGTTTTAAGAAGTCTGCAGTCAGAAATTTCAACTAGAGTATGATCATTTTATCTTGATGCCTCAATAGGTATTAGAACTTCCTGATGGTAATATAAACCTATTAGAAAAGATAGCATCGTTCAAGACTTTTAGTGCCGAGGATATGCAGACTCTTAATGTGTCTTGCAGGTGAGACAAATTCATGGGTCAATTCACCACTCATTTTATGGTGGGAATGGGTCTGCGGAACTGCCTCACTCGGGGTCCCTGCAAATATAGTCGAGATTAGAGGTCATAAGTTAGAAATTAGAAGGTCTGTTATATAAGTGGGCAGATGCAGCGTTACCTTGCTGATCAGTTACCGAGTCTTAGGGTGAAAAGCAGCAACAACCACCTTGGATGCAGTTTACCGAAAGCTATTGATTTTTTTTTTTTTTAAGTTTGCCTCCTAAGGAGTCCTCAGGGCCACCAGGCAAGGTCAGGCAATAATTCACGTCTGGGAAGAGCCCCTAGAATAGTGTCAGTGTCTGTTACTTTATCAGAGAGATAATCTCAGGAAAGGGCACCTATATCTGTGAGTGTTCTCAGGTTGCAAGCACTAAAATTGGACCCCAGTTAATTTAAAGCAGAAAAGGAGTTTATTGTAAGGACATTGGAGAACTCACAGAATCTAGTGGCAGACCAGAGAGCTGGGCTGGGGATAAAGGTCAGTAGAGATACAGAGTAGTTTCGGGGGAAGATTCATTACCTAATGACTGCCCTGTCTTTTCGGGCCAGACTGCAGGGAGCAAGAGCGATTTCCTCTCTCTCTCTGGGCACCAAACTAATCAAGACTAAAAGCCCTGGAGAGACCCTCCTGTGGACCTTCTCAGAGAACCAGGGACCCAGAGCCTATGAAGGGATGCACACCTGTGGGGATGCAGGATGCAAGTAAGGAGGGAGTAGATGCTCAGGGAAACCCTAAAACAAAAAAAAACCAACCTTCACTCTGGAGGCTTTGTGCTTAAAATGCTTTTGTAAAAACTATTCTAATAAAACGTATTGGGTGGTCATTTCAAAAACACACTTTTGCCTTAAACAAGATTGCCTTTATTGCTCCATGAATGCCACCTTTAATCATAGAAGCCTAAAAGCCCCATGAAAGCTGCAAATTAGGCTATTTCAGGCATGTTTCCATATTTGCATAATATCAATGAAATCCTTTGACTAGGTGGATAAGAAGGACCCACTTAGCATATCACAATGAAAACCTATGACCAAAAAATAAAAATCTGCAAACAAATAACACAGGAGCAGAAATCATTGTTGTCCTGAAATGGTATTTACTGATAATTTGTAAAGTGAATACAAACTATGAAGAATGATCCGCATTCTATTTGTTGCATGAGAATAGCTTTTAAAATGAACAACATTTGTGTCTCACATATAAAACCCTGTGTCTGACAATTTATGGGTAAGCGATCATGTTGTAATAGCATTTTATCAAAAGCTGCTTTTCTTTGTAAACCCTTATATTTAATCCTTGCAACCAGCCAACGAGCTACATGCTTCCCAGGGAATTAATTTAAGATTGAAGATAAAAAAAAGAGGGCAAAGTTAATGACATCAAAGAGAAAGCTCCTGAAAGAAGTAATAGTTTCAAAAAGATTTTGACTGTTCTATAAAACAAATATAAGCTGCTATAGAAAGAATTGGTGTAAAAGGAGGTTATTGCTTCTGACTTAGTCAAAATGATTTTTTTCTAGTTTATAACCTCAAATAATCTTGTAATAAATGTTTTAAAGTAAAAATTTTAATGGGAGCGTTGGGAATGACACTGACCAGTTTTACTGTTAGATCACAAAAAAGTGTTTTAAATATTTATCGTGTAAGTTTGGCATGAGCAAATCATCACTTTTGATAGCATAAAATTTTTATACTAAATATGAGATTTCTAAATGAAAGCTTAGGCAAACAAGGGTTTCTTGGTGAGTTAGGTAAAAATCTAAGATTGAATTCTTTACTAACAAAGAAATAGAGTAATGGCATGAAACTACCAGGGGAAAATTAAAAAATGATGCTTTTGGTGAATGTTTTCCATTTTAAATAAAAATCTTGCCATGTAATGACTTATACCTATAGTGGAATTGAAGCAACATATTATTTACACATTTAATCTTATTTTGATTTACTCTAATTTATCTGATATTGGCAGCCTGTTAGTTGATAATTTAAAAATCCGCTGCTTCCAAAATTGCTTTAGGAAACCTTCCTAATGGTAATTTTATTCCCCAGAATAATTTAACTTTCCATTTAAAACACACCTGTAAACACGGTGAAGAGTGTATTGGCAACAGAAGATGTTTATGTTCATGTCGAATGATAATTTCCTTAATGGACAGCAATATTCTGCTTCATATTTTATGGTGATGGGGAAGGACTAAAATGACTGTTTACGGCAGGTTCTTTCTGGGCGTCCCTGGTGGCTCAGATGATAAATCCTCCTGCCACGCAGGAGACCTGGGTTCGATCCCTGGATCAGAGAAATCCCCTGGAGAAGGGTAAAGGCTGCCCACTCCAGTTTTCTTGCCTGCAGAATCCCATGGATAGAGGACCCTGGGGGGCTACAGTCCACGGGGTTACGAAGAGTCAGACACAATTGAGGAACTAACACTTTCTCTTTTTTCTTAGGTACCATCTATGTTTTGTGTTAAAACAAGGAGTTTCAAGAGTTTAAAACTTTAAAAGAAAAAATTCGCAGTAGTGCCTTCATGGAGGCACACTGAGATTATGATGTCACATTTCATCAGCTCTCACTCATATTCCAGTGCAAGCTACTTGCCTAGCATGGTTGCATTTTCAAAAACCTACATCTGGCTTTTTCCTGGGAAGGAGGGTAGCACTGGTTCTTTCTTGGAAGCACGGTGATCTGTTTCTGAATCTTTGCTGCATGCTTGAGAGATGGACCTCCCCTGCCCCAGGTCCTTCATTGACTTCACTGCTGGAAGCTTTATTCCACAAGGAGGTAATGCTGGCAGAGTCCTCAAGTCTTCCATCTGTTGAAGAAAGGAGAGGGGATGATGGAGAATCTTGTAAGGAAAGATGGTGTTAGGAACACAGAGATGGTCCTTCCAGAAAAGTTCTGGGAATGGGGTTACCTCCAAGCCACTGAGGGTGCTTTCTGACTTGTTATTGTTGTTGAGTCCCTGTGTTCTGTCCAACTCCCTGTGACCCTGTGGACTGCAGCACTCCAGGCTTCCCTTTTCTTCACCATGTCTCAAGAGTTTGCTCAAATTCTTGTCAATTGAATCAGTGATGCCATCCAACCATCTCAGGCTCTGTTGCCCCCTTCTCCTCCTGCTCTCAATCTTTCCCAGCATCAGAGTCTTTTCCAATGAATTAGCTCTTCGCATCACATGGCCAAAGTATTGTAGCTTCAGTTTCAGCATCAGTCTTTCCAATGACTATTCAGGGTTGATCTCCTTTAGTATTGACTGGCTTGATCTCCTTGCTGTCCATGGCACTCTCAAGAGTCTTCTCCAACACCACAGTTCAAAAGCATCATCAGTTCTTTGGTGCCCAGCCTTCTTTATGGTCCAGCTCTTATACTGGAAAAACCACAGCTTTGACTATCTGGACCTTGGTCGGCAAAGTGATGTCTCTGCTTTGAACACGCTGTCTAGGTTTGACATCACTTTTCTTCTTAAGAGCACGCTTTCTGAGTGTCCTCTGCCAGTCTTAATAGGACTCAGTCGTCTAAGTCTATTCTTGCAAATGTTGGGAAAGGGTATAGATGTCAGGGAAAAAATAAATTCCAGATGATGGCTTTCAGGAGAATCCCAGGGTCAGCCTGTGATGGAGGAAGGCTGAGAAGACTTCACGCCCAAGGTGTCTGCTGTAGGTGCCTAATCAAATTCAGGAGAGAGGAGCTAGCACTTCCAAAACATGGGAGTTTGCTGTGGATTGGAGGCAAAGGATAATAACAGCCCCGGGAATCTCTCGCCCTGTGCTTTTTATTTTGTTGGAGCATTGCAGCCCAGTTGGTTATGGCCCAGTTGGTAGGATATGTTTATTCTGGGAATTTAACTTTGTGGACTGGAGCAAATTTATGCAGATAAAACTGCTGAGGCAGAAACCCTTCAGAAGGGGGCCAGGGCTCCTGGCTGGCCCATGGGCATCGTAGTTGTCCAGCACAGGAAGAAACCTTCAGCTGTGGTGACTGGAGGCAGGCTTAGTGACAAGATGCAAATTAGCATCCTTCTCCATCCCAGACTTTTAGCATAAAGTAATTTCAGAATTTATTTGTGAAACTTTTTTTTAAGCCATTCGTCTGACCAAGATTTGAACCAGGAGTATAACACATATCTGTCCTCAAGCATGTCATCATTTTATGGAAAAAGATAAGATAGAGATTGAGGCAATTCCAATATAAATGTTATATTCATGAAATATAAAGAAAGTAGAATTCATGTGAAAAAGAGCTATTTCCTAATTGAAGTGAATTGCAAAGAAAATGTATTAGGGTTTCTGCAAGAAACAGAAGGTACCTTTGAAATTAAATACCTTTGAAATTGAGAAGGATTTAATAGAGACACTGGCAACAGAGGTGGAGCCAGGGTTCGGGTACCTGATGGGGGATGGGCGAGCACCTGTCCACCCCTTGGGACTGGGGAGAGCTGTGAAGTCAGGAGTCAGTCAGAGGAACCACTGCTTTCTTTTTGTTGGTTTTCCTTTTCTTTTTTCCCCCCAGCTTTAAAAACGTTTTATTTTGTATTGGGGGATAGCTGATTAACAACGTTAGGATAGTTTCAGGTGGACAGCAGAGGGGCTCAGCCATACCTACACATGTATCCATTCCTCCCCAAACTCTCCCCCTTCCAGGCTGGCACTTAATACTGAGCAGGGGTCCCTGTGCGCTATAGTAGGTCCTTCTTGGAACCACTACTAGCTTAGATGAATCCAGCTGGTGCTGAACCAGAGCCTTCAGGAATGGAGGCTGTGGATGAAAATGCCACGCCTCTCTGTCCCTGGTCCTTCCGACCTCCTTCTGATGCCCTTGCTGAGCCACTCAACCAGAAGGAACCTGTGAGAACTCCTGTGTGGGTGGCTTCCAGGTCATGGAGGGTGGGTTTGGAGGAGCTGGTGGAGAATATCTAGCACAGAGTTTAAGTTTTTATTTATTTATCTGGCTGCACTGTGTCTTTGTTGCAGCACGTGGAACCTTTAGTTGCGACAAGTGGAATCTAGTTCCTTGACCACGGATCGAACCCAGACCCTCTGCATTGAGAGTGCAGAGTCTTAGCCACTGGAAAGTCCCTCGCACAGGCTTTATATACATTTTTGACATGCACAAACAATTTACATTCCATTCCATGTGATGATGAATGGTTAAAGGCCCAATGGATCATAAGTGAGTTGTGCAGATAATGTTTAGTTGGTAAAACCTTAATCTTGCCTCTCATTCTTCTGGCTGGGTAATCAGAGGAATTCGTCATCCAGTGTTTTTCCTGACGCGGCAAAGCTCTTCGAGAGGTGTTGGGATCCTAAGCATGTAAAGAATTTAGAGTGGAAGTCTGCTGACATCGCTCAGTGTAGGGAAGGAGGATGGGTACTGGGCTAGCTATGGAGACACCAAGCTACAATAACCTGTCTTCGTTGTTTTTTTTTTTTTTTTTTTCATTCTATTCTTAAAAGTTGTGAAGTTACTAGAAGCTGTGCCATGGTAAGCTTTAAAAATGCCAAGGAATCTTAGGAACAGACTAGGGCCATGACATTGGAGTGGAATTGAAGACCTCAGACAGAGGCAGAGAGACCATGTAGCTCAAGGTGGTTGTGATGTTCTCCTTTGAGTGTGGCGACCTCATGAGTTGTTCATCTATAGAGAATTTTTCCTCTTTGCCCCTGTCATTTATAGGCACGCTGTTAACTCATAGTTTTAGTATATTACTCAGTGGAGTATTGTGGGCTACTTTAAATTTCAGAGGTGCTGCAGAAAACCATTTTTAATTTGAGAAATAAGATATAAAGTGTACCCAATGTAACACAAGGGAGAAATGTTCTTAGGTAAATAATTTAAGTATCCTGAGAAAATAACTCAGGACATGATAAAACAGTATTAAGGTGCTGGAGGAACGTTTTTTATTATTCAGAATAACTTCTGAATAATATCATTTTATGTGCATCTCTTAAATATGCAATAATAAAAATATGACCTTTAAAATATGTGACAACGGAAATGAAGCTAGTGAGGAATCATGCAAGGAAGCCTTGTAGTTTCATGTGGACTGATTCCAACAAATACTGATACCAGGCAGGGGTGATAAATACAGCTATTTGGTTTTAGGCGTAAAGGCTCCTGTTACAGAGGAAGGCAACCAAGCGTCACCTTTATCCTAAAAAGAAAACATTATAAAATGTGCTTTCAACTCAACTCAGATACAGTTTGTGTGCTAAATCAGATATTTGTGCTAAATAATGTGTAAGTTGCTCAGTCGTGTTCGACTCTCTGTGACGCCTTGGACTCTAGCCCGCCAGGCTCCTCTGTCCGTGGATTTCTCCAGGCCAGAATACTGGAGTGGGTTGCCATTTGCTCCTCCAGGGGATCTTCCCAACCCAGGGATTGAACCTGGGTTTCTCACATTGCAGGCAGATTCTTTACCGTTTGAGCCACCAGGGAAGCCCCAAACAGAAAGTCGATGCTGATTAGCTTCTTAAATCTCAGTAATCCGAAGCTGCAATCATTGTTGCACTGTGTTAATTTAGTGAATTCGATGAAAAATGTTGGGGTGTATGTGACAGCTGAGGTCTGTCTAGTCGTCCTCTTCCTTGTTGAAAAGGGTTGTGAAATATGTAAAGGGACACAAGCTTGTGCCGTGAATAATTACTTAAAAAAATTCTGTGTGTGTGTTTACCCAAGTGAGCCAAATGTGATCTCCTTGGGTTATTTTCTCACTTTCATCTAAGTCAAAGCCAGCTCAGGAGCAGTGTCTGTACTTGCACTCCTTTCATGATCACCTGCTTGTATCAGCAGTGTAGATATAGAGTGGGTCACAATTGTCTTGGCCTGATTTTACTCTCTTTGGAGGTTCTAGGGAGCAGAGAGCAATATTTAGTCAGCAGTATTTAGTCTGAAGGTCGGTCAGCCAGTGTTAGCCACTCAGTCATGTCTGACTCTTTGCAACCCCATGGACTGTAGCCCGCCAGGTTTCTCTGTCCATGGGATTCTCCAGACAAGAATACTGGAGTGGGCTGCCATTTCCTTCTCCAAGGGATCTTCCTGACCCAGGGATCGAACCTGCGGTTCCTGAATTGCAGGCAAATTCTTTACCATCTGATCCACCTGCAGAGCCTGCTCTGAAGGTCATGGTCCTCTAATCCATACAGTGCAGATGGTGAATTGATGTGCTGGGGAGACATTTCTGGAGAAAAACAGAGAATACCCAAACTCTCTTTATCAATTGTTCATGCTGTCATCTCTGTAAGCACAAAATACTACTTTATAATTCTCAGTGTGAATAAAATATCATTGTATTTTATTTATATAATGATATAAAATATAAAATATTTATATAATGATACTTATAAAATATCATTATTCAGGGTAGCTTTCCTGATTATAGGTAAGTAAATGATGTACAGGTTTTTGCTTATCTCGTTTACTTGGACCAAGCTTAAATGTGCCAGTGTGCTATTCAATGAACCCATGCACCTCATTCTATTTAAAGGTTGCTGTGTATGGTGAGTTTCTGGGGGGACCTGTCCATTGAGAAATAGTGGATGTCAAGAAGAGAATGGCTAAAGGGAAGAAAATTTACTTAGATTTTTAGAGGGAGAAAAACTGTTTCTCCCATTCTTATCACTGATGAGCCCAGTGTGACTGAATTCAGCGGAAATTTCAATGGGATTCAGAGATGACTTCCTGCTTGCTCTGCTGCTCTGGACACACACTGACAGTTCCCATCTTGTATTTTAACCATAGTCTGACTGGAATAATTCATAAGTGCAGATTGTGAAATGATACAGCCCCACAATGACACAGTCAGGACCACCAGTTAATAATATCCTGAGATATTTCCAGGTTTACTTGCCAATGAATGAATGCATCTTTAATGTTGATTTTTATCTTATTCTGTTTTTAGATTTTGAATACCTGGTTTTCAAAACTGCTAAATGCTCTGTAATTTAAATTAATTTTAGATACTTGGAGATATTTTTGTCCTTCTGTGTTATGTGTGTTTAGTTGCATTAGTTGCATCCGGCTCTTTGCAACACCATAGACTGTAGCCCACCAGGCTCTTCTGTCTGTGGGATTCTCCAGGCAGAAATACTAGAGTGGGTAGCCATGCCCTCCTCCAAGGAATCTTTCCTACCCAGGGATCGAACTCAGGATCTCCTGCATTGCTGGCAGATTCTTTACTGTCTGAGCCACCAGGGAAGCCCTTTTTGGGTTACACTTTGATGTAAACTTAATAAGCATTAGCTTAACAATGCAAGAGGCTTAGTCTAAAATGTCATGATTTTAGGGTATCAAGCTGGAAATCAGTTTCTCAGTCTATGCCACACTGAACACTGAATAGGTATTTCCTCAATGTTTATAATACACAGACCATTTTATTAGGTACAGTGAGGTACAGAAAATGAATTGGACGGATATAGCTTACAACTTCGTCTGTGAGACAGATTAAGTATGAAGCTTTTATAATTTGAAATAGTAAATGCCAGAAGAGTTAAAGATGTGGTTACTCACTGAACACGCCTAGTGAGCATGTATTTTGTGTAACACCATGCTGGACTTGTAGGAATTGTGTGTGCATGGCTTTGGGTGTCAAGGAGTCTGGGGAAGGGTTCCTGAAGAAGGCGATGGTTGACCTGAGCTGAGTTGCCCCACGGTGATCGTGAGCCTTTGGGGAGGGGACCAGATGCCAGGGGCTGTGCCCTATCATAACCAAGTGCAGGGGCAAGATGGCATGGTAAGAAGAGCATACAGGGAAGGTGAAATTGACAAGTGCGCTTGGAGATGGAACGCCCAGCGGAGCCCGGAAACATGTTGAAAGCTTGCTTAGAGCCACAATTCAGAAGAAAGCGAAGAGAAATATTATGTATTATGTAGGTAGCAGACTTTAATATTAGCAATATTTAGTAGACTATAATAGTATGTTATATAATATTATATGGTATAATACTATTTATACAATAAGGAGTTTAGGCTTTAAAGGCAGTGGGGAGGGGCACTGGACTCTTGAGCAAGATGGTGACATGATCTGAGTAAGATTGATCTGGATATCCCAGGATGTATTCTTGTTCATTGTACTCATTAGGGTTTCCCTGGTGGCTCAGATGGTAAGGAATCTGCCTGCAATGCAGGAGACCCAGGTTTGATCCCTGGGTCAGGAAGATCCCCTGGAGAATGGAATGGCAACCCACTCCAGTATTCTTGCCTGGAAAATTACATGGACAGAGGAGCCTGGCAGGCTGCAGTCCATGAGGTGGAAAAGAGTCGAACACAACTGAGCACGCATGCATATACATTTATATTATACTCATTAAAGTTGTAATTAGTAGCAAGTACCTTTTTGTTAAAAGAAATCATTTTCTTAGTTCATATGGGTGGTTTATTCTCAGTGTTTTTACATGAATAATATGCCTTCCTAAGAAGGGTTTATTGACTTTGACGGTGATCAGCTGTTACTCTTTATCATTGTACCACGAAGAGCCCAATTAATTGCCAGCTCTATTATTTTTCTTCATTTGGGTATCTTAGATTTTCCCAGATGAACTGACACTCTGTTTGTTGAACCGTTTGCCCCATGGGTGCAATCAGGGTCTTTTATTTACAGCTGTGAAATGTCATGTCAGTCAAAGTAAAGTCTGAGTTTTGATAGATGACCAGCAGCAACAGGCGGCCAGACAGCCTTCTGCTCTTTCTATCTGGAAAACCACATGTAAGTAGATGTAGACTCAAAATGGCCTTCTGATCACTGGCGGCCCCCAGCATGGAGCAGAAGCTGCATTTTTGTAAGGCCATGTGTTAGTTGTTGAGAGTAGTTTTTGAAGGAAAATCATGGTGATATCATAACAATGTATGGCTAAAACAATAATTAAAAAAATAAAAAAATTTTTAAAAAAAAAAGGAAAATCATCTTTTAAACTGTGGTTAGGTTCTGAGGCCAGCTCCCAAAGTGCATATGTTAACCACTGTGCCTTCTTCCATTGCTGTGCCTTGTATGTTATTTATATTACTACATTCATCACATTACATTATACCTGCTTTCATTGGTTGGTTTTGTTTATTGGCTGAGAATTCCCTATGAGCAAGATGGTGTGTTTTAGAAAGGACTCAGGCCTATTCCTGGCACCTAGGATTTACTATAAATGTTCCTTTTAATGAATGAAAGTATAAGTAGGTTTTATGAATGTGAGAATTGGACCATAAAGAAGGCGTAGCACCAAAGAATTGATGCTTTTGAACTGTGGTGCTGGAGAAGACTCTTGAGAGTCTCTTGGACAGCAAGGAGATTAAAACAGTCAAACAGTTGATCCTGAAGGAAATTGACCCTGAATATTCATTGGAAGGACTGATGCTGAAGGTGAAGCTCCAATGCTTTGGCCACCTGATGTGAAGAACTGTCTCACTGGAAAAGACTCTGATGCTGGAAGAGATTTAGGGCAGGAGAATGGGGTAACTAAGGATGTAATGGTTGGATGGCATCACCGACTCAGTGGACATGGATCTGAGCAAACTCTAGGAGATGGTGATGGACAGGGAAGCCTGGCATGCTACAGTCCATGGAGTTGCAGAGTTGGACACAACTGAGCCACTGAACAATAACAAAGGTTATAAATAGAGTAATTAGGGATGTTCCTGGTGGTCCAGTGGTTAGGACTCTGCTTCCACTATAGAGTGTGAGGGTTTGATCCCTGGTCTGGGAGCTAAAATACTGCATGCAGCACTACATGACCAAAAATAATAATAAATAATAAAAAGAATAATTACACCAAAAGTCTAGGAAGGCAGTGAAGAGGATGTGGCATTGGCACTGGACTTTGGAAAACCAGGTGGTTCTCAGAAATGCAGACTCAGTTTGGGGGCAGGAAGGAGGAATCAGGCTTAAAGAGGAAGGGGACTCATATGAGTAGGGAGAGGCAAAGGAAGAGATGGATTGGAATTTTCAAAAATGAGAAGAGTAGGGACTTCCCTGGAGGTCTGGTGGTTAAGACATTGCCTTCCAGTACAGGGGGTGTGGCTGAATGAGAGGTGTAGTTGGATCTCTAGCGTGTTCTAAAGAGAGATGTGGTGGTCACGGCAGATCTTAGGAAGCCTGTGCAGTTTTCGGTAGGCATTGTGTGTCCCAGAAAACCTCGGGCTTAAGTTGGCTTGGGCATGGCTGGTTTCCACTGTGCCATCTAATTATGGAGCCTGGTGCCTGAGATCCTGGAGGCGTAGCGACTTGTATTCTGGGGGTGGAGTCTTCCCTAGTCTTGTAGGACTCCTCCTCTTGCCATATTGCCTTTCCTTTGTGTTGTCAACTTCCCTTAAATCTGAAGAGTTATCATCCCAGATCATAGGAAGTGTGTGCATTGTAGTCTTAATAAATCCCATATGTCTCGTGTTGCTGGAGTCATTTTCCATCCTGCGAGATGTCACCAGAAAATGCACATGATGCTGTGTGATGATGACTCTTCCTCATGAGGAATGTGCTTTGGATAACACTTTGAATTTGATCAGGTGGGGACAGTGAATCATAGAGAAAGCCTAGGAAACTGCTTTCCACAACAGTGTTGAGTCCAAAGGGGACAGAACAGTACCTGAGAACGTGTTCATGGAAGGCTGCAGCTCTTTTATAGAATATGGAAAGTTTCAAATGGCCGGAATAAATATGTTTAAAACAGTACTTTAAAAATTGGGGTTGAAAAAAGAACTTTGCAAAAAGGAGACAGAAATGAAGCTATTCTGAAGGCTTCCTGAGAACAGCCTTTGTGCTGGGTTTTTCCTAAGTGTTTTAATCCAGGCAGTAGTCCTGTGCTGGAGGGTTGCATTACCCCCATTTTGCAGATGAGGAAACAGAGGCTTTGAGAGTTTGAGCAGCTTGACCAGCAGGAGGGAGGTGCTCACAAGAGGCAGAGTCAGGGCTTGAACCCAGCTCAGCTGACTCCAGAGGATACTATTCCCTAGTTAATTAGACGGTCAGAGTCCATCCTGTCAGTAAGAATTCCTGGCAAGACAAAGAAACCAAAAAGGGTCCCATACCCTTTGAGTTATTCACAAAGATACATGTACCCCTATGTTCACAGCAGCACTGTTTTTTAATAGCCAAGTGATGGAAGCAGTCTAAATGTCCATTAACAGATAAGTGGAAAAAGATGATGTGAGATATATATATATATATATATATATATATATATATATACATAGATATAATGAAATAATACCTTTTGCAGTAACATGGGTGTACCTAGAGATTATCCTATTGAGTGAAACAAGTCAGACAGAAAAAGATAAATATCATATGATATCGCTTATATGTGGAATCTAAAAAAATGATGCAGGTGAAATTATTCACAAAGCAGAAATAGATTCACAGACATAGATAACAAACTTATGGTTACCAAAGGGGAAAGTGGGGAGGGACAAATTAGGAGTTCGGGATTGACATATACACATGACAATGTAAAAAATAGACAACCAGCAGGGACCTACTGTATGGCACAGGGAACTCTACTCAATATCTTGTAATAATCTGTAATGGAAAAGAATCTGAAAAAGAAAATGTGTGTGTGTGTGTGTGTGTGAGTGTGACTGAATCCCTGTGCTGTACACCTGAAACTAATATAACATTGTGTATCAACTAGACTCCAATTTAAACAAGAAGAAAAGTGATTTTTAAATGTCAGCCTGGTTTTAATAATGCTTTCCCCTTTTCTGTTGTGGGTTATGTTTATAGGAGCCCAGTGAAGCATGAGGTGAGGGCTCCCTTAGTGGATAGACATGGGCTGCCCACTGTCATTTGTGCCACTGTATCGCATGTCAGCCGGTGATGCTTAGCACTCGTATGGGATGTGCCGGGGTTGTTGGGGTGTGTGCACTGCTGTGCAGTCATTTCTGAAAGTTTTGAGTGCATTTAGCTATCCAGTAAGTTTATGACAACTTACCTGATCTTTCTGTGCATCGTCATGTAATTTTAAGCTTTAAGAATGCCCTGGTATATTGACATATAGTTTATTTTTTATTTACTTGGTATTTCTTCTTTAGAGTTTACCTACTTCATAGGGCTTTCATTTAGAGTCAGCGTCTCAGAACGTTGACTTTTGAAAGTTAAGAGGAGTTGTGGTCTTCTGTGCCACGCTGCCAATAAGGTGGCTCAGGGGCTGTGGTCCACACCTAGTGGCCACCCTCCCATTAAAGGGCAGCTTCACTGCATACCTTCACTGAAGTACCTGGGTTTTGACAGGAATATTGACTTTGCTCTCATGATGGTTTGGAGATAAATAGGTGAAAGTGTTGCTTAAACTCCTTAATATAAAATAGTTCTTATCGAAGTTCCTTTTTCAGGGCTCCGATGACACCGATAGCATTATTAATACTCCCAATAGTCTACTGTCAGCAGTCATTTGATATCGGTTTCATCATTTCACTGGTTATGCTGCCTTTTTAGCATAATCATTTAAATATCCCAAAAGACTGGGTTGATTATTCCTCACCAAGGAGATTCATTTTTAAAGTCAAGAAAATTGCATCACTTGTAACATCAGCTATGCCTTTCCCAGGATTTTCCTTTAAATCAAGTCATTATAACTTATTGTTCTGACACTTAGTTATAGATCTATTTTGGCTTGTTTTGTTTCTTAATAGGATCATGAAGAGTCCTTTTGCAAATTAGGCCTTCAGAAAATGAAAACAACCCTGTTTCCCCAATTCTAACAACACTCAAAAGTTTAGCGCACAACATCTCAATTTTAATTTTCCTCTATAGAATCAGATTTCCAGACTAGATTTCTTTTCACGCATGATAGTCTGTTGTATCTGTGCTACAGATAATTGTTTGCATCAGATTTGTCACTTTCTGGCATATTTTGAAATAGTAAGGCATTGGAATGTGTAAATGTTTCATTAGCTACAGAAGGTGCAAATGTAGCGTGTAAAAATGATTTGAAAACTTGTAAGAGCACCTGTGCTTTCATAGTTACCAGTGCACGCTGGTCGGCCTGCTGCTGGGTCTTCTTTGTGCCTGTTTCTATGCAGAGCCCATTCGTGGGTCTGTCCTGATGGTGCAGGCTTTATGTTTATGGATGATCCATAGACACACAAACGAGGAATTGTAGCAGCGGTATTTCATTCTTAAGGCTGAACGGTGGCAGGCATAATTACTGAGGCTAACATCTGGAGAAGTTTATTAAAGGGAGCCCTGCCAAGACTGTTAGCAGATACCAAACGGCATTATCCGTATGTGCTGTTTAATCTCTGTTGAATGCCGGGGTGTGTTCATATGAAAGGAAATGGCGAACCTCCAGCAGAGCATCATGACCAACACGATACCTTTCCAGAGCAGATTTTCCTTTAGCTCGATGGAGCAGTTTGCTGGAGATTTTCAAGATCATGAGCAGAACCCATCTGGAGGGTTTCTGGATAGGCCGCGAGTACCTGGTTCCTTGGTCTTCCCAGAATTAAGCGGTCCCCGTCCTTAAAGTCCTGTGTGCTCAAGTTGCGTCCAACTCTTTTGTGACCCATGGACGTAGTCCACCAGACTCCACTGACCATGGCATTCCCCACGAGAGAACACTGGGGCCATTTCTTCCCCCAGGGAATCTGCCTGACCCAGGGATCAAGCCCATGTCTCTTGCATCTCCTGCATCGGCAGGCAGATTCTTTACCACTGAGCCACCTGGGAAGCCCATAGATATCTATATCTGTATTTATTTCTATTGTTGTCACTTAGTCACTCAGTCGTGTCCAGCTCTTTGCGACCTCGTGGACTATAGCTGATGGAATTCACAAGGCAAGTTTGCTGGAGTGGGTAGCCACTGCTTTCTCCCAGGGATCTTTCAGACCCAGGGATTGAACCCAGGTCTCCTACACTGCAGGCAATTCTTTACCATCTGCATCACCAGAGAAGCCAATTTATGTACCTCAAAGTGGTTGTACTTGGGTTGATAGTACTCCATGGTTTGAAAATATTTCTCTTCATTGTCTCTATTTTGTTATATATCCAAAGTTAGATTATAATATTTTAAAAGAAAAAGAAAGAAGAAAATACCATGTTGGAGGAAACACCCAAGACACCATTGTATTATGTAGTATTGACCTGCATGCAGGTCAGAACCAGGCATGAAACAGTGGACTGGTTCCAAATTGGAAAAGGAGTACTTCAAGGTTGTATATTGTCAACCTGCTTATTTAACTTATATGCAGAGCACATCATGCAAAATGCCGGACTGGATGAAGCACAAGCTGGAATTAAGATTGCCAGGAGAAATATCAATAATCTCAGATATGCAGATGACACCACCCTTATGGCAAAAAATGAAGATCTAAGGAGCCTCTTGATGAAGATGAAAGAGGAGAGTGAAAAAGCTGGCTTAAAATTCAGCATTCAAAAAACTAAGATCATGGCATCCGATCCCATCACTTCCTGGCAAATAAATGGGGAAATAATGGTAACAGTGGCAGACTTTATTTTCTTGGGCTCCAAAATCACTGCAGATGGTGACTGTAGCCATGAAATCAAAAGATGCTTGCTCCTTGGAAGAAAAGCTAAGACCAACCTAGACAGCATATTAAAAAGCAGAGACATAACTTTGCTGACAAAGGTCCATCTAGTCAAAGTTATGGTTTTTCCAGTAGTCAAATGTGGATGTGAGAGTTGGACCATAAACAAGACTGAGTGCCAAAGAACTGATGCTTTTGAACTGTGATGTTGGAGAAGACTCTTGAGAATCCCTTAGATGAAAGGTGGTTAAACCAGTCAATTCTAAAGGAAATCAATAATGAATATGCATTGGAGGGACTTATTCTGAGGCTAAAGCTCCAATATTTTGGTCACCTGATGCAAAGAGCTGACTCATTGGTACAGACCCTGATGCTGGGCAAGATTGAAGGCAGGAGGAGAAGGGGACAGCAGAGGACAAGATGGTTGGATGGCATCACTGACTCAATGGACATGAGTTTGAGCAGGCTCCAGGAGATGGTGATGGATAGGGAAGTCTGGCATGCTGCAGTCCAATGGATCGCAGAGTCAGATGTGACTGAGTGACTGATCAACAACAGCAACAAAAATGTAGTTTATCATATGCAGCAGTTTCAGAGTACTGATGATTGGCAGAGTGCAATCAACTGTCTCTAGTTTTTTCATTGATTGTAAAGATTAAGTTGAAGTTACTTCTGCATTTTAAATTCCGGTAAATAATTTTAACTTTGTAAATAAGGTTCTTTAAAAACTCAAAAGGATAGAAGAGTACTAGATTGATTGTTCCATATATAGAATGCATGAATCTCATTTCTCTTTATAATCCTCTACTCCTATAATTCCTTTTATTTGCTTTTTTTCTTTATCAACACTAAAGGACATTAATTTTGGTCCATATTATGGACAAGTGGCATATGGTGATCATATAGTGATTATAGGCACAGGGTGTGAGAGATGTCAAAAACAGAGGTATTAATTGAGGTGTTTTTTTTTTTTTTTTGGTGAGGGCTAGTTTTTTATTTCTTTCCCCTCACTCACATTTTAAAATAATTCAAGAAAGGTTCCTGTTTCAGATAGAAGGTAACTTTAAAAGGGTTGGAAGCCAAGATTCTAATGTGAAAAGACAGATTGTCCCAATGGAACAAAATGCAAAATATGCCCTTGTTCTTGCCAATAAATAAGCCAGGTTGCTTCTACCTGTGTAAAAAAGATTATCCTGAAAATAGATGCTACACATACTGAGAATTTTGAGAGTGTTACGAATGAGTTATGGTCTAAAACAGAAAAAATATGGAAAGGAACTATAAATTATTAGTCATCTTTGCCTTCAGACTTCCCAAGGAAATAATTTTTTTTTTTGAGGCTAGCCATGTAAAATGTTTTAAGATTTGGGAGTAGAGAAGAAATGGGGTAGTCAATATAAAGTTTGACTTTTAAGGCAGAAATTTTTAAATCATTGGTAATTGGTGACTCCAGATGCCTGAATTCCTTTTGGAAATTATTGTGGAATCTGTTTTAAAAATCCACCTTGTGTCTGAGCGAGCATTTGTAAATCTCCTTGTAGGCAAATACAAAGCACTGTTAATTATCCTTTGATTTTCTATTATGCAACTTAAAATTTTGAAGGAAAGAAAAATATTTTGTATCTCCTGCAAACTGCTTTTTAAAATGACTCATTTTACTTTACTTCTGGGTCTTTAAGGAAAATATAAATTGACATCCAGTGCCAGCTACCTAAAAGTATATTGTGTCATTCTTTACAGGATATGTCTCAAATTCTTTGTGTTAACTGTGATTTAGAGAGAGAAACAGAAAAAGTGGCATTCATTCTTGACTGGGAAACCCAAAACTAATCTGGCTCTACTAAGCAGTAGACATATGACTTGGAAAATTGCTTATCTCCTTTGAGTTCAGTTTTTTTCCTATTATGTGAGAGGGTGGAATTTATTGGTAGGTGATCTTCAATGCCCTTGCTACTGAAATATTCTATTAATATTTGTGTGTTTGGACACAGTGATCCCCAAAATTGATACCCTATCTATTTTCCAGCAAGAATTACCTAGCACCAGAATATTGTTCATCTTCTTTATTCAGCTTTTGAGTTGGCTTTCAGAAAGCATAGAGTAAGATTTTTAAATAGTGATTATCTGATAATTTATCTGAAATATAAATTAAACAGGGAGTCAAAAATATATATTTTTGGTAGTATATCAGACTTTCACAGTATCATATTGAGAACCTTAATTGTAATCAAATAATGTTCCCAGTCTGTGTTTACCTATACATCAGCTCAGTGGATGGTTCACAAAGGGTATAATTGACAGCTAGTAAAACCCTTGCAAAAATGAATCAGCTTTTAACTTCGTATTAAATTATCCTTTTCTAGAAGACTGAAAACTATAATCAAGGCCTTTCTGTGTAATTTACGATAGATTACTACTCTAAGAGAATAACATCCTTTGTTAAAAAGGCTTTTCTATTATTGGCTTGTGGTGTCCCCTCCTCTCACTGAATTAAGGCGTTCAACCTGCTGTCAGATGCCCAGAGCTTTTCACCTGAACATTTTTACAATGATGGCATACTGAATGTTGAAACTGGTATAGTTTATTTAAAATAAGCTAGATTAGGTCACTACTGACCTCCAGAGAGAGAAAGGAAAACAAGTTCCTTGGTAGAGATGGAATTTTTATCAAACACTTTAAAGCTTGAACTATACAGGTGATACTTGTAGCCTCCTACGGCTAGTTTTTCTTTATTTCTCAGGTCCACTTATTAGGTGAGCAAGTATGGATACTCACAGTTATAATGTGCCCATTGTGTATCATATGCACTAGAAAACAATATAACAATCAGTATGCTATATAGAAGAATTAGGAACTTAGAACTGCTCATTTATGCATTTATCAAAGATAATATTAAACTTTATGTGTTTAGTATTGAACATTCTATCGATGGAGTGTTGAAAAATGCAGCCAAGGTCCCTGCCTTCATGGTGGCTTTTCAGAAAGTTCAGCACCCATTCCTGACTGTAAGAAAAAATTCAATAAAATACACATTGGTGATCAGTTCTTTAACATGAGCTAAACTATTTAAAGTGAAGAAATAAGGTCTACCTCTTACCTCATGTAAAGTGTAAGAAGTATGCCATTAGCCTCCAAAGAAGGCAAAGGTGACGCCATCTTCACCTGTTTACCTTTATATTGGTAGTATTAGCCAATGAGATTAGGACAAGGAAAGATAATTAAAGGCAGAAGGAGGAAGGAAGTGTACATGAGGAAGTGAAGGCTAGCTCTTTGCAGGTGATACCTGGAAAATCCAAAAGAATCAATGGGAAGACTAACAGAAACAATAAAAAAATATATATTAAAGTACCAGGATATATAATTTACTTAGAAAATCAAACACTTGCTCATCAGAAGATAACATAGAGAACATTTTATTTGCGACAGCAACGATGTGCATAGTCGCTAGTCATGTCTGACTCTGTGCGACCCCATGAACAGCAGCCCGCCAGGCTCCTCTGTCCATGGGGTTCTCCAGGCAGGAATATGGGAGTGGGTTGCCATTTCCTTCTCCAAGATGACAGCAACAATAAGAACAAGAAAATAAAATATCTGGGAGTAGTATTAAGCATAGGTATAAAATCTATATAAAGGACATTGTAAACCTTTTCTGGAAGGGCAGAAAGTTGATTTGAATAAATGGAGAGTTATAATCTGTACTTTGAAGGATTGTTGCTGCTGTTTAGCTGCTCAGTCGTGTCTGACTCTTTTGGGACCCCATAGCTCACCAGGCTCCTCTGCCCATGGGATTTCCCAGGTAGGAATACAAGAATGGGTTGCCATTTCCCTCTCCACTTGGATAGGATAACTAATCATAAAGATGCCATTTATGTTCAAGTTAATAAATTGAATGCAACCAGGAAAAGTGACTCATTTTTATTTTTAGCTGAACAGTTTGATCATCATGTTCACATAGAAACTAAACATACAAGAGTATCTAGAAAAACCTGAAAGGGGGGAAAGTCATGGGGGATTTCCTTTTTTCTGATATTCAAGCCTCCACAATGAAATAGTGAGGCGCTAACACACCTGTTGGCTACTGGGGGGAAAATAAAAATAGACCCTAGAACACATGATAATTCAGTGTTCTGAAAGTGGATTCTCCAATCTGGGAAAAGATAGACTTAAACATTTTAGACTTCATTTATATTGTTTTTAATAGTGGTAAAATACACATAACATAAAATTTACCATCTTAAACATTTGTTTGGTGTATAGTTCAGTAATGTTAAATGCATTCATACCACTGTGACCAGTTGTCAGAACTCTTCATCTTGTGAAACTGAAACTCTATATACGTTAAGTAATAACTGCTTATCTCCCTCTTCCCTCCCGTCCAGCCCCTGGCAGCCACAGTTGTACTTTCAGTCTCTTTTGAATTTGGCTACTCTAAGTGCCTCATCTAAGTAGAATCATACAGTAGTTGTCTTTTTCTGGTTAGTTTATTTTGCTTAGCACAATGTCCTCAAAGTTTATCCTTGCTATAATGTGCGTTAGCTTTTTAAAGGCTGAATAATACTCCACGACAGATTTTATTTTCTCAGGCTCCAGAATCACTGTGGACAGTGACTGCAACCATGAAATTAGAAGGCGCTTGCTTCTTGGAAGGAAAACTATGACAAATCTAGACAGCATATTAAAAAGCAGACACATTGCTTTGCTGACAAAGGCCCATATAGTTAAAGCTATGGTTTTTCCATTGGTCATGAATGGATGTGAGAGTTGGACTGACCGTAAAGAAGGTTGAGCGCCACAGGATTGATGCTTCTGAACTGTGCTGTTAGAGAAGACTCTCGAGAGTCCCTTGGACAGCAAAGAGATCAAACCAGTCAATCCGAAAGGAAATCAGTCCTGAATATTCATTGGAATGACTGATGCTGAAACTGAAGCTCCAATATTTTGGTCAGCCGATGTGAAGAGCTGACTCATTGGATAAGACCCTGATGCTGGGAAAGATTGAGGGCAGAAGGATAAGCGGGTGGAAGAGGATGAAATGGTTAGATAGCATCACCAACTCGATGGGCATGAATTTGAGCAAACTCTGGGAGATAATGGATGATAGAGGAGGCTGATGTGTTGCAGTCCATGGGGTCACAAAGAGTCAGCCATCACTTAGCGACTGAACAACCACATTAAAGGTTGACTGCTCCTGGTATATACATATATTTAAAATAAATTTTAAAAATTTTAGAGTGATGGGACCCTGGCTTGTTTTTATTTTTAATATTATAGTTGTGTTCCTGAGAATTAAAATGTTCTTATTTTTCATATACTTGTCAGTTGCACAGGTTGGTAGTATTTTAGGGTTGTATTTGACCCTAGATTTCAACAGACCCAAATGACTTCTATCAACTACAGGCTTTCCATCTATGGCAGCTGGTCAGGAGCTTATTGACTCAGCTTCTCCCTGAACTTGTGGTCTTCAGTGGTGAGAGAGCTCATTCTGATCAGTGGCCGTAGCTGAATGATGGACTGTCCTCTAACTCTGTTCCAGATTTAACTTTCTCATTCTTCTAGGCATTTGCATAAGTCTCCCTTCTGAAATTATAGAGTACCATTTTTTGTTCTTAATAAGACATAGTTTTATTGATATACACTCCACACACCATATAATTCACTGATATAGAATGTACATTGGTGGTTTTTGTATATCCAAGGAGTTGTACAACCATCACTACAATCTACTTTTACAGCATTTTTCATCACCCTTGTAAGTACCCATTTTTAGCAATGAAACCCCATTTCTGTTCCCCAGTCCAGCCCTAGGCAACTATTGTACTAATGTGCAAAGTACTAACAAATATACTTTGTGTTTCAACGGATTTATTATGGATATTCCTTATAAATGGAATTAGACAATGCCTAGTCTTTTGTGATTGGCTTCTTTCACTTAGAATGTTTTCCAGTTTCATCCATATTATAGTACTTATCAGTACTTTATTCTGTTTCATAGCTTGATAATCTATTGTGTGTATATACCATATCTCAATATCTTACACGTCTATTCATCAGTTAACAAGCATCTGGGTTATTCTCACTATCTGGCTATTTATGGATATTTGTGTATATGATTTTGTATGAATGCATCTTTTCATTTCTCTTAGTGTTTTACCTAGAAGTAGAATTCCTGGGTCACATATGAGTATGTTTATGTTTTAGAAAAAGGACCAACCTTTCCCAAAGAAGCTGTAACGTTTTCATTTCCACTTGAAATGCATGAGGGTTCCAATTTCCCCACATCTTTGCCAATGCTTGTTGTTGTTACTATACAGTCGCTCATGTTCAACTCTTTGTAACCCCATGGACTGTGGCCCGCCAGGCTCCTCTGTCCATGGGATTTCCCAGGCAAGAATACTGGAGCAGGTAGCCATTTCTTCCTCCAAGGGATCTTGACCCAGGGCTGGAACATGCGTCTCTTGCATCTCCTGCGTTGGCAGACAGATTCTTTACCCTGTGCCATCTGGGAAGCCCAACCTCTAATTCTATTCTATGCCAGAGATACTTATAAGAAAGACTAGTTCTTTTTGTGTTTTTGTGCTTTCTGAGATTATATTTTCAATGTACCTTTTCATCAGATACTTTTTAACCTCAAAAAATTGCTTTTATTCTTCACTAAATTATTTTGGCTTGTAAGGAAAATGTGCCATTCTTTGTATTAATCTTTAATGAACTTAAGTATATGCTCAGATAAAGTTTTGCTTAGCTGTGTATTCTCACTTTTTTGTTGTTGTTGTTGTTAAGTCTCACAGCATTTAGTAAAGTCTTCTGAGAGACAGCAGAGTAGCTGACTTTTTTGTGGCAAGCCAATAGCGTGTCAAATCTGAATTTATGTTGTAAAGCTGTTTTACAGACATAGAAGTCCAAATAAACAGCCAAATTACTATTTCTTCCCAATTTGGATGTGGGAAAGTGAGTATCTGTTTGGTTTTTGCTTCTAGGATAACTTGAAATGGATAAATAGGTTTTTCTGCGTGCTGTGTTAAAAATTTGCAATTTTTCAGCAAATCCAAATGTGAAAAATTTAGCCCCAAAGAATTATGTTAAGTTGTTGAAAAAATATCTATTACTTAGGGTCATCTGCTATGTGTGGGCTATTTTATAGATGTTATTTTTTCAAATGTAATCCCCCAAATAGCACTATAGATATTACAATCATTTCTATGTTATAGGGACTAAAATCAAAGGCATCAGAATCAACAATCAGAATTTAAAGTTACTTGGTCAAAGTCACAGGGTCATTAAGTATGAATAATAAATCTGGGATTCAAACCAACATCTTCTCAGCTCCAACCTCAGACCTTTTCTTAAAGCTTCCCTAAGTTATTCCAGTTTATTTCTATTCTTTTGTACCATAATATCAGCTCTTTAACATTCAAATATTTTGTTATTTTAAAATATTTCAAATTCATTACTCCATTTTTTCATGACAATCTAATATCTCTTGTTTTATGGGCTTCCCTGGTGGTCCAGACAGTAAAGAATCTGCCTGCAATGCAGAGACCTGCGTTCTGTCCTTGGGTCAGGAAGATCCCCTGGAGGAGGGCTTGGCAACCCACTCCAATATTCTTGCCTGGAGAATCCCATTGACAGAGGAGCCTGGGGGGCTACAGTCCATAGGGTCAAAAAGAGTTGAGCATGACTAAGGGACTAACACTTCATTTTGATTTTTCTCTTTTTAGTTGATAGAAGCAGGAATGATTTATCTGTATCCAGGACTCTTGGTGACTCCCACCTCAATTCCTATATTTATTCATAAGGTAACAGACTGAAGATTCATCAAGAAACTAGCTATTAAGCATTTTGAAAATGAAGTTCTCTCCAACTTTCTGTGTGTGGTTTCCTGAATGAAATGCCTTTCTGTTTGTTGTACATCAGGGAAATGGAGAAATGCTCCCTTATATAAGCTTAGCTTGTTTTCCCAGAGGACTTTGCATAGATGTCTGTGTCCCTGACCCAAGGCACACGGGTCCCTTTTGGCAGTAAAGTGGACAGTCATCATAGAGCCGATTAGAGACTCATGCTTGAGGCTGATCCCTGGGTGCAATATTATTTCTTTCCCGGTTTTCCCCTTATTTAATTTTCTGCTACAGCAGAACTTCCATTGTATCTAAACAAAAAAAACAGAAAAACAACAGCATCTATTTGCCAGTAAGTCAAAAAGAAAAGCAAGCAATGAAAAGCATTGGAAAGAAAGTAGTCAAGACAGAGTTCATGTTAGAAAAAAGGTGTAGCATTCATTGAAGTAAAGCAATTAAAAATGGTCTTGGGGCGCTTAGTTCTATTTTCCATACTGTTTGTTCTAAAACCACTCTTAAGTGTTTTCCCCTTATCATCCCAAAGCACACATTTGAGTTCCTTACCTACATTATTATCCTTAATAGCTGCTTCGATTTTTAAAAAAATACTTCCAACTTCAAGGATTTTTCAAACCTCTAATCATATGGAACCGTATAAAGCTAACCTAACTTTAAATCCTGGCCTTATTTTTGTCTTAATGGTGAAATAATGAATTAAAGTCAAGCTTCAGACATTCTGTGATGTTGAAGCTTTCTCTTGTGTACACTCCATGAATGAAGAACATACGCTCTAAACGCGGGGGTGGTGGTATTGGTCGCTCAGTCATGTCTGACTCTTTGCGACCCCATGGACTGTAGCCCTCCAGGCTCATCTGTCCAAGGGATTGTCCAGGCAAGAACGCTGCAATGAGTTGCCATGCCCTCCTCCAGGGGATCTTCCCGACCCAGGCATGGAACTCAGGTCTCCCACATTGCAGCAGATTCTTTTCTATCTGAGCCACCAGGGAAGCCCGTACTCTAAACATGCCTTAATGTTTATATGACATACCATTCAAGTGTCAAATATATATGAGAAAAATCTTATTTTGACCCTGAATCTTTATTATGCCCAAAAGCTCACTGTACCATTATCTTTATTATTTTTTTATTATTGTTTTTGCCATACATTGTCATGATATCACCATGGGTTTACATATGCTTCCCCTCCGGGTCCCCCTTCCCTCCTCCCTCCCCCCCGGGAAATCTCGCTGCACCAGTCCCGAGCATCAATCCTGGGCTGGCGATTGATTAGACACATGACAATTAACATGCTTCAATGCCCTTCTCCCATATCATCCCACCCTTACCTTCATCCACAAAGTCCACAAGTCTATTCTATACATCTGCGTTCCTTTTGTTGTCTCCCATGTGAGTGAAGTAAGCCAGAAGCAAAAACAACAATACAGTATATTAACACATATATATGGAATTTAGAAAGACAGTAATGTACCATTATCTTTAGATTGTGTGGACATGGAGAGCACTTTACATAGTAAACTCTGTTCTGTAAGGACCAGGATGGACCCTTGCACAGGAAAGTGGGCTGTTAGTATTACACTGAAACACATCACTTTAAAGAGTCTGTATTCCCAGCTTTTTAAGAGTATGTCATCTTTGGATGATTCATGCTGAAAATGAGCCATGTCTTGCTCACTTTTTCTCTGTTGAGCATTTAAAAAAATGTATTTAGACATTTGGCACATACATTATTTTCTTAACTATTTCAATATTTAACTGTCAGTCATTTCCATGTTTGTTTCTGCTTTCCCTCCTGAAGCTGTAAACTTGTGTTTTCACAGGGTGGCAGAGAAGAGTCTCTATTATACCTTAGTTTAGTTGCTCAGTCATGTCCACCTCTTTGTGATCCCAAGGACTATAGCTCGCCAAGCTCCTCTGTCCATGGGATTTCCCAGAAAAGAATATAGGAGTGGGTTGCCATTTCCTTCTCCAGGGGATCTTCCTGACCCAGGGATTGTACCTGCATCTCCTGCTTGGCAGGCAGATTCTTTACCACTGAACCACCTCTGTTACCTTAATTCAGTTCAGTCGCTCAGTCATGTCCGACTCTTTGTGACCCTGTGGACTGCAGCATGTCAGGCTTCCCTGTCCATCACCAACTCCCAGAGCTTGCTCAAACTCATGACCATCGAGTCAGTGATGCCATTCAACCATCTCATCCTCTGTCATCCCCTGCTCCTCCTGCCTTCAGTCTTGACCAGCATCAGGGTCTTTTCCAATGAGTCAGTCCTTCATATCAGATGGCCGAAGTATTGGAGCTTCAGCTTCAGCATCAGTCCTTCCAGTGCGTATTCAGGACTGATTCCTTTAGGACTGACTGGTTTGATCTCCTTGCAGTCCAAGGGGCTCGTAAGAATCTTCTCCAGCACCATGATTACCTTAAACTACACATAATTAGAAACACATATGTGCTTAACACACACAGACTAAGTAAATACTACATCATCACTGTAAGTCCAAATGAGTATCTTTGGATTATATACAGTTTCGCTGATTTGTGATCCTCTTCATTCAAATTTAGACAGGTGGTTAAGAGTCATTTATCTGGGGCTTTTGTATGAATCAGGAAATAGCAGACATGAAATATCAAGTTTCTGTCCTAGTTCCTCACAGTAAATTCTTTCCCTAAAGGCAAATAATTACAGAGCCAGAAGCACTTTTTTCCCTGGGAGGTGGGGGAAGTTTGCTGAGAAAGCTTACTTAGAAGTCCAAAATACTGCAAATTTGTTGAGACAGTTTCACTTCGCTGACAGGTTGATTGAGTGTCCCATCACAGACAGTACCCGGGGACTTACTCTGTAAGGTTTCTGGCCTTCCCCTTTATCATAATTGTGGAGTGTCACATAGGTCTGATGGAGACAGATTTAGAACAATTGTTGATTGGAAGCTCTTGGTATAGACAGGGAGTTCAAACACAGGCCCTTCCTGGAAATTCAGCAGTGAACATCACTCATCCATCATAATTTGGCAAATGGAAATATCAAGACAACCTGCCATCCGTCATATCCGTTTAACTGTACTCCAGAGTGGATTAAATTGTATTTAACAACTTTTCTCATACAAGATTTATACACTCCAAAGAGGGAGTAACACTTCTTCATCAAGCTTTTGCTTTCTGTTTATCAATGTGAGATTTTGAAATTTGTCCCAGAACATTGAATGTCTGGTAAATTCTTTTCAAAGTCTTTTTGGCCGTAATTTTCTCCAAATTTTGTTTCTAACAGTAAGCATGAATATCAAGTTAGTAGAGTAGCAAAGAAAACAGATTCTTAGCATACAGTGGTTAAAATAGCAAGTCATTCTCAAATATCAGTGTTCTGAATTGAAATAATTTTGGTATTGCAGGTATTAATTTGGAGTCCTTGAAGAAACTTTGGTGGTAGAGGTTTAGTCATTAAGTCATGTGAGACTCTTTGTGACCCCATGGACTGGAGCCTGCTAGGCTCCTCTGTGCATGGGATTTTCCAGACAAGAATACTGGAGTGGGTTGCCATTTCCTTCTCCAGGGGATCTTCCTGACCCAGGGATTGAACCAGCATCGCATGCATCTCCTTCGTTGACAGGCAGATTCTTCACCACTAAGCCACCTGATGAAGAAGCTTGAAGGAGTATCATTTTAGACCATAGCACTCTTGTATTAGAGAAAGCCTGAAGCTCTCACCATCCAGCCCCTTTAGTTCACAGATGAGAAGGTGAGGCACTAAGAGGTCATGACCATCACAGCAGGGTCGTCTTGACTTTGACAGTAATGCCAGGATAAGAATGCAAGCTTTCTGACTCTCAGGAATATTTTTTCTTTTCATTTTTACTGTATACCTTCACATGTTGATTCTACACGGATCCTGTGAACCTCAAGTCTTATCAGTGCTTGGGGATTTAATGGTGAGGGGACATATGATAGTGGTGAGAATGAATCTTAAAACCTGATACTATCAGTTTGAGTTAAAGAGGAAATGTATTGGAGAATGTAGGGGAAAGGAAAGCCCTCTGTTCTTGTGTGTCTTCAGCTTACTTAACACTTTGGAGCTGATGAAAAATTTATTTATGAGTTGTGCTAACGGAGTTGCTGTGTGTTGCCCTCTTGGATAATTTCTACATCTGCAGAGACAAAGACCAAATACTTTAGTTTTCTTTTTGAAGAGCAAGAAAATTTGAAAAGAAAACATTTTCTAGCATGTTGATGGATGTTATTGGTATAAAACGTTATGTATTTATATTGTTATATGTATGTTATAGATACATATTACATATGTATTTTTGTTATGTAGCTAGGATTAGATCCAGCCCAAGGTGATAGAAAACACAAAATGAGAATGTTACAAGCACATAGAATTTTATTTTTCCCTTCCAGTAAAAAGGATATGGAAGTATGTAGACTCTGATGATGGTGGGGTGGGGGGCAGCCTCTTCTTTCTGGTTCCCTGTACCATCCTAATGTGGCACCTCAAGGCTCAATATGACTGCTCAAGCTCCAGCCATCACATCCTAATTTTAGCTAACATGAGTTAAGTGATGAAGAAGAGAAGCAGTAAGAGGGACAAAGGGCCAATGTAAGGTGATTTATAAGGTATTTTCTGGAAGCAGCCACATAATACTTCACTTACACTTCATTTTCATCTGTCAGAGCTTAATTATAAGAATACTTCTTGCCGCAAAGAAGACTAGACATTTTGGAATGATTTTGGAAAATTCAGTCTATATTTTGGGTGGCAAGCAGTTCAGCTGAATCAGAGTTGCATTAATCTATTTGATTTTGATAAATTGCAATATTTGAATTTGAAAGTTTTGTCTGCCTTTTAAAAAGTTGGCTTAAGTTTAGCATGTCAGGTGGAAGACTGACATTTGTGTCCAATGGTGTCATAAAGCTTCTACTATTAATCACCTCCTCCCTCTCACATTCTCTCTGATTCTCTCTGTAAAGTCCATGTTTATAATCAGTGCATTTTCCCTTGACCAGTACATTTGCCTTTTTTTTTTTTTAATTTTCTTTACTTTATTGTGTTGTTTTTTTTTTCCCTCTCGTGAGCCTAAAGAGTGGAGAAAGTGAAAGTGTTAGTCACTCAGTTGCGTCAGACTCTGCGATTCCATAGACTGTAGCCCGCCAGGCTCCTCTGTCCATGGAATTCTCCGGGCTTGAATACTGGAGTGGGTTGCCGTTTCCTTCTGCAGGGGATCTTCCTGACCCAGGGGTCGAATCTAGGTCTCCTACATTGCAGGCAGATTCTTTACCATCTTAACCATCAGGGAAGCCCAAAGAATGAAGAGTACTTGGTAAATGTCTCAGACTTCTAAGAAAATGCCTTCAAGAGAAAATTTTTGGAAGACCTGTATTTATTCTTCAGTTGTCTTTGATTGTCTTTGACTTGAGATGAATGGTACAAGCTAATAAGAAGTCAGACTCTGGAAAAGATTTCTGGTTCACTCCTCTCCCACCCACACTGGTACCGGCCCATCAGTAGACAGACCCCTGCACACAAGTCACAGGGCTGTCATACAGAGGGGTACTCTCTTTGAAGCTCTGCTTTGTTATTAAGCATATCCTTTCTGGCTTCCTTTCACCATAACCAGACCCTTAGTTCCTCCTCTGTATTCACACGCTGCCCCTTCTGGCTTCCCAGTAGTCTTGACCTTGCCGCCTCCTTGAAGAAGGAGGATCAGTGCAGCTCAAACCAGTAGAAGACATTGCTTCTTTAATCCACCTGATCTTTGGAAATTCCCAAGGGACATTTTCACAGTGTGACCTCTTGGGTCTCATACCTGAACCACTGAATCAGAACCTCTGGGCATAAACTCTGTGGGTTCATTTCCAGAGTTTTCCCAGGACTCCTCAGGCAGCCAGCTTCCTGCCGTGTTTAGTAATCTTTTCATAACAATACAGGCACTAGACATAGACCCCCTCCCTCCAAAGATAAAAATATTCTCCAGCTAAAGCGTTTCACACCTTGGAAAGGCTTGAGACTTGCAGTTCTATGTTCCCCACCTGCACCAAAGCCAGAGGAGACCAGTCCAGCTTTGCATTACATGTGCCACAGACTTTTCTGAGCCATCTGTGCCCATGAGTCTGGAGGACACCTGCTTAGTATTAACATCCAGAGCCATGAAGAAGGGCAAGGATGTGCTGTGCTTAGTGACTCAGTCGTGTCCGACTCTTTGCGACCATGAACCGTAGCCACCAGGCTCCTCTGTCTATGGGATTCTCCAGGCAAGAGTACTGAAGTGGGTTGCCATTTCCTTCTCCAGAAGACCTTCCCGACCCAGGGATAAACCTGTATATCCTGTGTCTCCTGCATTGCAGACAGATTCTTGGGTACACCCCAAATCTGCATGCTTCAAGGGTGCTGTGGTTTGGAGAGGGGTTTGAAGGGGGCTCATAGGGAAAGAGGGACCAGGTAGTGTGTTGCTTCTGTCCCAGGCGAGCAAGGTACATTTGCCCAGACTCTATATTTTAGCTTTCAATTAGGTTTTGGCTTAAGTAATAAATCTGGAATATTTTTATGTAATTGTGATTTTAGGTATCCTTTAGAGTTTCATGTTTAATTAAGTAACTAAGCATGCATGCTAAGTCGCTTCAGTCATGTCTGACTCTTTGCTGTTCCATGGACTGTAGCCCACCAGGCTCCTCTGTCCATGGGATTCTCCAGGCAAGAATACTGGAGAGGGTTGCCATGCCCTCCTCCAGGGGATCTTCCCATTCCGGGGATCGAACCTGGGTCTATTATGTCTTCTGCATTGGTGGGTGTGTTCTTTACCACTAGCACCCCCTGGGAAGCCCAATTAAGTCTCTACTAGTGCTGTAAGTACTAAATCAGGAATATCATAAAATTCCGTTGACAGATAAAAATTTGTGGGGAGAGGGCAGGCAAGTCTGGATTCTAGCAGAGCTGATATTAAAAATCTAGCTGTGTTTTAGTTTCTTTCTTAAGAAGTGAGGCCAACTTCAGATCTATTGTGAACGTTAATTAGAAAAGGAGAGAAAATGGTATGGGGTTTTACTACTGCTTGAAAAAGCCTTAATGGCATTAATGTTCTGGGAAGTATTGTGACATTGCTCAAGTTCAATTGAAAACAGTCTGTGGCGGCCCTGCCAGTGTGCGGGGTAAAGTTAATTGTCTGAAGAGTGATGGTTCTAAATTCATCAGGACAGAAACTTCCTGCGGTCCTTTGGGCATTTATTTTGACTTCCTCTGAGCTCCTGTCTTAGCCGTTGTGCTGCTCTGTAGCAAGGACACCTGACGTCTGCTGCAGGGGCCCCAGGCCCAGGTGACTTCCTGGGGGGGCCAGGTGACTCGAGTGAGTGAAGCCTCAGAGAAGAGGCCGCTGCTCAACTCCAGGTAGGAATGTGCACCCAGTTTTGCCAGATCTACTGAGTTTTCATAAAAGCCCCATGTCTGGAATTTTCAAAGTGAAAATATCTTGATCCATGTGGCCAAGCCATTCGGATGAAATTCAAAAAAAAAGAATTGTGTGGGCTTCTTTGGTGGCTCAGTGGTGAAGAATCTGCCTGTCAGTGCAGGAGACATGGGTTCGAAGAGAACTACTTTGCCATATACCCCAAACTAACACCACGTTGTAGATCAGCTGTGCTCCAATACAAAATAAAAATTTAAAAAAAAAAAAAAACACCCAGAAGCAATGAACCCTGTAACAACTAATTTCTGGACTTGAAACACCATTTCACTACTAAAAGAAGCCAAGTTCCTTGGAGAAATTGTTGATTCTTGGTCTAAACAATGAGATGTATGAGAGGAGCTCGGAACATCTTGTCGTATCAGATAGTAAAATAGTAATTAATATTAGAGACTCATGGCATAATGTCCAAAAGACTCAAGAGACAAATGGGAGAGAGTTCCACAGGCCAAAGACAGAAATTTTGAGGATAGTTATTGCAATGGACTGAAACACGTAAAATGTGATAAAATCAGTAAGCGTATAAAGATACTAAAGAAAAATAACAAATCATCTTGAGAGGATAAAATGAAGATGATGTGTTTTGTTCTGAACTGTGGTGGTGGATACACAAATCTATGTATGTGATAAAACTATTCAAATAAATGTATACCGACTCAATGGACATGAGTTTGAGCTAATTCCATGAGATAGTGAAGGACAGGGAAGCCTGGAGTGCTGCAGTCCGTGGGGTCTCAAAAGTCAGTCACAACGTAGCAACTGAACAACAACAACACCAAGTGTACAAACACACACACACACACACACATACGAGTATAAAAAAACTAGGGAAATCTGAAAAGAAAAAAACCTACAATATTGGCAGAAAGACATTTGTTTTCCTGTGCCCTGAAAAAGTTCTTTTTTTTCATAGAATGTTATCTTTGTTGGTCACTAATATTTTCGGTTGATGGAAATACACTGGAATGGATCTCTGTTTGGCTTCTGTGAAGCACCAAAGGCGGTCATTTCTGATAAAACTGTTAAAACTCTTAATAAGTGGCTTGACCTTTAAGGCTGCGAAGCTGCATCTTAAGGGGTTTTCATCTCAATAAGGTGCCTATGCCTCTGATTAGTTTGGATTCATCCTTCAGGTTCTATTTGGAAAGAAGCATGAATTCCTTTAGTGTAAATGAAACATTATCCCCAGCTTCATCTCACCAGATGCAGGGGAAATCAGCCTTTTTGTCCTGTAATTGCTTTCATCAGCTCTCTAAGGCAACAGCCAAATTATAGATCCCAGGGGAGGAGGTTTTCCTGCAGGGAAGTTCCTGTTTACAGGAATGACTGTGCACCCATTTGTCAAGAGCTATTCTTTCCCTGACATGTCACCTCCATTCCTCCCATTTCTATAAAAAAACAACAACAACAACAACATGATATCTTTTAGAGCCCAATTACTTAAGTCATTAACACATTGTCCCCCCACTGAAGTTGCCCAGGGATCGGAGGAAGACAGGCTATGAGTGTGTGGGAAATGATGGTCAGAAATCTTCGAATATCTGACACTGAAGGGTTTAAACTTGAAATTCCTAGGGAGAAGGTGCAGTTTTCATCTTCCTGTTTTTAAGGCACCATATACATTGGGCTTCTCAGGTAGTACTAGTGATAAAGAACCCATCTGCCAGTACAGGAGACTTAAGAGATGTGAGTTCAATCCCTGGGTCAGGAAGAGCCCCTGGAGAAGGAAATGGCAACCCACGTCAGTACTGCTGCCTGGAGAATCCCCATGGACAGAGGAGCTTGAAGGACTACAGTCCATGGGATCTCAAGGAGTCAGACATGACGGAAGGGACTTAGCAGCAGCAGCAGCACTGTCAATATGCTACGTGCTTTTCCTGATTTAATTCTGATAACACTGCCATGAAACCAGTGACTATATTCCCATTTGCCTGATGGGAAAAGAGAGGGCAAAGATGTTATGTAGCATATCCTGTTGTCACCTCACCCTCAGCATCTGAATATCGGTCAGAATGATGAGAGTCCAATACATAGGCCTTAAGTTATTCTGCGCAGTAGGGAGAATGGCCCAGATACCAGTTCTGTATTATCAACTGGGTGGCCACTGATGGTCACCTAACTTTTCTTTGTCTTTTATCATCTACAGGAATGGGACCTGGATTCCTTGTCTTATGAAACTGAACACACCGTTTTGGTTGTGGGGATGTCATGGAACAAAACATGTAAAACCTTTGGATGTAGCATCTCCTGTTATAGCAATGAAAGTTAACATACGTATTCCATCACATTTTTGTGTAGAATCTTTCATAACAGTCTAAGAAATTCTTCTGTCCTGGCTCATGGCAGTGACTTGTCAGTTTGTTTCCAAAGGTTTACTGGGTGGAAACTGTCAAATACCAGAGTGGTAGGAACTGACAAATTTTGAATAATACCATATTCTTAAAAGAAAGGCTGATGGAAACCTAGTGCTTTAACAAACTAGACAAATGGAGCTCTTGCCCTATTTAAGAGGTGCATGGAGGTCTTGCCCACTATAGGATTAAGTATGTAGCTGGTGGATGTCCATGAATCTCCCCTTGGATGTTTTGGACAGAAATTTACATATAGTATAAAGTATTCCTTTGGGCTTCCCTGGTGGCACTGGTGGTAGAGAATCTGCCTGCCAGTGCAGGAGACATGGGTTTGATCCCTGCGTTGAGAAGATTCCCTGGAAAAGGAAATGACAACCCACTCCAGTAATCTTGTCTGGAAAAATCCAATGGACAGAGGAGCCTGGCAGGTTACACAGTCCAAAGGGTCACAAAGAGTCAGACCTAACTTGGCAGTTAAACGACAACAACAAAATAAATTATTCCTTACAGATATTTTGGCTTGTGAACTGGTTTACATAGAAATTTAAGCTCTTCTTTTAAACTGAGACTGAGTATCCATAGAAGATATCAAAATTAATAGTACTTTTGTTTACATGAAAGCAGGTATACATTATTCAGCAGCTCTTATTCTTGGCTTAGTGTGTTCTTATCTGAGAAGCTTCATGAGTATTTGAAAATTACTGTAAAATTCATCAGACAAATAGCAATGATTACCATGAAATCAGGCTTCTGACTTGGATTTTTCTGCAATTAGTGGGAAAGCCTCATACTTGGATTTATGTTATTTAGATTGACTGGGGAAATCCTTTTAAAAGCCTAAACCGCACTATATGTTTTCAAGAATTACTCAGTAGAGCTTCTTTTAAAGGTTTTGTGCAGAATAAGTAAAATCTGATTTGGAAAAAAATCTCACTCCATTTGTCTGCAGATTTGGGGGCTCAAAAAGGCCCCAGGGTGAAGAATGACAGATTCCTTTGCAGAAGGATAATTTATGTATTTATTTTCCCCAAGTCATAAAGGCGGAGTAGTTACTCAGAATGGATATTGAGTGCTAAGGGTTTTGCCTGAGGACATTAAGAAAACTGAATTGGCAGGTGAAAAAAGGTGCAGTTACACTGTAAAGAAGCATGTCTTTATGACAAAAGGAGTGGGAGTGAGGTGGAGTAATTATCAACAGGATTTTAGAAAATGTTTTGTAAAAGTAAATCCTGCAGTGTACCCCATATCTCCTGTCCTGTCCTTTTACACAGCTCTGTTTTCCCTCGTAGAACTTAGGAGCTATAAGATAGTCTTATGTGTGATGTTTATGTTTATATTCTGTCTCATCTATTAAAATATATCCAAATGCCTAGAAAATTGCCTGGCATGTAGTGGGTAATAGATATATGCGTGCTTGCACCTCTATCCATGGGATTTCCCGGGCTGGAGTGGGTTGCTGTTTCCTCCTCCAGGGGATCTTCCCCACTCAGGGATCAAATCCACATCTCTTATATTTCCTGCACTGGCAGGCAGGTCCTTTACCATTAGTGCTACTTGGGAAGCCCACATCATGGTCAAATTGCTGAAAATCAGAGACAAAGAGAAAGTGCTGGAAGTGCCCAGAGGATAAAAAGACATCTGATCTTCAGAAAGCAGCAGTAAGATTTCGAGTTTATGTCTCAACAGAAACAGTGGCATCCAGAAGATCGAGATATGGTATTTTTGAAATCCTAGAAGCATTTTGCCAATCTGAAATTCTACATCCAGTGATGATAGCCTTCAAAGATGAGGGTGTGAATCAGCTATTTTCACACATTTACTGACTCAATGGACATGAGTTTGAGCAAACTCTGGGAGATGGTGAAGCCTGGTGTGCTGCAGTCCACGGGGTCTCAGAGAGTCAGACCTGACTTAAGAGACTGAACAACAATTCTGTCAGTCCACTAAATTCTTTAGAGCCTGGAATAGACCCAAAATAGAATAGTATTTTGTTAGAACCTGACTGCCATTTGCAGTGATCCTTCTGTAAAGTAGTGCTCAGAGTTCCTACTTTGGACACTGGAATGCCTCTCCTGCCTTTTCACCCCATGATTGCCTTGATGATAGGATGATACCCCTCTCCTTCCCACATCATTTTAACAGCTGGATGGGGAGTGGATGGTGACTATTTCCATGGAGAGCTTGGTCCAGCCAAGGAAGATGGAGGCATGTGGAAGGGCTGTACCTGTGTGTTCATGGACAGAGGGAAGATGACGGAGACCTCGGTGACTCCAGGGGCGCTTGCAGGCTTCGCCTTCAGTTGAAATAGTCACGTGTGGCCAGTATCCCAGGATTGAATGCCCTTCTCCACCTGCTCCATCCATCCACCAGGGATGAGAATGAGCCCAACGGATGAAGCCCCATCTCCACTGTGAGGTCAAGCATGGACCAGATGAATTCGGGTCTCCGGACATCATGGAGCTTAGATGTCAAATTGGCCCTGGCCACTTACACAGACTTCCTCTGTTTTGGAGGATGAAGCTCTGGTGTCTTGTTAACCCACTGACACTTGACTTTTCTTGCCCTGTTTGACTCATCTAATGCCCATTAATACAGGAGGCAAAAGTCAAGTATAATTACCCAGCCTCATTAGAGATAGTAACAGGGTACTGTTTTATAGCATCCAGCATCCTTGGGGACACCATGAAGACAAACCAGCTTGCAAACAGGAGGCAGAGTTCTTGTATGGGGACCCTGGGTTTCGATTCCCAGGATTGGAAAGGCTACTGTGAAGGGAGCCCCTTCCTCCCCAGATTGGAAGTAACCCCCACCCTGGATGTGATGTGCTAGAAACTTCTCTTTGGCACAAAGTTCAGAGCCGCTGGCCCGTGTTCCACTCTAGGATGAGGTTGGAATTCCTCAGTGGATATTTCTGATAGCAAATTAAATGGCCCATGTCCACTTAAAATGAGACATTTTCCAGTGACGGGTCATGTCACCGAGTGTGATGCTTTGAAATCCAGCCACTTTCACATTTGCCTTTAGAGTTCCTTGCCTAAAAGCTGCCTCCTCCCAGTGGCCTTGTTAAGAACAGGTGTCTCTGCAGGGAGGAGATGGGACGTGGCCTCGTGGATTGCCACTGGAGATGTGTCAATGAGATGGGGTAGCAAGCATTGTCTCGCCCCATCCCCATCACAGCCGCATTAGAGCTGGCAGCATCACCACCCACTATTTTTGTTGGCAGCACTAGGGGAGGCTGTGTGTGCATGTGTGTGTGTGTGTGTGTGTGTGTGTGTGTGAAAAACCACCATTTTTTGATCAAGCTGTTTTGACATGGGTTTGATCTTTAAATAGTAATTGCTTATTAACAGCATTTCTTCCTACAGTCCAGAACCTACCTCGTCTCCTTGTATACTTTGGAATATTCGGGTGTAAACTAATAAGATTTTTATTTGAACTGAGATGATCAGCATGTTTAAGAACATTCCATGGACCATGTGGGAAACGCATGGGAGAACTTGGAGCTGTGTGTGAGTGTAATTCCAGTCTGACCGCATTTGCTCCTATTAGCCTGAGCTGTGGTCATGGGATGGCATACGGCATATAGTTTGTGCTTACAGGATCACAGACAGCAAGGTGGGGTTTGCTAGAGAGCCACTCACTTTAATGCTGATTTTCCTAGTGTTTTATGGTTTATAAAGACTAGGTATATTTTCTCATTCCCTATGTCAGGAATATTTAAAAAAAACAAAAACATTTTCAGAAATCCCTTAGGGTTAAAAAATTTTGGATTTTAACTGAAGTTGCCTGGAGAGGCCAGATCTGCTCTGCTTTGTCAAGCATTTACAAAATTCATTTAAAGCAATCGGATAAAAGCCCATGTTTGCAGAGGACTTAGGAAGCCTGATGTCTGGTGTTGTGTGCTGCCAGTGAAAGTTGGTTTACTGTTGCTTTTTACTTCTAAGGCAAGTTCTGAATTCACTTTAGGTTTTAAGACCTGGTATCTTACATGATAGGGTTTCTGTGTAAATCCCCCAATATATAACATCTTTCAAGGTTTTGCTGAGAAAAATTGGAATTACAGGATAGTTTTGTGACTAAAGGATATTTTTCTTTGTTACCATTCTAATAAATGCAGACGGAAATACCATGGGGATGAGTTGAGTTCTGATAAGCTAAATTTAAATTTATATCCTTATTCACTTTTAGATTCTGTTGTTTTATTTATTTTTTTAAAAGAACATTCAGATGATTTTTAAGCCTCTTAGTCAACCAAGCCTGCTATATTTTTTTTTAACACACCATCTTTTATATTGCCAGACCTTCCTGCGAAGTACTGTGTGGATCTGACCCTTTCTTCTTATTTGGAAGATGCCTGTGTGTTCTGGGCTATGCTGAGTCTCTTTTTTGTTCTGTTTCATACTGTGTAGCTGCAAATTAAATACTATTCCTTGCTTCCGTCTCTGTGTGGGGGTCCAGAATGGCTGTTTATTGGCCATGAGAGCAGATAAAACTTTTCTGTTTGACATGTAAGACCTTCTAGCACTCTAAGACTTGGCATTCTTGGACCTGGACTAAAGCTGCATACTCATTTTCTCCTCCCCACCTGTTGGTTACTCCTGGAGCAGTTCTTCTCTCCACAAGTCTGGAGGTAATGTGCGTCATCTCATGACTGCATCTTATTTCATCTGATTTCTTCATTTGTGAATGAGTGCATTTCCACTAGAACTGCAACCTCTGTCCCCAACAAAATTGAACTTGGTATAACCAAGATGTTCTATGTCCAGAGTTGAACATCCAAGGCCAGAAATGATAAAATGGAAGCATGTCCCCTTGGACTCAAGTGTATTGTTGAATGAATGATTTTTTTCATCTGGCATTTACCAAGCCTAATAGCAATCTTTAAATTAGTTTCCTCCCTCCTGATCTTCTTCCTAATTCCCCTTTGACTATATTGTTGCTGTTCAGTTGCTCAGTCATGTCTGACTCTTTGTGACCCCATGGACTGGCAGCATGCCAGGCTTCCGTGTCATTCACCATTCCCTGGAGCTGGCTCAAACTCATGTCCATCGAATTGGTGATGCCGTCCAATGGTCTCATCTTCTATCGTCCCCTTCTCCTCTTGCCTTCAATCTTTCCCAGCATCAGGGTCTTTTCTAATGAGTTGGCTTTTGCATCAGGTGACCAAAGTATTGGAGTTTCAGCTTCAGCATCAGTCCTTCCAATGAATACTCAGGATTGATTTCCTTCAGGATTGAATGGTTTGATCTCCTGGCAGTCCAAGGGACTCTCAAAGAGTCTTCTCCAACACCACAGTTCAAAACCATCAATTCTTTGGCACTCAGCTTTCTTTATGATCCAACTCTCATCCATATGTGTCTACTGGAAAAAACATAGCTTTGACTATACAGACCTTTGTTGGCAAAGTAGTGCCTCTGCTTTTTAATATGCTGTCTAGGTTTGTCATAGCTTTTCTTCCAAGGAGCAAGTGTCTTTTAATTTCATCACTACTGTCAAAACCATCTGCAATGATTTTGGAGCCCAAGAAAATAAGGTCTATCACTGTTTCCATTGTTAAAAGTTAATAAAACAAGCTAAATTCTGCTGAATGCATTTCTGTGTTTTCAGGATATTGTCGTCTTTGTGGTGTGACTCTGAACATTATTAGTACTTGGACTGTATGATATTCTGGAAAAGTACTTTGAGTGCTTTCTTCTCTTTTAATATTTCTGTGATTTCTTGAAGTAGGAAGCATAATATGCTAAGTTGCTTCAGTCGTGCCCAACTCTTTGCTCCCCCGTGGATTATAGCAACCAGGCTATTCTGTCCATGGGATTCTCCAGGCAAGAATACCAGAGTGGGTTGCCATGCCCTCCTCCAGGGCATCTTCCTGACCCAGGGATTGAACCCGCATCTCCTGTGGCTCCTGCATTGCAGGCAGATTCTTTTACTGCTGAGCCATTGGGAAAGCCCAGGAAACATGCTGTGCATGTATGCTTAGTTGCTTCAGTCTTGCCTGACTCTGTGCAGCCCTGTGGACTGTAGCCCACCAGGCTCCTCTGTCCATGGGATTCTCCAATCATGTGTACTAGAGTGGGCTGCCATGCCCTTCTCCAGGGGATCTTCCCAACCCAAGGATCAAACCCCTGTCTCTTACATCTCCTGCATTGGCAGGCAGGTTCTTTATCACAACCACCATCTGACAATAATGGTTATTTTTAGGGTTAATTAAGGCTGGACATGAATGTGTGAGCCTCAGAGAGTAATCCTCAGAGAAAACTACCTACTCAGCTCAGATTTCCTTTGGTCTCTTAGCTGTGACCACTTGGCAGAAAGTGATCTTGCTAACTTTATCAATTACTTAGAAGATGCTCTTGGCTTCAAATCTTTCTTGTTTGTTTTTTGTCAGTATTCTTAATTTTCTAACACCTCTTAATCTTTGGTTTAGTAGAGAGTTGAAGCTGGTTTGGCATAGAATACAGCTCTTTTTTCTGGGTCTACAGTCCATGGGATCACACAGGGTCGGACTCCACTAAGCATCTGAGCACAGCTCTTTTTCTACCTGTGTAAATATGATTGAACATGTTTGGAAATCAGTGATTTTTGTAAAACATCTTTGGAGAGGTAGCCAGTGATCTCTGTATCCATCTACCACTCATGAAAAGAAATAAAAAAACAAGGTGGGTAAGTTTTGAAAACAGACATGTGTTGAGTTGATGGCTACTTCCTGTTACTGACTTGCTTATGCATCTCGAGAACTTACCTCTGCCAGCTTTCCTTTGCTCCTCAGCTGAAGGAGCACCATCCTTCCTGATGGGAGGGTTGTTGAGCATGGGTGTTCAGTGAGGTGTGTCAAAGTCAAAGCCACATAGCCAGGGATCAGTGGTATCAAATTCCCTTCTCATCCCCTGTGTATAATATAACCAAGGTTTAAATCCACAGAATGAGTTACTGCATATACAACTGCATACCAGCTTTGTTGCCCAACCTTTAAGACATTTCAAATGGTTAAATTTGCTTCTCTTTAAATTGGCATTAAAAAAAAATACCATTCACATAATTTTGCTTTGGCTTGATGCGCTCATGTTTTTGGTGGAATAACCATTTTCTGTTGGCTTAACTTATAAATCTATTTTATTTTTGGCTGTATGCATACTCTTTCATTTTAGGACCCATTGCACTGTTTGATTTTTGGCTGCACTCACTTTTTTTTTTCTCCTTTCCTTCTCTTTGGCCCATCTCCTCCTATTTCATTTTGGCACAGCTAACAAAACTGTTCACGCATGAGCTGTAAGTCTGCCCAGTACATCTTTAATGGTGCAGTATTCCTTTTTATTCTTTTTTATTTTCCAAAATGACAAGCTTATATTTCAAGTGTGTGAAAATGCCTGTGAACATCATGTTGACTATTGATTAGTGGACATTTAAAATCTTAACCTGGGTTGTGCAGTTATGTTTTGGTTTTCTGTTTCTTCCTTACATTTTTTCATCTTATACTAGGTAGTTTTGTCAGCAATGAATGACTACTAAGGATCTTTCTGTGTGTAACACTGTGCAGAGTCTTGCATGAAGTATTTTAAAGAGACTCTATGCCATTCATCCCCATTTCCTGTGTGTTATTTGTAGGCAGAGTTTCATAGAATATGGTGGTTGTCATCTTTTGGGTGGTTGAATCTAGAACAAATACAGACACATAGTCCAAGTGAATATTTGAATGAGAGTATGTAAATGGTGGGCTTCCTGGTGGCTCACATGGTAAAGAATCTGCCTGCAATGCAGGAGACCTGGGTTCGATCCCTAGGTTGGGAAGATCACCTGGGGAAGGGAGTGATAACCCACTCTAGTATTTCTGCCTGGAGAATTCCAGACAGAGGGGCCTGGTGGGCTACAATCCATGGGGTCATGAAGAGTGCAAATAGTGAACAAATAGACACTTGGCATCAATCACCATAGACCTTACTCTGGCTCTTCCGTTTGCTTCCTTTCCTTGAAGTCCTGAGATGCCAGGCTGCTGTCCACACCACCTAGAGTAACCGCTAGGCAGCTGTGCCAAAACGAGGCAACACGTCCTTCGGTTGGTTGGGGAGTTGCACTGCCTATGAAGGACAGCCATTTGCTTCAGCACTGCTTTACTCCTTCTTTTTCTCTAGAGAAATAAGCGCAGGAGTGGACACTGATGGTTTCGGGGGGATCTCAGAGCAAGGAGGCACACTCCTCTCCCTAGGATGGGGAAGAGGGCCCCTGTCCTCTCCTGGCAGCTGAATGTGGACATGATGACATGTAGCCAAGTGAAAGCTTATCGCAGGAAATGTGAACCTGAAGGGAATGGCCCGGGGATGGGGGTGAGTTAGAGATGACTCCCTGTGTGGCTTGGGCGGAGGGCAGAGGGCATGAGAGTCCAGTGGTCCTCGGCTGACTGCCCCTGGGGTCTGATCCCATCTGTGTTGCCTCTCTAGGTCACTATCAGGGCCTGGCCCTCCCAGATATCAGGTCTTAGTTACCTTTCTCATTATTCACTCTTCATTTTAGTTGACCAGGGTATGGCTTATGATATTTAGAATCAAGAGACTGAAGATGGTAGACAAATCAAACCATTGGTTGCAGTGGAGGACATGTCCCTCCCCTACAGCAAGGGGTAGTATTATCAGTGAAAAAACAGACAAATCAGACATTGGCCTTGGATACAAGGAGAACATCCAGATAGTCATGGTAGGCCCATGAGAGGTGAGAAGGGAAATTTAGGGCTGATTTAGAGGACTTAACAAAGAAGAAGACAAACTTGGTCTTTCATCTCGAAGGTCCTTGGAGGAGGTAGATATTATGATCTTCTTGTATTTTTTTTTTCCTATACTGAGAAGGACCAGAAGTGAGAAGAATAAGGACATGGCAACACATCCTTTCAGAGTAGCGCTTCCAGGTGGCTCTGTGGTAAAGAATCCACCTGCAATACAGGAGACACAGGTTCCATCCCTGGGTCAGGAAGATTCCCTGAAGGAAATGGCAACTGCTTTCAGTATTCTTGTCTGGAAAATCCCATGGATACAAGAGCCTGGTGGACTACAGTCCGTGGGCTCACAGAGTTGGACACAGCTGAGGGACTGAGCATCCACACATACCTTTCCAAGTGTGGATAGAGGTGTTCTTACTTCTCTTAAGAGAGGGGCCCACATGTCAGAGTCAGAGAACTGTGTCCAGAGCTGATGCAGGATTTGAAGACAGTGCAAGAGTTTGGTGCCATGTATATCATTTGGTTTTTAAACTGATTCAAAACAGAATAAGGTGAAAACACTCTACTCTATCCCCATCTGTTTTTCTTAAATATTGGTGGCTGGCCCAGTTTTTGACCAACCCTTTTATAATGTAGAAAATCCTGCCTTACCAAATAATAGGATGCAATTAGTTATCTTTGTGCTGTTCCACAATTTTGCAAAATTTTACAGTCCCTTTGCAGTTGCCCCTTTCTATGTGGAAGGCTAAGGTAAGAATTAGAAGAATAGGAGTTTTGAGATATTCTGGTCATATCTGTTTCAACACAAACATAGTTCTCTTTAGAGTTTTGCTTGCACAAATTGTTCCATTTTGGGTTCTTTGTAAGATCTCTCTTCATTTCCTCTGTCGCTATCAGACTGCCATATTTTCTTGTCCTTTTTTGGCCAAACGTCATCATTTTCTTCCTCCTGGTGGAACAGTAGCTGCTCTTTCAAGCTCTGATGTTAATTTCCTTTCTTGAATCCCAGCATCTCTTTCCAATTTTGAAGGGAGATTTGATCTCTCAGCACCCTGCTGCTGTGTCTGTGTTTTCTTGAGGGTCTTCGTGGCTGCTTCCAGTGCAAGATCTGATTTCTGATGCAAATGGAAAAGCAAACAAGCAGTTAATTCTGTGCATCTTTGTGTCTTCCTGTAAACACGCCTGCTACCATGTTTTTACCCCCTAAGCACTCTTGCTTAACACACTTCCGTTTGTCACAGATTGATTTGCTCAACAGAATTATTGGTAGTTGATTCTAGGAGTGAATTTTGTCTGGTGTCTGTTTGTAGAAATAAATCTCACTTCTCTTGTCTTTCTTTACTTGTTTCTGTTGTCATCAAATATTTATTTAATGAGTCTATAAAGGATCTTCAGTGCTCTTTGGGGATAAAATCCAAGACTGACATCTAACGTGTCCATTTTATTAAAGATGAAGTTAACTTAAATAGTATAAATGGAAGGTGTATCTATGGAATGGTCATACTATAATCATGTGCTACAATTATACCTTAAGGACACCTGCCTTGAGGAGTTGGGAAGCGAAGGGTCATGTTCACCTTTGCTGTCATTACCTTTGCCTCTGTCAGAGCAATGGCCCACCTCTTCCCTTGTCTGTGAAATGGAATAACAGTTTTTCCCTTCTTAGTCACCTGGTGGTTGTATCAGCTACATGGAATCATGAATGTGTGTGGTCATCCCATTCTTGCAATGGGAAGACCCCAGTCTGGGGTTATTCTGCCCTGCTCAGCCTCTGCAGCCTGGGCTTCAGTCCTGCTTTATGCTTTTCATGCTGCAGTGAACTTGAGTCCATGCCCATCTAGTAAGGGGCCTTCTCACTGGGCCCCTCCTTCCCTGAGTTTATGTTTTCCGGAAGTCCTCTAATTGCACCTCAAGAATGGAGTCATCTTTCCAGCCATATCGTAAATGTGTTTTTCTACAAATTCTCTCTTGTCCTTCCTGATTTGAAATAACCTCTGAATGATCATAGTCCTCCCTCACCTTAGTGATATCTGGTCCTCCATCACCTTAGTGATCTGAGGTCCTCCCTCACCTTAGTGATCTCTGGTCCTCCATCACCTTAGTGATCTGAGGTCCTCCATCACCTTAGTGATCTCTGGTCCTCCATCACCATAGTGATCATGGTCCTCCATCACCTTAGTTATCCATGATCTTCCATTGTTATGATGCTGAGTTGTCATTGGTCACATATATATCCTGTATTGTTAACAAGGTTAAAATTGAGGGTCAGGATTCTGATTCTTGCCTCTCAGTGTCCACGCTGCACCAAACCTGGTATGGATTTGGGGTTGCTGGATGCTGACTGGAGGGTCTTTCATAAATCAGGCAAACCCCCAACTTCAGTTTCCTTCCTTGCATAGGACTTTGAGTGATCTGTGGGCCTGGGCGGAAGTGTCAGTTGGCCATCCTTCAATCTTGCTACAGATAGTTAAGGGTTGGCCACCCTAGGCAGGCGAGTGCCAGGCCCCTGCTTCTGGAATAAGGTAGACGTGCTTGTCACGTGGTCAGGGATACCAGCACACAAGTAGGGCTGTCCAGAGTGCAAAGGGAGGTGGTGTCCTACAGGGGAGGGTTGTGGGCACTCAGTGAAGAGCTAACAAGCCAAGAATGGTGGGCGAGAGGGAGAACTGGCACACTGGGGAGCAGTGGGTCTTCGTGGACAAGTGACAAGGGTCTGCTGGGAGGGTGGGCAGGACCTGCCCCCTGAGAATGTGCACTCGAGTCCAGGAGCCTGCTGTATGTGGAGCTGGGGTGGTCGTATGTACCAGACCCGGTGTGCAGAGCAGGTAACAACGCAGGCAGAGATGCCCTTTGGTTGTGTGGAAATGACCGTAGAGAACTGGGCTCCTCAGGAGAGAGGCAGGTGGAAGCCAGGGGAGTATGGGCTTCAGAACCCGCCGATGCCAGGACAGGCAAGGAAAATGGCCATGGCAAGGGGGCTTTCCTGCCCTTCAGACTGTGGTGGTGGCATCACCAGGAAGAGATTGAAAATCCAGGGCCCTGTTGTCACTTCCTGAAGTTCTGATTCTGTAGGTCTGGGTGGGGCTCGGGATCTGTGCTTTAGGAAGCTCCCGGGTGATTCTGATGCAGGGTCAGTGGCCCACCCTTTGAGTAAACGCTGGATTGTAAACCCAGGGAGTGATCAGATTTGCATATCCTCTGTTTGTCCTGGCAGACAGCTCATGGATAGCTCTGTTCAGAGTCTCAAAAGGATCCATAAAGCTTAAGAATCACTGAGCTACTCAATCATGTCTGACTCTTGGCAACCCCATGGACTGTAGCCCACCCACTACAGTCTCCAGCAAGAATACTGGAGTGGATTTGCCATTACCTTCTCCAGGGGGTCTTCCCAGCCCAGAGATCAAACCCAGGTCTCCTGCATTGCAGGCAGATTCTTTAACATCTTAGTCACCAGGGAAGCCCCCAAATCAACTATACTCTGAAAAAAAAAAAAAAAGAATCACTGAGCTAGAAGAAAATAATGTAAAACAATGAGAACAGTGCTACAGCCAGAACATGGGAGAGCAGTAACTTTTATTTATTTATTTTTTGGTATGTGCGCTTAGTCACTCGGACTCTTTGCAACCCTGTGGACTGTAGCCCGCCAGGCTCCTCTGTCCATGGGCTTCTCCAGGCAAGAATACTGGAGTGGGTTGCCATGCCCTTCTCTAGGAGATCTTCCCAACCCAGGGATCGAACCCTCATCTCCTGTGTCTCCTGCATTGCAGGTGGATTCTTTACCCGCTGAGCGATCGGGGAAGCCAAGAAACACTTTGTGATGTGGGGAAGTTTACCTTTATAGGAACCTGACTATAACACATGAGGAGAGGGAAGGCTTGTCACCCTCTTTGTATTAACAAGTCAGGATTTATGTTTGGGTGAATATCTCAGGATTTAAAGGAGATACAAGGCATGATGGATCTAGAGATTTCATAGTTTATCTATAATAGGTTTTTTTCTTCCTAAAGACAGTTTTTTCCCCTGACCTAATTAAATCATCTTGTTTCCCCTGAGTTTTATTTTTTAATTTTGAAGTTAGCAGTGTATTAAAGTTCCATAGAATGGAAGTCTTCACTGAGAATTTTTAGTAACAGTGCCACAAATTGCTCTCCTGCAGCGAAGGTCATGTCTACATTTGTTTGCTAAGCATATTTCTGAAATTTATGAAAGCTCCCAGCCTTAGAGCTTTCAGGTCAGTCAAGTGTACAGGTGAAAAGTGGTACCTCCTCCCTCTTTTCTTCCTGAACCCAAGGGGAAGTCATCATCTGGTTGACCTCAGCAACATAAGTGCCACGAATGGGATGCATTAACTCTGAGGGGAAGGGAGGTCTGATCAGGAGCGTATTTCCCAGCTGGTCGAGGCTGAGGGATCTGCTTGTTACTGCAGTCATTCTTGACAGTGAGGTTCAGCTCCTGAAGTCCCATATTTAATCGTTGGCTTAAACGTTACAGAAATTAAATTCGTCTGTGACGTTTCCTCTAGGCAAACATCTGGTCCCATGAAGGATTACTCTTTTTTAAGCCCAGTCAATATTCTATTGATCCACAAGGGTTTTATTCTCCATTCATGGGGTACCCATTGCTATGTGAGATACTGTCTGTATGGCCAAGTGCCAAGGCCAACAGTTAGCTTACTGAAGAGCATCCCATAAGAAAGAGAAACCCAGGCCGTGTGTGATCAAGTGCAAAATTACACACTCAGATTATTAAAAACAACTCCACACAACACTCTAATCCCACTGATCACAGCTTCTTAAGATAACTCATCCAGATTGAAAACAAAATGTCTCATGAGAAGCAGAATTCTCTACTCTCCTGCATTTATATTAAAAGTATCCCAATGAATCATTTCTAAAGCAAATAGGGCTCATCCCAGGCATGTTATGAAGTCATTGACCTTGATATTACCTTTTTTTTAGAACATTTCCCTATCAGAATTTTCCATTTCTAATGTTACCTTTATCAAGATAAGAAATATCTCACATTTTGCTATTTGTACTCGTGGATTTTTTGCTTAGGCTGCATGTAATAGGTCTCAATAAATATTTTTTAGAGAGGGTATCGTTAGAGAACCAATTGTGTGAATATATGTTGGTTAGTGTTTCCTTGAGTTTTAAATTTTGAGCCTCTTAGACTGAAGAATATCCACTGGTTCAGATAATTTTAGACATGAGTCTGCAGATGCCGCAGATGGGGTCTGTTGAGGAAGAGTCCTGCTAAAATTATATTGGTTGTTCTCAAATGATCCTTTCAGCACAGATGATGTAATCTTTAGGGGGGATGCTTGAATAGGAACAACACCCCAAATCAGTCCTAGCCCACGTAGGGTTGAGAAAAGTGGATGCCTGGTCCTGTGATTTTTTTGTCTCTGCTCTTCCTAGCCCTCACATACACATTCACATCAATGGGGCTTCTTCTTCCTCCTCATTTCCTTGTCCTTAACCTTCTCTTCTCTCTTTAACCTTGGCCTCAGCCATCCTTTCACTTACATTACTTAACATGATCTTATTTCATTTTACATTATAATCACTGCCACCCCCAACCAGACACCTTGGATATACCCCAACACATTTAAACCTCCATTGTGTTCCTGATAAAGAAAGTATTATGTTTAAGAGAAGAGTGAGAAGTAATAGAATGTATACTTTTACAATGGAAATACAGCTGACCCTTGAGTGACATGGGTCCGACAGTAGTTAGGGGCACTGACCCTACACACACTTGGAAATCCAGGTATGATTTATGGTGGGCCCTCCGTATCTGGGGATCATCTGTATATGAGGTTCATCTATATCTCTGGTCCCCTAGATTCAGCTAGCCAGGTCAGATCATGTAGTGCTGTAGGAATTGCTGTCATTGATAAGTTGCTAAGACATGTCCAGCTCTTTGTGACTCCATGGACTGTAGCCCACCAGGCTTCACTGTCCATGGGATTCTTCAGGCAAGAATACTGGAGTGGGTTGCCATTTTCTTCTCCAGGGGATCTTACCCACCCAGGGATCGAATGGGTGTCTCCTGCATTGGCAGGTGGGTTCTTTACCCCTGAGCCACTGGGGAAATTGTAGTACTTACTATCAGGAAAAAAATCCAGGTAGAAGTGGACCCACACACTTCAAATCTGTGTTGTTCAAGGCTCCACTGTGTCATCTTAGGGATAATTTTGACCTGGAGTTGTTAATCACTGTTAAATAGTTTTTGATCATACAAGTCTTTTTAAATTTGGAACCCCAACATTTAAAATAAATGAAAGTTGAACATAGCAGGTTGAGTCAGGGTTTTAGAAAGACCTGGAGTGGCTCTCGTAGAACCTTCACAACCTAAGGGTTCTGAGGATCACAGTGTGAAAAACCAGCAGTCTAGTTCCTCCAAGCTATGTTATATAGATCAGGACACTAGAGAAAGGGAGCCAGCATTGACTTATTTACCTGATAGGAAGGTAGGTAACTGGATAGATGGGTAGATAGCATAATATGTATGTGTATGTATATAAACATGCACTTATATACAAAGTTGTTTAATCCTTATAATGTGCTAGAAGGTAGTTGAGTACAGCTGAACAGATGAGAAAAACTCCTAAGTTAACAGAGTGGGAACTCACCTTAGGTCTTTCTGGTGGCAAATGTACATTCTTTGCCTCATATCTCTACACTTCCAGCTGGCAGTTTTCCTGAAACCACACAGGCATGCACAGATCTGGGACCTACCAGACCCCCTGCCTCCTGATCCAGGACTACCCCTTTAGACCACCTTTTCGCTTTAGTCCATGGCCAAACAGTACCTGGGGAAAGAATACATCAAATATTGAGGAAAAAGTTTAAAAAGAAAGACACTCCAGTTGTGTTGACCTTGAAAAGGGTTAATGTGCTTAGTTCCCTGTGTTTTAGCAACTAATTGGTCATGTAGAATGACTAGGGAGAAAGCTGATTCACGGTGCTTTCTGGGCTCTGTACGTCTTGTTCTTAGAGAATGTTGCACGGAGTTTTGCAGCTTCCCAATTTAAAACATTATATGATGAATTAGTTTTCTTCAAAGTGTACTCTCTTTATGGCCTGAGAATTGAAGTTTGATGTTGAATAAGTATTCACCGCTTTTATGTTTCATAAATTTGAAAGATACAGAACATGTAATCATTAACATTCTTTTTATGTTTGGAACATAAAATCAAACACAAGTGATTGAAGCATTAAACCAGAGTTCCAGTACAATACCCAGAAAATCCCTTGGCTTTTTTTGTTGACTTACGCTGAGGTCTGCCAAATAACAGGCTTATTATGCAGATTCTTAGAATAACAGGCCCTGGATAGCTCAGCTTCTTGCCTTTTGTCGAGGACTCCAGTTTTCTTTTTGTCTGGCGCGTTTGAGGACAGGATGTCTTCAGGATGGATTTTTGGTTCTTTCTCTTGGCTCCTGTAGCACTGTTCATCTTTCTCCCTTGTAACTGCTTTCTGTTCTCCTGGTGACCTCTCTGGAGGATCAGGGCACCTTTACCACCGTCCACGTCTCCTCTGTAGCCTTCATTCCTTCTGCACACAGGGTCCGACATAACGCACAGCACAGAGTGAGATGAGAAAACAGATCCCAGGACTCAGATCAGAGAGGTGGGAGCTTCCAAAAGCAGCATTTCTTCTTCCCGTACTTAGAATGTAGCATCCATTTGTATATGTTTTTCTGCTTTGCAAATAAGTTCACTTGTACCATTTTTCTAGATTCCACACATATAAGCAGTATCATATGATATTTATCTTCTTATGATTTACTTCGCTTTTTATGACTTTCTTAACTCTTTATGACAATCTCTATGCATGTCTCTGCAAATGGCACTATTCCACTCTTTTTTATAAGAGTGATATTCCATTGTACATAGAGTCACAGATGTAGGGAACAAATGTATGGATACCAAAGGGAGAAGGTGAGGTGGGTTGAGTTGGGAGTGTGGGATTGACATATACATACTATTGATACTATGTATAAACTAGATAACTAATGAGCACCTACTGCATAGCACAGACACCTCTACTCAGTGCTCTTTGGTGACCTAAATGGGAAGGAAATTTTAAAAAGAGATGATGTATGTATTTGTATAAATGAGCCACATTGCTGTGCAGCAGAAACTAACACAGCATTGTAAAGCACCTGTGTGTTTTCAGTTGCTGTCACGTCTGATTCTTTGCAACCTCATGGGCTGTAGCCCACCAGACTCCTCTGTCCACGAGATTTTCCAGGCAAGAACACTGGAGTGGGTTGCCGTTTCCTTCCCGGGGAGCTTCCTGGCCCAGGGTTTGAACCCCAGTTTCCTGGATTGGCAGGCGTGTTCTTTACCACTGAGCCACCAGGGAAGCCTCAAAGCACCTATATTCCAATAAAATTTTTTTAAAGCATTTCTTTTTCAATGTTTCTGATGAAGATAGAAAAGTAAACAGCTTTCCATCTTGCTTTTGTTACAAAAATCTTTACAAAATTCCATTGAACCCATCAAGTCTGTAAGGAGTAGTAGGCATCTTTGTAGGACTGGGAATGCAGAGATGACGAGAGATTCCCAGGCCCATTGAAGCTCACAATGCAGCAGAAAAGACACAGAGGCCACAGTCATATTGGCCTATGGGCAGTATGACCTGTGACCTGTGTACCTCACAGTGATGGTACCCAGGCAGCAGTGATTGATTTTATCTGTGAAACAGGCCCCCAGGAGAGGTGGCCTGTGAGCTAGGATTTGAGCAGCCATGAATGGGGTCTGGCATCAGACTCTGGGCTGGGGATGCAGGGACTAACCTTGGACACATGGGCAGCAGCATTGCTTAGGTGGGTTTGCAGACAGTCAGGAATTGCAGGATTATAAGGGATGACTCACTGGAAAAGACCCTGATGCTGGGAAAGATTGAGGGTAGGAGGAGAAGGAGATGAAGGAGGATGAGATGGTTGGATGGCATCACCAACTGAATGGATGTGAGTTTGAGCAAACTCCAGTAGATGGTGAAGGACAGGGAAGCCTGGTATGCTTGGGTCATGAAGAGCCAGACACGACCGAGTGACTGAATAACAAACAACAACTCTGGAAGGGAAATGGTGGCAGGAAATAAAGATATTAGGTAGATGGGGGTCAAGTCTGGAAAACCTCCATGGTCACATGATAACATTTGCACATTATCCCATGGGCAACGAACTGCCCTGGAGTCGTTTGAACAGGGAGTTTGAACAGCCATTTTTAGCCATGTGTTTTATGAAAGGCCAGCTTGTTGGCTGTGTTGGGGGTAAAACCGGAGAGGGCAGAGTGCCAGACACAAGAGGGTGGGCCAAGTTTAATAGGAATGTGAGCTGAAACTCCAGGTGTGTTGTGCAGGGGATGGGAGTTGCATAGGAGAAAGTTTCAGGAAATTGTTTGGAAGGGAAAGTGTTGGGAGGACTCATGGTTGACTCACAGGGTTTTGGCTTGAGCCTCTGGCTTGTGGTCCATGAGCCCGCGTTAACAGCATCCACACAAAACCGCCTGGCACTTTCATTTCCTGTTTCAGATCCCGTGCCCACACATGGCAATGCTTCCTTTTGATGTTCATCATCTTGTCCTAACAGTGAGTGCACTTTCTCATCTGCCACCAAGTCCACCCTCTCCTGGGCGGATGGATAATAAACATTATGAAAGCGTCATGTCGTCTGTAGGCATAAATAAATCCTCAGGGATGTGCTCAGGGGCAGAATTGCCCCCTGGACATCCTTCAGGAACTTGCGGGTGGAGGACCAGCGTCCTGTTTCTCAAAGGCTGCAGATCTATAAACATGAGGGTGATGCTGAGCCCAGTGAGATGCATGCACTTAGGAGGCATGCAGGATGAAGGAACAATGACTGATGTTCACCCACTGAGGCACCTGCTTTTGAGGCTCCTGGGCTGAAAGAAAGACTTTTCTCTATTTTCATGGTTGAAACCATGCATGCTGATTGAACCTATGATGTGCATATCTCTTTTTTACACACAATCTGTGACATGTCCAAAGATAGAAGAGGTAGCTGACAGATCCAGGACTTCATGAATCCAGGTCTCAGTTTCCAATTGAGTTGAGTGAGCCTTACAAGTTCCCAATTTTTGTTGTAGAATAAGTACTCCTAATGACAGGAAATTGGGATGACGGTTTTACCGAGAGGATAGAGGAAATTGTATTGACTTTTTCCTTATGCATAATTTGATACTACCCAACAAATGGGATATATAGAAAAAAAATGTTCATAGAGGGAAATATATTTAGTTGAGTTTGAGTTAATCAGTGAAAATAAACCATTGGCTGGCTGTTATAAGCTGGATAATACAGCTTGGCTGTACTGCATGTGGATGAGTTCTGGAGTTTATTTTATCAGCTGTCCCAGATAATGATTTTATGCTAATAAAATCATCAAGAGATGGATTTGTAAATCATACTAAACTGGCAGGAGGATTACAGGGCATAAAATTAAATTCTGTCCTTTATTAATTTCCTGGGTCTCTCTGACCAACACCCAGGATCATCTTCCACCGAGGGTATCTCTTCTTGTTGAATAGTTCCACTTAGGAGAAAAATTACAGATCGAGAGTTTCTTAGCATGAAATTAGAAAATAGAATTCAGCACTTTGATCAAGCAGTGTTATTCTGTTGCCCTTATTCACCTGAGAGACATTTATGACTTAAAAAGACTTATTTAGAGCAGTGATCTCTGAAAGGTTTTCTCCATGCTCTTTGAGACATATAATACCCAATCTGTTGATGTATGGAAGAAAATAATTGAACTTAAATTTATTTTGTAGTTTGTACTTTAAAAGGTCAATTATATGTGTTTAATAATCTGAGCATGTGGAGTACTACATGATATAATTTATAAATAAAATGAGATGGTTGTACCTTTTTATTTTTATTTATAACTTTTTAAACTCTTAATATTCAAAATGTCTATTTAGCTTTTTAAAATGAAGCATAGTTAAGTTATAATGTTGTGTTTCATGTGTACAGCAAAGTGATTCAGTTATATAATATATACATTTATATAATATGTATTCTTTTTCAGATTCTTTTCCATTACAGGTTATTACAAGATATTGAGTACAGTTCCCTGTGCTATAGGGAAGATGCTATATATAGGTCCCTGTGCTATCTAGTAGGTCCTTGTTGTTTATCTATTTGATATATAATAGTGTGTATATGTTAATTCCAAACTCCTAATTTATCCCTCCCCTCCTTCTTTCCTCTTTGGTAACAGTAAGTTTGTTTTCTATGTCTGTGAGTCTATTTCTTTTTGTGAATAAGTTCATTTGTATTTCTTTTTTAGATTCCACATATATATGATAGCATATATCACTTTGTGTTTGACTTACTTTGCTCACTATGACAATCGCTGCTGCTGCTGCTAAGTCGCTTCAGTCGTGTCTGACTCTCTGCGACCCCATAGACAGCAGCCCACCAGGCTCCTCCGTCCCTGGGATTCTCCAGGCAAGAACACTGGAGTGGTTGCCATTTCCTTCTCCAATGCATGAAAGTGAAAAGTGAAAGTGAAGTCGCTCAGTCGTGTCCGACTCTTCACAACCCCATGGACTGCACAGTCTTGTCCGACTCTTCGCGACCCCATGGACTGCAGCCCACCAGCCTCCTCTGGATCGCTATGGCCATCCATATTGCTGCAGATGGCATTATTTCATTCTTTTCTATGACTGGATAAAAGGTTGCGGCTTTTTAAAAAACTGAAGTGATCTTTACCTTCCTAAAACTGTTTGGAACTACTGATCTAGAGCACTTTTCTAAAATGGGTCAAAGATTAGTTTGCTCTGAGACCTTTTTTCCTAAGAACACAGATTCCTGAAGATCCTGGTTAAATAGGTCAGACTAGGACAATGGTTATCAAACCTAAGTGTGCGGTTGGAGTTATCTAGGGGTCAGGCAGAGGGTGAGATGGTTAAATAGCGTCACCGACTCAATAGACATGCATTTGAGCAAACTCCAGGAGATAGTGGAGGACAGGGGAGCCTGGCGTGCTGCAGTTCATGGGGTTACTAAGAGTCAGCCATGACTTGGCAACTGAACAACTGGCTTGCTGATTCTGGCCTCACCCCAGAATTTCTGATTTCATAGGTCGGGGCTGGGGCCTGGTATTTCTAAGTAGAGGGAACCACTGTGAGAAGCTCAGTCCCCCACCTGGGACTCAGGGCACAAGTGGTTCCAGAGATGAGGTGACAACTACTGATCTGGACTTTTCAATCTGCCCTGGCCAGTTCTTGCAGATACGTCATCATTTAGTTTTCTTTTCCTACTCCTGTTGCTTCGGTAGAGGCAAACAGCTGCTTTTCACACTGTATTTTTCAATATCGGTGTGGAGGATAGAAGCACCAGTGTGATATTCAGGGAGAATCAAATTTGCAGAGAATTCGTATGAGTGATTTAATTAAATCCTCTCTGAGCTACTTATCTGTACGTGGAAAACCAAGACAGTCAGGTCACTAATGATTTGGCTGCATCTGTACAATATTTTAGAATGGATATAACACAATTAAACCCATTTAAAAACACAGATTTTGAGATGAATAGGAAAAATACATGGTTGTTTGTTACAATCAGCTCTTTTTAAAAAATAAGGAACCAATAGATTGATATGAAATGAAGAATGCGATGTGGTAAGCTATAGAAACTTCAAGAACAAAACAACTCATTTCCTTTGAACTATATAAAGTACACCCATCGGCAGATAGCACTTCTTACGATAGAGTGTGGCATCAGTCATTTAAATGCCTGTGCAGTGTGTAAAAGCCGCTTGCTAGATTAAATTATGTAGAAGTGCATTCTATAATGCTTACTGTCCGATTCACTAACCATCAGTGGGGCATTCAGAGTTTAAGAGGCATTATATACTTTCATTGTTGGCAGGCAATTGAATGCAGAAGTCACTGGGATTGATTTAGAAGAGGAAAGCAGTGGCTTAGCCATATTGGTGCAGGATTTTTTTCCCCACTCTTAAAACAATTATGTATATTATAGCTCACTTCTGTTTATCCTTTGAAAATGTAGTTTACAGCTCTAAATTTGAAATAAATGGAAAGGACCACCTGAGATTACATGTATTTTAGGAAAATAGAACATATAACATTAATTCACTTAGTACCAGTTTTTGATTTGCCCTCTCTGTAGAGAGTCCCATTTAACACTTTATGCATTTGATAAAGGCTGCCTTAAATGGGGTCATTCTGTATTTAGAACAAATGAGAAAAATGTTCCAGAAATCTCCTCAAGGAGTATTACAGTCTTTTTACAAAATGACTTTAAAAGGACTGTAATTATAACAAGGAGAATGATTGCCAGAGTATATGTCAGTTTAACCTGTTAAAATCAGAACAGTTGAAAATATATGTGTATCTTAGGAGGATGGTGAAATTAACATCTGGTTATCCTCCATTAGCTTCTTAGAAACAGTACTTTCAGGAGCTTATTTACAGTGCAATTCATATAACAGTCATTACATAAATATTTCAGGTTGTTGTTTGCTTACTTTATGGAGGCAGTTTAAGGGTGAGGATGAAGTGTTATTCACTCAGTCCTGTCCGACTCTTTGCAATCCCCTGGACCGTGGCCCACTAGGCTCCTCCATCCATGGGATTTCCCAGGCAAGAACACTGGAGTGGGTTGCTATTCCCTTCTCCAGGCCATCTTCCAGACTCAGGGACTGAACCTGGATCTCCTGCATTGCAGGCAGATTCGTTACCATCTGTGCTACCAGAGGAGCCTGAAGTGTGAAGATGTGTAGGCTTGAAGGAGTGTGAACTCTGGATGCAGATCTGGCTTGGACTGCTGGGCCCACACCAAGCTCTGTGTGATGTGGGTGAGATGTTTGGCCACGTCAAACTGCCATTTGTAAATATAGGGATGTATCCATAAAGAATATAACAACAGATTAGAATGGAGGGGTTGACAAATAGGTAGAGTGTTCTGAAGAGTAGAGAAGTAATAGCAGGTGTGTGAGGCAGCCACTGTTCCTGGGCAGAAATGAAGTCCAAGGAGAATTTCCCCCCAGAGCTGAGATCCAGGACCTGGTAGACAGCAGGGAAGTCCCTGTGGGGCCACACCCATGGAACTTGGAGGAAGTGTCGTCAAGGGTGGCCGGGAAAGCTAATCATGGGAGGTGAGCCACTGAGGGGTGAGGGGTGAGTGCTGTCTGCTGGACCCTATTGGCCATCACACGCTGGAGGAGCCAGGTAGCCCTGACCTTGTGGATCTGGGGCTCCTGAGGCCGTGTGTGCTGGGAGCCTTCTGGGATCTCTGCAAGCCCCATCTTTCCCCCGACCCTGCCTCTCCAGGACCTTCTGCTGGCCAAGCTTAAAGTCTTACCAAGTGGAACAAGGCGTGTAGTCAGAGAGCCTGCATACATTTTCCACAGCAAGCAGTGAAAAGTGAGTTTAGGGCTGAGAGGTAATACATTGATACCTGGCAAAAGGGATATTGATGCTTGCCTTTATTAGGCTTTGTGAGACAGACATTTGCATAGTGTTTGTTATGTGACGAGTTCTTTGATCAGACATATTGAAACTATGGGCTTTCCAGATAGTGCTAGTGGTGAAGAACCCACCTGCCAGTGCAGGAGATGTAAGAGACACGAATTTGATCCCTGGGTCAGGAAAATCCCCTGGTGGAGGAAATACTCCAGTATTCTTGCCTGGAGAATCCCATGGACAGAGGAGCCTGGCAGGCTATAGTCTATGCAGTCTCAAAGAGTTGGATGCTACCGAAGCGATTTAGCATCCAGACATGCATTGAGAGTATAGTCTTATGCTGGTTGTGAGGATTAGATGAAATAATGACTGCCTGTTTTCTGAAGCAGAATCTGGCTAGCATGTGATGGATGTTCAGGAAACTGGGGTCTTTGCAGATTACAGGGCACTCATGTCATAGTGTTGAGCAGTAACTTCAAGCTAAAGGAAGGGTCTCAGGTAATGGTTTTTACCCCCACACCTTAAAGACTACAGGAGCACCTTTTGAAGGATCATAGAGTCAGTTTTCTAGACCCAGACATCACCCTTTACAAAATCAGATAGAACAGAAATGAAAAAGGCCAGTGTATCTCAGTAGACATAAATGTGGTTTATGAAGGGTGCATATACATGTTATGGGTTACGGTGTCATGACTGTGGGCACAGTCAAAGAATATTTAGATACTGCTCCAGAGGGTGGGTTCTGATCCCTGACCGTTTGGTTTCCTTCGTCTTCTCTCTGGTTCTGGAACTTTAGTAGGATACAGAGCGATCTTGTGAAAGAGTTTTTAAGTTTCCTTTGGGGAAAACGTGGACCATCTACTCCTTTATAGCCTGTGTCTTAATGATAGCATACTACCCTTGGTCCTACTGAATAATTCTCTGCTATTCCAAAGAAGGGCTTCCCTGGTGGCTCGGTGGTGAAGAATCTGTCTGCCAGGAGACGTGGGTTTGATCCCTGGATTGGGAAGGAAATGGCAACCAATTCCAGTATCTTGCCAGGGAAATCCCATGGACAGAGGAGCCTGGTGGGCTACAGTCCACAGGGTCGCAAAGAGTTGGTCATGACTAAGTGACTAAACAACAGCAGCAAATTCCTAAGAAAGAAGAAAGATAAATTCCCTTCAATATGCAAATGATAATATTTTATTTTCATAAATCATGAATGGCCTTTATAGACAACTGGCTTTACTATCTTAATTTTTGCCAGAAAGAAAAAAAAAGACTTTAACTTTTCTAAAAGCAAAAACCATAATTTGAGGAGACTTCATTAACATTTAGCTGGCTTATAGTTTTCAGGCATAATAAAAAACAAACAAACCATGTTCAGTGATTTTGTCACATTTGGAGTTGATTCATCTTGGAATACATCAGGACAGGGCTGGGTGTTTTTGAAAACAATTGAGATTGTTTTCATTGTTTAAGTGGATATTATAGTTAGAAAAAAATTTAGGCAAAATTATTGTGGCCAGATTCTGCACAGAGCTTTGGGAAATTCATCACCCGTGTTTCTGAGAAAGCATTTATTGGATGCTTACCATGTATAGACCAGCCCTCTGGTGACTCAGACAGTAAAGAATCTGCCTGCAATGCAGGAGACCCAGGTTCAATCCCTGGGTTGGGAAGATCCCCTGGAGAAAGAAATGGCAACCCACTCCAGTATTCTTGCCTGGGAAATCCCATGGACAGAGGAGCCTGGCAGGCTACAGTCCTTGGGGTTGCAGAGACTTGGACACGACTGAGTGACTATTGCTTTCACTTCTTTCACTGTCACTTAACCATGTACTAGCTCTAAGGAATATCAAGATGACTAAGAGTTATAATGATCAAAATGCTTTTTGAGGGGATTCCCTGGTGGTCCATTAGGTAGAACTCTGTGTTTTCACTGCCAAGGATATGGGTTCAAGCCCTGGTTGGGGAACAAAAAGATCCCACAAGCTGGGGCAGCATGGCCAAAATGATAAAAATAAAATAATTTTTGAGAAGAATTCCTAGCTTTCTAGACACCTGTTTCTTTTAAACTCTGCAGTTTTTATAAAACAACAACAAAATACCTATGATTCCATCTGATTTCTAGAACCTATTGTACTGTGTAATAATAGCACAGACCAGCCTCAAGTTTTAGTTGAGGAGTAAATATATAAATTCATGGCAGCCCACTAAGACTTTTTTGAGAGAAGCAATATTCATAAAGACCATTCTGAGGGAGATTGTGGTTTTATCTGAGAATGCTCTGAGCTCCCACTTAATCAAGTTGATCTAATCGAAGTTGGATGACACGCTGTCCTGACATGTCACCAGATGGACCCGGGAGCCCATTGCTCCACTGCAGTGGTTGCCCCTGAGAACTGTGTTCATTAACACGTGTTAACTGCTCCGTCCTGGTGCCCTGGGAATAGAGGTCCCTCTGCATTTAGGATTAGGAGTTGTGTTTCTTTCCAGTTTTTAGTTTGGGATATACTGTCACACAGCGTTAAGAATGTGGGTTTTCAAGACAGGATACCTGGGTTCAAGTCTCTGCATCACTGTCTTCCACTTTTGGAACCTTGTGTGCAAGCTTTCAACACTTCTGTGCCTCATTTTCTGTAACTGTAAAATGGGGATCATGATACCTATGTTATTAGGTTGGTGTGAGCATTAAACAAGTCCTTAGAAACTGTGAAAGTAAGAAAGTAAAAGTGTTAGTCGCTCAGTTGTGACTGACTCTTTGCTACCCCATAGACTGTAGCCCACCAGGCTCCACCATCCATGGAATTCTCCCGGCAAGGATACTGGAGTGGATTGCCATGCCCTTCTCCAATAGTAAATGGACACCCCTGTTACTAGTTTTAGTATGTAAATTATCATCTCATAAATACTGTGGATTGTGTAATCAGGCATTATTTCCTCTTGGCACTGGCTACTCCAAAGCTCAGAGTGAAATATGTGGCAAGTGAATGAGCCTAGTGACTTTAAAAAAAAAAAATTTGGTGATAATGATGGAGTCCTCTCCATAATCTTGATATAATGTTATTCTTACTTTTTTTTCCCTTTTTGCTGTACTTTTCAATTTTCACTTTTCTTTAATTTTATTAAATGGCGTGTTATTGTGTTGCATTGCCTGTCCTGGAACAAGCCTCACAGTCATCATCCTTGTTGTCCATGACCTGGATATTGACACCCGTTGACACTTCTTTTCACATAATAACTCCTTATTCCAGCACAGGTTGTGTGTTGTGTGCAGATCTGCTAAGGAAAAGCCTTTCTCAAGGTATGATGGGAGCATATGTGTGTGTGAATGTATGTATGTTGATGTAAGAGAGAGAACAAGAGAGAAGCAGATCACCATCCATCTGGCTTGCATCACCTTTCCTCCATCACATGTTTGACCTTGGGTTTAGTCCTGATTCCCCTTCTCAAAAGAGAAATAATTTACCTTGACTGATGGATGAATATGGTCCAGCTGTGGGCTGTTGGGTGTTGGTCCAGTGCCAAGAGTTCTGGAGAAAACTTGGCAATTTGTTGCCGACGGTATTCCTCTACATGACTGTAAGCTGTCTGTGTTATCCTGAAACTGCAGGTGACTTATTTTTGGAAAGTCTTCATCTCATGATGGTTCTAGGACTTTGCTTCCTTGTCACGTTCTTCACTGGCCCCAAGGCACTCACTTGACAAGCCCAGCAAGCTCTGTTCTTTGCTCTTGTGGTGCCATGGAGGAAGCACAGTCTTCATTTCCCTATGGAGTACATGTTATAGTCTCCAATTATTTATTCCAGCCACTTGCAGTGCAGTGAACTCCTGAGAGTCCTTGTAGGAGATACAGATGGTAAGGAAGATTTGTTGTTCAGTCACTCAGTTGTGTCCGACTCTTTGCAACCCCATGGACTGCAGCATGCCAGGCTTCCCTATCCCTCTCTATCTCCCAGAGCTTGCTCAAACTCATGTTCATTGAGTTGCTGACACCACCCAACCATCTCATCTTCTGTCACCTTCTTCTCCTCCTGCCTTCAGCCTTCCCTGGCATCAGGGTCTTTTCCAGTGAGTTGACTCTGCATCAGGTAACCAAAGTATTGGAGCTTCAGCTTCAGCATCAGTCCTCCCAGTGAATATTCAGAGTTGATTCAAGACCTTAGCTTAAATCTTAGTTAGATTGTTAGTAATAGCTTTTACTAATTAGTAATAATAATTATTATTAGTAGTACTAGCTGGTGCTGATGGACTTGCCTAACTCTGTTAGACCAGCCACGCTTGCTGCCGAACTGACTTATCAGAAACACTGAATGAGGTACATATCATATTCATTTTGTTGGTAAAGACATTGGGCTTCAGAGAGGCTAAATGACTTGTCTACAAACACAAAGTCAGTGGGACAAGAATAAGGAAGTGCCAGGTGTCTGACCCTGAAACCCGTTCACTCATGTCTACCCAGAGTTGCCTTGAAATCAAAAAGCTTCACTGTGCTCTCTCGCATTGGTTATATCCCATTGCTATTGACCTGACTCTTGCCTTATTTCATCTCAGCGGACCACCTTTGCTGTTTTAGGGTTCTGTGTCTGTTGGATGAAGGCCAGTGATGGGTCCCTAGGTGTGCAGGGAGACATGGGTTGGGGCAACAGGAAATCCAGTCTGTGCCATTTCCTGGTGGTTCCAGAATCCTGTGTGGATTCTCTTGTTTTCCTTTAAGTGGTAAAGGCAGCTTTATATAATGGGGAAATTATATCCTTATACCAGAATTGTGTTAGTCGTTGGGGTTTGCTTCAGCCATACCAACTCTCACCCTTGTATTTGCTTGTATCTGCAGTGCCAAGAATCGGTTCCGAAACCAGATCTTTAACCAGCCTTCAGTTGTTTTACTGATGCCCCAAGCTATTTCTCACTGCTTAAGATTGCACAGCAGGGCTTTCATCAAAGTACGTCTGTGCTTGCACTGGGGGTCCCTTTCCTGTCAAAATTCATGCTTCTTTCTTTCTTTTGAATATTATAAGTACTACTGCTGTTTGGGCTTATTCCTGCAGCAATGAGGCTATTTTCTATATCAAAATTAGGCTTTGCAACCAAGAGAAAATATTTCTCATAAATGTTTGCATAGTCTTCTAACATTTCTTACCTGAAATTGGAAAGTTGTTAGTATTACATGCTTGAAACAAAGCCACTCTGTTTCTGAAGTTGTTAAAGCTGAATAAGAGGGAAATATAAATTACCAGTTGTTGTCAAGGTGAAGTATTGAGTTAATGCTGAGTATCTATAATGAGTTTCCTGTTCCCAACAGAATGTTTAATTGGCCAGTTCTGTTAAAAGTGTTACAGAAGATGGTGTCCAGGGCCACTGGAGCTAGTGACTTAGTGCAAAGAGCGAAAGGGAAGGGACGCTTCTTAAAATGGCCCAAGGTCCCTTGAACATCTTTTATCAGTGATTTGGAGGTTGATAGCAAGCATGCTTCATCAAGCTTGCAGACAACCCAGATCTAGGTAGGATAACTTAACACCTGAATGACAAAATCAGGATCGCAGAAGCTCTCACAAGACTGGAGAGATATACTGACAACAGAGATGGGGTTTAGAAAGGGAAAATGTAGAAAGTCACTTCCCTTATTGCAAAGAGAAGAAGTGGCTCGATGGCAGTGGTATGGAGAAGATGTGTAGAATTCCAGGCTCCAGGAACCCTAGGATGGGCCAGCCCTCAGCTCAGGGTGTTGACAGAGCAAGAGGTCAAGCGAAGTAGTCAGTTGAATTGGGCCTGCAGTACTGGGAGTCCCTGGTTTAGATGAGTGCTGATAAACTCGACAGAGTTTAGAACACCTGCCGTCATGGTGAAGGTCTGAGAGCCTTTTAGTGGGAGGGAAGGAGAGGAGCAAAGCATGTCTTGCCTGGAAAAGCAAAAACATAGAATCTGACAGCTCTTCTTAAATAGCTTTCTTATGTAAGAATGGGGATTTTTCACTGTTCGTTCAAGGAAAGAGCTAAGATAGATGGGTATACATTTCAGGAAGCTGCATTTGGGCCTTTTTAAAGGAATCGTCTACAATCGGAGGGATGTTTTCTAAATTCTGGGTGCCCACCTATTCAGAGGGCTTCCCAGATTCTGCCTGCCGATACAAGGGATGCTGGAGGTGCGGGTTCTGTCCCTGAGTTGGGAAGATTCCCTGGAGATGGAAGGGGCAACCCACTCCAGTATTCTTGCCTGGAGAATCCCACGGACAGAGGACTGATGGGCTATGGTCTGTGGAGTCACAAAGAGTCAGACAGGACTGAGCACACACGCACCTGTTCAGAAGCTGTCTGTTTAGAAGGTTGGAAAATTGATGCAAGCAAGTGGATGGAAATTGGGCTGGGGGCCCTATGTCTGAGTTTGTGCAACTGCTTTATTATTTTATTTCTCTTCTTGCTGCCAGGGCATACGGTACAGCCACAGTGAAATTATATTCTTACACTTGTGTTTTCTTGACCAGACCCTCAATTCTCATCATTGGCAAGTGATTATAATTAATCTTTTAAATTGAGATAATTAATAACATTCTATGATAATGGGCAGTAGAATTTTCATGATAATTAAAATGATTGATATAATCCTTCACTTTGGCAATGTGAAACATTGGGGGAAAGATTTGATGCTATAATAATTCAGGGTAACAGGAGACATTTGAGAGGATGTGGGTGGGACTTTGAATCATCAGTGTGTACCCAGATGCTGAAACAGCGGACCTGCTTTGCATATACTGCATTTTCTTTTATTCTTTGTTTCTTTATTTAAGTAGCTTCATTTTAGCTTCAACATCGAGCAGATGTTTACCCCATGTTTAGTTTTGAATTTATCCTTGCTTTTAAAAATTGTGTGGACTGTAAGCAAATTTATAATCTCTTTTATTTTTTTCCTCTTTTATTTATTTATTTATTTTCTTTACATTATCGTGTTGGTTTTGCCATACATTGACATGAATCTGCCATGGGTATACATATGTTCCCCTTCCAGAACCCCCCTCCCACCTCTCTCCCTATTTCATCCCTCTGGGTCATCCTGGTGCACCAGCCCTCAGCACCCTGTATCATGCATCAAACCTGGGCTGGCGATTCATTTCACATGTGATAATTTACATGTTTCAATGCCATTCTCCCATATCATCCCACTCTTGCCCTCTAATTTTGAGACCTCAAATCTCCAGAGTATTAAAGCAAAACTTGTTTTTGTGTTAGATTTAGAATAACATTTAGAAAAATGTTATTCAAGCAAGGTCTATAATCTCTACTGTTTTGTCCCTGACCAGCATGCCAGTGTTATAATGGAAGTATTTCTCTTTTCATGTTTTGGACAAATTATGATTTTTTTTTCTTTTGAAGACATGTTGAACACCTAGGATGGTTCTATTAAAGTTTTGAACACAAGGTCAATTACGCCAACTTCATATGAATCTGGAAAACATGAATTATAAATTTGCTTCATTTTTACTTTCAACTGGGCTGCCCCAGTGCTTCGCAGGTAAAGAATCTACCTGCAATGCATGAGACACAGGTTCAGTCTCTGGGTCTGGAAGATGCCCTGGAAGAGGGCATGGCAGCTCACCCCAGTACATTGGCCTGGAGAATCCCACGGACAGAGGAGCCTGGCGGGCTTCAGTCCAAAGGGTCACAAAGAGTCAGACACAACTGAATGGCTATTATAAACATGTCAGAATCTTTTGGGGAAACAATATAATTTAGAATTATTGACAAAGCGTGACTGGTACTCAGATAACACTTAACTAGGATGCAGTGGGGTCAGGGTCAAATTGAATTGAGCATCAACTGTAGGTTTATGGTTCCCTGCAGTCATTGTAGCATATCCCAGGGGGCTGGTTGTTATTAATGTCACTCTTCCTTTTTTTACATTTTAGGTGGTTGCCTCTTTGATGAGTCTTATAGCACGTGTGGATACAGTCAAGCTGTAGATGATGACTTCAACTGGGAGCAAGTGAATACCTTGACCAAACCAACCTCTGACCCATGGATGCCATCAGGTTTGCTTTTAGTTTTAAGTTCTCTTTTTAAAAGCAAAGGTGCAGAGGAGTCTTAATATCACAGTCAGTGTCCCCTGGGTATTGATCGAGTGAGTGAGAGTGCTGGGTCTTAAGTTTGGTGGCTAAGGCTGGTTATCTTGTGAGGATGGTTCAAGAAAATCAATGACAGAGTTGGCCTTTGTATCTCTACCCTCAAAGTCTAATTTTAAAGTTTACTTCCTTTATCTTTGGATTCATCCGAGCTAGATTAATGAGTATCACTCAACTGATCCTTTCCCAGAAAGCAGAAATTATGGGAAATAGATTGTTGTCTCTTCTGGTGAATGCGTCTGTGGGTTAGAACTCTAGCTGGGAAATCCAGATATCAAAGTCTCCATCACAAATAGGAGACCTGGGGAGGTGACTCACGTTGCACCTGGGGAATCTAGGAGGATGCTCATGGTCTTGAAAGTGTTTGGATAAAATGGTCTTGTGTACACATGGATCCTTTTTACACTGTAGAAACACTTAGTAAGTTTTCTGATGAGTGAGAAACATCTGACCAGTAAGATTCTGCTTCTTATTTGTAAGGTAGAGCAGGAAGGTGATGACTTGCAGACTCTGATCAGATTGGAGGTTGGTCATTTTAATAGACACAGGTTTTAAGTTGTGTGTTGCCCATCCCTTTAAAATTTTAGATTTGCAGATTTACTTAACGAATGGGGTGATGAGTGTACCCATTCAAGATTCAAGCTGGAAGAGATGTTACTCTGATTTAGGTTTCAGATAAAGTACAATTTTTATACTTTTTAAGTGGCTATTGAGGTCTTCATTCATGTATCTAAATGTAGCAGTATTTACATTTATTAAGTAATCTTGGAAAGGTAGCTTGTGAAAGTGAAGTAGGGTTTAATGTTGTTTGGTGAAGCTTTCACAGTTATGATGCCCACCACATTCTTCCCACCTCCTTCCCACCTTTAACTCCTTATAACTTCAAAGAGGAACCTTGAGCTCCTGAGCACTGTGGTTTAACTGGACCTCAAATCTGTCCTAGTTCTTGGTGACTTCCCTACTGTTGACTGTCTCCTCTTCCGTCTCTCTTTTTCTCATGTAAGTAAATGCGTTTGAATATTGTGTTTCAGTCAGTGGTTCTTTAGTTGTTTTTCCAGTCTAATCTGGTTTCATTCTTGTCAGTGATGGGGAGCCGGATGAGGGCCATAGCAGCCCCCCTCGGGGAAGCTGACCTTTCCCAAGAGGCTTCTCACCTCACCCTGAAGGCCTTTGTTCTCACCTGCTTTTCTTGAAAGAGTATGTGTGTGTGGAGTTAGGTGCTTGGCCCTCAAAAGCCAGTAAACAACTGGCCAGGTTGGTGGAAAGGAAAGTTTACTTCATTTCAGATGCCGGCAACTGGGAGGGGGAGTGTGGCGGACTTCTTTCCAAAGACTGACTCCCTGCCCCCACAAGCAGGGGGTGAGAGCTTTTATAGACAGAGTGGGGGAAGGAGTTACATGCAGAACAGCGCAGTCCTCTCTAACGGTCATCTTCAAATTGGTCATCAGTGGTCTGACCAGCATCATCATGGTTGTTATAGGTACAGTTAATCTCAGTTCCAGGGTCCATTTGTTCCCATTTCTTTGTGGTCAGTTCTTGGAATTGTGGCAGCTCAAGTCCTGGGTGCAGTCTGGTTATCATGTAGTTAACTTCTCCATCTGGTGCTTTGATGTCTATTAGACAGCTCGCAGGATATGGCTCAGAATATTATCTATAGCCCCTGAGAAAGAACTGAAGGTCCTTGACTATGCTTAATGACTACATTATTATTTTAGTCTCCCTGGACTGTTTTCCTTTGTTTCAGCATCCCTCACTTCTCTGGATCAACTTATCCTTTGCCTGAAGTTTTCCACAGACTAAAGGCAGGCAGAGGACATGGTGGGGGAAGGGCAAGGACATAGGGTCCTGCGCCGTTTCAGTCTCTCTCTGGAGCCTGGGTCCAGGGAGACTGGGAGGATATTCAAATTTAGTCTTGGGTGTTTTCTCCACAAGAGTGCACCCAGATTTTCTTTGTTTATTATCTTCAAATTTGGTGAATATTTTGTACTTCTCCACAGTAGGTACTTGGTTTCATTTTCGTGGTCCTTAAGATTGAAGCCCGACTTGGAAATGCCGACTTTTACAAAAGAGCCTCAGTAATGCCAGATCTTCAGCAGCCTCCGCTGGTTCTAGTTTTGTTACAGGATGACCTACCTCTCTCCGTAAAGGAGGGCGAGGAATAGCTTCTTGTTACCGTTTGTCCTTTTCTTCTTTGTGATGTCCTGTAAGACCATCTCAGACCAAGCTGTCCAGGCTTCAAACACTGAGGATGGGTTTCTAGCTGAGGCCATTACAAAGATGATAACACACTCAAAGAGCGGCTATGCTCTGGAGCAATCGGGGCAGCGGGGGGGTGCATGGTAATTAAAGCAGCGCAGGTGAAGTGACTTTGCAGATTTTGGGCCCTTGAAGGCCCTTCTGCCTTTGGAAGAAGGAAGTGGAGGCATTGTAAATGTTCTTCTTGAATTTATTCCACTTCGGTTGATTAACAGAAAACTTGGGGATTCATATTAGGACTTTTGCGTGTGGGATCTTAGCTCCCCAACCAGGGATAAAACCCACACCTTCTTCATTGGAAGGTGCAGTCCCAACCACTGGATCACCAGGGAAATCCCTATAGCAGGTTCTTACTAGTTATCCATTTTATATATAGTAATGTGCGTATGTCAATCCCGATATCCAAATTTACACCTCCCCCTTCTCCTCTTTGGTAACCATAAGTTTGTTTTCTACATCTGTGACTGTCTTTCTGTTCTGTAAACAGGTTCATTTGTACCATTTTTTGGGGGGATTCTGCATATAATGATATCATATCCAGTCACTTTATGTATGGCAGTGCATCGTGTGATTACCCATGTAGACTAAAAGGTATTGATTGAGTGTTTCATGGTGCAGAAAACATCCACACAAGTTGACAATGGTTAATGTTTTTATATCTTGTTTAAGTATTTATATTTGGATCATAGTGCTCCAGTTTTAAGAAGTGAGTATTTAACATGCTCCATAGCTTATGTATTAGAAATGTGATCCTGTTTATAAAAAAATGTAAAGAATAAGTTCATCCATGGGGCTTCCCTGGTGGTCCAGTGGTTTAGAATCCACCTTGCAATGCAGGGGACATGGGTTCAATCCCTAGTCCAGGAAGATCCCACATGCCATAGAACAGCGAAACCCATGTGCCACAGCTACTGAGCCCATGCCCCGGACCCTGTGCTCCACCGCAAGGGAAGCCTCGGCAGTGAGATACCCGAACTAGAGAGTAAGTCCCACTCGCTGCAGCTACAGAAAGACAGTATGCAACAACAAAAACCCCACACAGCCAAAAATAAATGAATAAATAAATAAAATTTATACTAGAAAATAATTTCATCCATAATATTGAAAAATTAAAGGAAGCTTATAACCATAGTGAATAGTGAAAGTTGCTCAGTCATGTCCAACTCTTTGCAACCCCATGGACTATACAGTCCATGGAATTCTCTAGGCCAAAATACTGGAGTGGGTAGCCTTTCGCTTCACCAGGGAATCTTCCCAACCCAGGGATCAAACCCAGGTCTCCCACATTGCAGGTGGATTCTTTACCAGCTGAGCCACAAGGGAAGCCCGAAAACACTGAAGTGGGTAGCTCATCCCTTCTCCAGCAGATCTTCCCAACCCAGGAATCAGACTGGGGTCTCTTGCTTTGCAGGTGGATTCTTTACCCATTGAGCTATCAGGAAAACCCAAGAAGAAAGGCATTTATACCCCCCATGGTATAACTAACCTCTAAAAAGGCTGTAATGAAATAAATGGGACCTTAGTGCTGGGAAAACCTCAGTGCTCTTCCAGGTTGTGTAGTGTGCATCCTGGGCAACCTCACATGGCCCCCACATCTTGGTTTTACGTAATGCAAATTGGGAATGGCAGGGTTGCCAATCTTCATGCAGGTGCTGTGAGTGAGGATTAAGTCATTTCCGTGGCTGCCCATGTGAAGGGCAGAGAGAGGCCCATGTAGGATGTAGGAGCAAGGTAGACTTTTATATTGATGACCCAGAAAATAGAAAAAAAAAATTGCCTCCATATATTTGTTTGGGGAAAGATGATAGATTGACAGTCAAAGGATCTGCTGTTTCCTCTTGGGGCACATTCATCAGGCATACTTTCCTCTTATTGGGGAAGATGTCCCAGTGTATTCACACTTCAGAGCTTTTACAGGGCTTAGTGAGTGACAAAGACCAGACGACTTTGGGCTTGAAAAGACATGTTTCCTCCTTAAATTTCAGTGTGCATCTAGTGGGTAATATTTTTGGCACAGAGCAGTCACACAGTTGTTTAATTATCTCATTCATTCTTTGAATCGTCAACATTCAGCAAATATTTATTGAACACCTGCTATGTGCGAGGCATCATTCTAGAGGCTTGGGCTTCATCACTGAGTGAGCCCAGTAAGGATGCTTGCCCCGACAATGCTCCCACATTCTGGTGGGATGATTCTTCCATTGCCAAAAGGCCAGATCCTACAAGACCATGTTTCCCCTCACTCATTAATGACTTTCTGGATATAAAAATGTAGAAGGTAATATACAATTTAGTTCATCAGATGCAGCACAGGGTAGCATCAAATTTAGCTTTCTTGGCTGTGCTGTCTCTTAAAAACACACAACAAACAAAAGCCAGAGCAAAAAAAAAAAAATTAAAATCCCAGGCAAGTGGCAGCACAGTGTCTTCCGGTAATTCTCCCTTATCAACCAAAGTAATCTCGTGCACTCACAAAACTCCTAGCCATTGCTAGCACTTACTTCTTTGCTGTGCCTCCTCTGATTTTTGTGATGGCCTTGGGAGGTCAGATGGCATTATCTCTGTTTCACACCTCATTAGGACTCAAGTTCAGAGAAAGCGCCCCTGCCCCAGGCTCATGCTGCTGCTGCTAAGTCGCTTCAGTCATGTCTGACTCTGTGCGACCCCGTAGACGGCAGCCCACCAGACTTCTCTGTCCCTGGGATTCTCCAGGCAAGAACACTGGAGTGGGGTGCCATTTTCTTCTCCAGTGCATGCATGCATGCTAAGTCGCTTCAGTAGTGTCCGACTCTGTGCGACCCTATGGACAGCAGCCCACCAGGCTCCTCTGTCCACAGGATTCTCCAGGCAAGAACACTGGAGTGGGTTGCCATTTCCCTCTCCAGCCCCAGGCTCATAGATGAGAGAAAAGAAACCCGATTTTGCTGTTTTGAGTGTCAAGGGTAAACATCCCACCAGAGCACTTGCATCTAGTAGAGGTGGGAGCAGCCTTCATCCAGGTGGGAGCTGTCTGGGTCACCTTGAAATGGACACAAATGTTCTCCTTGTGGGGCTGTCCCCTCTCTAGGTCAGATTCTGGCTCTGGGTCTTCACAGCCATGGACCTCGCCAGGCTCGTCAGCTCTTGGGTCCCCAGTCTCCTCACAGGTGTAGGATGAGTTAGTGGTCCATGTTTGTGGAGTGATGGCCAGGGCCCTGGCTGTTGGGGCTGCAGCAGTGACGGTGGAGTCTGCCCTCTGCTGACTGTGTCTCCCGGAGGCAGAAGGCAGGCAGCTAGTAAGTGGACAGACTTGATGGCTCAGACAGTAGAGAATCTGCCTACAATGTGAAAGACCTGGGTTTGATCCCTGCGTTGGGAAGATCCCCTGGAGAAGGGAACGGCTACCCCCTCCAGTATTCTGGCCTGGAAAATTCCATGGACAGAGGGATCTGGTGGGCTACAGTCCATGGGGTCGGACACGGCTGAGCAACTTTCACTTTATAGTACCATGGGGAGACATGCTAAGAGCAGAGAAGGAAAACTGAACCAGGACAAGGGCTTACTTAGTGAGGGATGGGGCAGCAGATAACAGCTGGTCTGTGGGCAGAGCTGGGTTTCCTTGGGGACATGGAGGCCAGGAAGTAGAGTGACCTCCCAAAGGAAAGAGCAGGGACAAAGACCGAGGGGCACCTCTGTGCGGGGAGGGGACCATCAGCCCTACAGAATCTGCAAGGCCTTGGAAAGACATCTAAAACCTGCCTCATGGGGTGATTGACTAGGGGAGACCAAATGGTCCACTTCAGGAACTTTGCCTCCTACCTGGCCCAGCACAGTGTTCAAGAAAAGTCCTCCTTTTGTCATTATTAAGTAAGTTTTCAGGAGCAGTTGGCATGAATCCATCTCTTAGCTTAATTTGAACTCTGTGAAGTGGGCAATTTCTGCTGATTTCTTATTTTCTCTTCTAAGTGATACCAAATAAGAAACAAAAGGTATAATTTCTGTGTGGATTAAAAAGAAAGCTGAAAGAAGCCCATTAGAATGTGAACCTTTTTTCCCAGGATGGTGGGATTTGGGATAATTGTCCTGTCACTTATATATCACACATTTTTCTTTATAAGTTTAACTTTATGGTAGAAATATTATAAAGTACTTAAAAAGTCTTCTTTTGAAAAGTGTCTGGATTTTTAATAATTAAGTATTCCAAGGTGGCCAGTGGACCACTTATTTCAATAATTTATACTCAGTGTTCCATGAATGCTCTCCTTTAGATTTATTCTAAATTCCTATCTTGTCTGATTGGAAACTGTTACAAAAAGGAAGAACAGTGGCTGGCTATTTCTTAAATATTTGCTAAAAAGTATACAAGTCAGCCTGTATCTATAAATATATGGTTTTTTTTAAACATAGGTTATTTCTTGGTTAATTTCCCGTAAAATTGTACAGGATGACATCATGAGTTATGTGAGAGCAAGTAATGGAATAAACAGGCAGAGCAGTGGTGACAGAAGCTGTAAATTTCTCTGGGTCTAAGTGGAGGAGGGGTGGGAGGGGTGAGGGCTGGGTTCCATGGGGATGGGACCACCAGGCAGCTGTGATCGCCAGGCTGGTAAATGCATACCCAGGAGCTGGTGGGCACGCACGTTTTGTGTGTTCCGTGCGCAGGTGCCCTGGGGCTGGGCCTGACCCTGGCCCTGTTGTTGGAATGAAGGAGGCTGGAGAGAAGGAACAGTCTTACAGCCTTCCAAGCTACCTTGGACAGCAGAGGGGCAGCGGGTAGGGCTGGGCTGAGGACCAGAGAGCCCGTGGCCTGAGGTAGTCTTGCCCTCGGGTCCAGCTGGCGGCAGCCTCTCTTGATGGAGGGTAGGTGTTTGGGTCAGAGGGGTTTTGGGTGGGCCGCTGGTGTGCTGGCTGGCAGGTTTAGAGCGGCGTGAAGCTGCCCGCACATAGACACTGGCGTGGGGAGCACCTGGGCTATTCTCTGTGGCCAGGGGCTCGGGTGACCCTTGTCTCCAGCCTGCATCAGGCCAGACCGTCACAGGGACGAGGTCTCCTTTTAGCATCTTCAGGGCCTTCCGTGGTTCAAGAAACAGAAGAGAATGGATACATTCAAAGAAGAACTAGTTGAGCGTGGGTTGTTCTTTTCACCATAAGATCAAGAGGGAGATGAAGACCCTTCTCTCTTTGAGGCTCCAGCCTGTGAGGCCCTGGGTGCACTCTGGGCACTGGATGTGGTGATGACATGGGGCCAGTCTCCCAGAGCGTGTGCCAGCTCTAGTGGGGCCTGGTTGCTCCCCAGTCAGAGGCCAGGGGCTGAAGGCCAGCAGAAGGCCTCTAGGAGGAGGTGGCACCGAAGAGAGGCCGAGGGAACATGAGGAGCAGGCCAGAGTAGGGGGCAGGCCGGGCGGAAGGAGCGCCCTGTCTGGGGCAGTGCTGGCCAAAGGCAGGGCCCAGGCTTGCCCAACAGCTGCACAGGGTTGGGACCACAGGCATCGTGGACAGGGAAGAGGGGGCTGAGGGGCGAGGCTGGAGAAAGGACCCCCCCCTCCCCCAGAGGCCACCCTGAGCTGGTGGAGGATTCTCAGGAAGAAGGCAGTACGACTCTAGATTTCTGATTCGGGACAGTAAGAAGCAAACTGACTCAGTATGCACAGAGGGAAAGAAAGAATCTCTCATACAAGGGAGCAGAAAAAGATAGAAGAAGAAAACTTGGCTAGTAAATAAGATATAAAAATGGCTAACAAACACATGAAAAGATGCTCAACATCACTCATTATCAGAGAAATGCAAATCAAAACCACAATGAGGTACCACTTTACACCAGTCAGAATGGCTGCCATCCAAAAGTCTACAAGCAATAAATGCTGGAGAGGATGTGGAGAAAAGGGAACCCTCTTACACTGTTGGTGGGAATGCAAACTAGTACAGCCACTATGGAAAACAGTGTGGAGGTTCCTTAAAAAGCTGCAAATAGACCTGCCATATGACCCGGCAATCCCACTGCTGGGCATATACACCGAGGAAACCAGAATTGAAAGAGCCACGTGCACCCCAATGTTCATCGCTGCATTGTTTACAATAGCCAGGACATGGAAGCAACCTAGATGCCCATCAACTGACGAATGGATAAGAAAGCTGTGGTATATATACACAATGGAATATTACTCAGCATTAAAAAAAAATTCATTTGAAGCAATTCTACTCAGATGGACGAAACTGGAGCCCATTATCCAGAGTGAAGTAAGCCAGAAGCAAAAACAACAATACAGTATATTAACACATATATATGGAATTTAGAAAGACAGTAATGAGAACCCAACATGGGAGACAACAAAAGGAACGCAGATGTATAGAATAGACTTGTGGACTTTGTGGATGAGGGTAAGGGTGGGATGAGATGGGAGAAGGGCATTGAAGCATGTTAATTGTCATGTGTCTAATCAATCGCCAGCCCAGGATTGATGCTCGGGACTGGTGCAGCGAGATTTCCCGGGGGGGAGGGAAGAGGGAGGGGGGACCCGGAGGGGAAGCATATGTAAACCCATGGTGATATCATAACAATGTATGGCTAAAACAATAATTAAAAAAAAAAAATAAGTATCACAAAGCAGAGAGATATGTAGGAGAAATGCCTAGTTCTTAGATTTATGTTACAAGTGTGTATGTGTGACAGAGTATGTGTGTACATGTGGTGACATGTGTGCACTTGCTAAGTTGCTTCAGTCATATCTGACTGTGACTCCGTGGACTGTAGCCCTCCAGGCCTCACTGTCCATGGAATTCTCCAGGCAGGAATACTGGAGAGGATAGCCATTTCCCTCTCCAGGGGATCTTCCAGACCCAGGAGGGATTGAACCTGCGTCTTGTACATCTCCTGTATTAGCAGGCAGGTTCTTTACCACTAGCGCCACCTGGGAAGATGTTAACAGTTGTCAAATCTGGGTGAAGTCTATATGAGCATTTATCACACTACTTTCTCAACTTTTCCATAGTTTCAAAACTAAGCAAAATTTGCAATATAAACAGGAAACAAAAGAAACAGAGAGCTTCTCTGACTTCATACCGACATGATTCTTATCCATGAATGCTTCTTTGGCAAAAAGCTATCCTGTTGAATCTCATTGAAAATATTTATATTTAAAAAACCCAAGTTGACCCGTCTTCCCTTCTGAGCATCTCTGGATGATTCCTTGGTCTTTCCTGGAGAGGTTTAGTGGAGCTGACGGGCCGATGTAAGTGACACACTTCAGGGAATTAATTTTAGGGCTTTCTAAAATGGGATGGATGCTTCATGCTGCAGTCTTATGCCTCAGTGGGTGAACCAACTATAAAGATCGTTATCCCATTGGCAGCTATTTTGGTGGCTAACTGGAACTTTGTTAGAAGACACATAAGGAGTTATTACATTTTATTTTTGGATACATACTTGCATTCATTTGTATCCTGTCCATAATCTAGGACTGAGCACAGAAAAATTCATAAAGAATTTCTTGGCAAGCTCTGTGAAATGATTGTGCAGATCATTATTTTAAATAAGTGGCCTTTAATGCATAGTTGACTGAGATTTTATCCGAGGAGATGATGATAAATTAAACCTTAAAGTGAAATTTAAAAGCTTAAGTGGCTGAAAGGGAAATAAATACTGCTATTTAATTAATTGTCGGCTGGACATCCTAACTCCCCTTGGTGGTGGGCGACACATCCAAATAATTCATTACTCCACCAACTCTATGCCAGATGCACGGGGTCACACGTGAATACAGTGGTGCCCTCCTAGAGAATGCCCCGAAAAGTTGTTTTTTCCAATATCCTGTTCTTATTTGAGTGCTTCAGGTTTTCTAATACAGAGCTGCTTCTTAATTTGATTTTTTCCCTAGCGCCTTCTAGGGAGCATCTTTTCTTCTGTGACCCAGAGCAAATGTACAGAATATTGAAATCTTTGGCATATGGCTTGGAGGCATAGACTGGGTTTGGTCCAGGCAATTTTGAGCAAATAGGAGGAATCGATGAGGTCTCGGCGAGGTGGGAGGGTCCGTCATCTTGGGAAGGGATGAGCCCACTCCCACAGTCAGCCCTTTCATGCTGCTTCCTCTTCCCATCTCTGCTGACCGCGACACCTGTTCTGTTAAACACACGCCTTGCGGAAATGGTGTCACCTTCTCGATTGTACTGTATAAATACCATGTGCCTGCACTCCCCCGTTGGTCCCAGCGCACTGCGGAGTGACAGGCAGCAATTTGCCAGCAGGTCAATGACTGAGCTGATGACAAGTGACCTTTCTAACACTGCAATCAATGCTTGTTATTTGGAAAACAAAATGATACAGTTTGTATTTTTCAGCGGATGGGTCATGGGAGCAGCCCACCATTGACATGTGAATTTGTTACTGGATCTGGATGAGTCAGTTCAGACAGGAATGTTAATTTATTTGAATTGATCTGGGTCTTGCTCTTCTAAAAAGGTGTTGGACACTGGGTAATGGCACAAATGATTATGAATAATTGGTTTTACACATTGGTCAAACAGGCATTTAGAACATTCATTTTACACAGTAGTACTGTATGCTAGCTTTGGCGACATATTTTGTTCAGGTTTGATGTTTTGCAGCTGTTTTGAAATTAAAAATGATTGAGATACGTGAATGTATGTGTGTTTTGTGTGGTATTAAATGCCACATGTGTGTGGCCTGTTTCCTGAAATGGTTGTTGAGGCCCTGTGAACACGTGGTCAGGAGGGTGCATAGCTCTGGGGAGCGATCCTGGGAGGAGATTAGCTGCCAGCTCTCCTGTTCTGGAAACAGGGGGGCGTGTGCACCCCTGTGCCCTCTGTTGTGAATGTGTCACACCTGCTGGCGGATGTGTGTGCAGATGACACCTGTCACTTTCAGGCAGAAGCTTCTAGAGTCAGATTCCCCATGATGTCTTCCCTTTTCCTTGCCTTGGTGATTCAAGTGCTTTTAGCCCAAGTGACAAAATGTAGAACTGACCCCCCACCGAAAGCCCCCTGCTACCAACACACTCAGACATACATGCGCACCTGAGCGCTGGGGGCAGGTGCCCAAGTGAGAGAAAAACTTCTTGTGTGAAGCCACTGAGATTTGGGGGCTGTGGGGGTTTTCTCATATTTTGTATTTAATTCATTTATTTGGCTGTACTGGGTTTTAGTTGCGGCAGGTGGGAACTAGTTCCCTGACCAGGGGTCAGATCTGGGCCCCTTGAACTGAGAGCACAAAGTCTTAGCCATGGAACCGCCAGGGAAGTCCCTTGGGGTTGTTTTTGAATGATTAATAAACGTTTTGGTCTTAGGACCCCTTTACACCCTTAAAATTTTTTTTGAATATCCAAAGAACTTTTGATATTCATATTTTCTGGATTGAAATTTTATTTTATTTTTTATTTATTTATTTATTTTTTCATTCAGGAGCATTCCTTTTATTAGCAAGTCTAGAAATCATAAAAATGAGATAGAGGAAAAAAATAGACATCAATATTGTTTCATTGATAAACCTACCCATTTTCTTAACAAACATCCAAACCATTCTCCACCATACCCTTTTGATTATTTTGAAGTAGGTCCCAGTCATCATATTACTCCATTTGTAGATATTTCTGAATGTATCTCTAAGTGAATAAGACTCTTTAAAAAAATAGAAATATCAGTATCACATCTATGTAGCAAATACAGCTTAATATCATCCAATAGCTGGTTTGTGTTTGCATTTCCCCAGTTTGTACATATTTTGTTATCATTTGTTTGAATTCTCTTCCAAATAAAGCCTGTATGTTGCAATAGATTATGTGCCTTGAATCTTTTTATTGGTAAAATGCTTCTCTTTCCTTTAGTTTTTGGAAAATCAAAAAAACCCAAATGGAATGGTTTCTTCTATGCTGTTTCACACAATCTGGATTTTGCTGTTCGAATCCCTGGATTGAAATTTTAAACTGAATAATTTTGAAAACAGAGTACATCAGCATACGTTCCATTAGCCATCAGAGCAGTGATGTGCAGCTGTTAGTAGTTGAGTGTGAAATGGGAATAATAAAGTTGAATAATGCCGTATTATCAGGAAAACAGTTTTGACCTTGTGAACTCTTGGGGATTTCAGGGGTCCCTAGAAGATGCTCTGAGAACCACCAACTTAGACCATCTTAAGAGATATGTCTCCCTTGATGACTGACAGTTAAAGGCTTGGAGGAGTCTGGAAAGAAAAGAAAAAGAGGGAAGGATTTTGTAAATACAGTTGATCCTTGAACAACTTGAGTTTGAACTGCGTGCTTCCACTTATATGCAGTTTTTTTTTTTTTTTTTTAGTAGTAAACACTACAGTACTGCAGGAATCAAGGCTGGTTAAATCACGGGTTCTGACCTGAATGTTGTGTACAGAAGGGCCACGTCTAAGTTATACACAGATTTTTTGTCTGAGCGGAGGGTCCATATCCCTAACCCTTGCATTGTTCATGGGTCAGTTGTATTACAAAAAAGCTATCCCTGAGTTTGACAATTCACATTTTATTTCTGAATAAAGACAGTGTAACTAGTTTGTTTCTATTATTGCAGCATATTCTTTCCTTATTCTAAGAAATACTCATTCAAAATGAAATAATATACATAAGTTGCATTGTATACAGCCACATAACTGTGAATGCTACTAATTCTCTGAAGTTGGATTTATGAAGTGTCATGCTGTAGAAAAATATAAAGAGTAGGATTCACATTCATATATTTGAAATTGTTTGACTATAGGTTTTCTGAACTGTGGTGGGTTGGATAAAGTGAATTATTCAAACTCATTCTTTATGAGTAAGCCTGTATAAATTCATTCAGTAGTGCTGCTTCTGAGATTTCAAACTGTGGAACTGTTGTATATATTGTTGTGATAAAATAATTTCAACCCCTTTATTATGAAGTGCATAGTGACACAGTGATATAAAGATGGCTGAGCATCATTCAGGGTGACTAGGAATTGTGCTGGATAGAAATTGCATAGGAATTGATGACAAATTCTTAGGTGAACTTACCAGTCACACAGCTCCTATCAACAGTCCTGCTATGTAATGTGATACATTTATTTCCAAAGACATGAATTCTAACAAGGATTTGGTAATATTTAAAAGGCCTTGACGGACTCAATGGACATGAGGCTGAGTAAACTCTGGGAGTTGGTAATGAACAAGGAGGGCTGGTGTGCCACAGTCCTTGGGGTCACAAAGAGTCGGACACGACTGAGCAACTGAACTGAACATGGAGAAACATCTCCTAAGTTTAATGTTAATATAGCCATGGAAAGAGTTACCATGGAAGTCTAGTGATTTTTGTAGGTTTTTACAACTATGAGAGAGAGTTAATACTTAAGCTTGAAGATTCTTTACCAGCAGAGCCACAAGGGAAGCCCCAGAAAACTGGTTGAGTTGGTAGCCTATACCTTCTCCAGTGGGTCTTACTGACCCAGGAATTGAAGCAGGCTCTCCTGCATTGCAGGTGGATGTGGGAGACCTGGGTTTATCCTTGAGTTGGGAAGATCCCCTAGAGAAGGGAGAGGCTACCCACTCTAGTATTCTGGCCTGGACAACTCTATGGACTGTACAGTCCATGGGATTGCAGAGTCGGAGATAACTGAGCACTTTCATACTTGAGGGAGAAGACAGATGCGGATGACCTTTCTAGTTCTTTCCAGCACTAGAAACTTTTCTCCTTTTTCAATAAATCCTTAGGAAGCACCTGCTGTGGGCAGGCATTGTTTTTGTGTCCCAAGTGATAATGTCATGAACAACCTAAGCGCAAAGAGGCAGTGTTTTCCTTGACAAAAAGTATTTCCTTGATGAAATTTTAAAATAGAATAATGCACTGAATGGAAGACAAGAAAATTAAATTCATGCAGTGGCAGGGACTCACTAAGGATTAATTTAATTACTAATTGCCTACCCATTATGGTGGCTTTTGAAGCCTGGGACTCACTTTAAAAAGTCCTTGTTATTTGGAGTTCCCGCAGGCTGAGAACACTTCAACAGGCTTCCTAAGAAGATCCGATGGCTGTGATGTACCGTCAGAAGTGGCCATCTGCTCACTGGCTGTGGCAGGCAACCACAGCTGTCCCAGCGCTCCACGAGACACCCTTCTCCTGTCTTAGGTAGAACTGTATGGAGGGAGGGCTCCTCCACTGATGGAATCCTCTCTATAAAATGCCTATGCTTGACTCATACTGATCCAAGAAGTGGAGTGTTTTCTTTCATTTCAACCTTTAAGTAACAGAAGTATATACTTGTGACTGGTGTGGCCAGTCACACTTTCTTAGCCCTGAAATGAAGTGGCATAAGATTTTGTTTTCTTACTAATGCATCTTTTTAAAGAACTTTTAAGTTTTTGTTTTATATTGGAGAATGTTTGATGTACAGTGTTGCATTAGTTTCGGGTGTACAGCGAAGTGATTCAGTGTATCTTTAATAAGATTTTAATCAACTTGTAGCCAAGGCACTTTCTAATTTGGACAATTCCTCAAGTCCCCCAGCAGGTGGAGACGTGCAGTTTTTTTGCTCTTTGTAGGGGCTGCTTCTTGCCCCTGTGACCAGGCTACACTTCCAAGATGCAGAGAAAATACAGTGTCAGGTTCTACAGGTGAGCTAGCAGCCATGTTCTCTGCTCCCCACCCCACCCCCCTTATGCCTGGTTAAGAGCTCCTATTTATTTCTGCGTTTCATAAGGTCTTCATCATTAGTGACCTTCCCCAGCACCTAAGAACAATATTTTCTTGGATGACATAGGTACAACAAAGCTAAGAGCAGAGAAGCCCCTGCACCCCAGGGAGCAGGTTTAAACCTTCTGTGATCTCCCCACTGGCCACAGCCTGCTGTGTGCTGACTCAGAGTAAACCCCAGAGGTCAGATCTTGTTCAGCCAGCAGGGTAGACTGAGTAGTCAGAGATTCCATGAGCTCAGCATCCAGAGTACAGACAGAATATCCTCATTTGCATCTTTCCACACCCACCCAAACAGTTCAATTCAGTTAAGTCGCTCAGTCATGTGCAACTCTTTGTGACTCCTTGGACTGCAGCACACCAGGCCTCCCTGTCCTTCATTATCTCCCAGAGTGTGCTCAAACTCATGTTTGTTGAGTCAGTGATGCTGCCTAAGCATCTCATCCTCTGTCGCCTTCTTCTCTTCCTGCCCTCAGTTTTTCCTGACATCGGGGTTTTTTCCAGTGAGTTGGCTCTTCTCATCAGATGGTCCAAGTACTGAGGCTTCAGCTTCAGCATCAGGGCTTCCAATAAATAGTCAGGGTTGATTTCCTTTAGGACTTACTGGTTTGATCTCCTTGCCCACACAAAGGAATGGTAAACAGTCCTGGTTCCAAGGAATCTTCTGATTCAAGTGATTTGTTTCTTTTCTTTCCTTCTTGATTAGCTTATATCATTCCAGTCAGGAGTTAAAGAAGAGATCTCCCATCTAAGACAAACTCCATGAAACCTTCCAAGAATATTAATTGTCAGGAAGGCCTTTAAAATCTTGACATTTGTTGCATTTCCTGCTATTTCTACTAATCAGTGGGGGAACATGATTGGTTTTCAAATTCTTAAGTCCAGTGCTTTCTGAGCTGTAAAATTTTTCTCCAGTGCATTAGAAAGGAAGGAAAGGTAACATCCTGGGGTCATTCATGGGAGCAGCTGCTAATGCTTGAGAACTGAAAGTAAGAATTTGGTTAACAAATATGTCAGTAAATGGAAAACAACTCAACAACCAAACAACAACAACAACAACAAAAAGTCCAATTGCTACCAAAGGCTTTGTTCTTTAAGGAGCTAGTAGTTTGTCATATTTTTGTACTATTAGACTTAATTTTGTACTATAATTTGAAGATGCAGTTTACAAGTAGGTTGTTTTCCAAGGCAAATCATTAATTTCATTCATGAGAGGCATTTTCATTTACTTTGTAAGTCTTTGTACAGCAAATGCAATGATGATTCCACAAATGTCTATTGATTTACTGAATGAGTTCTGAGAATAGGATTCATCCCAACTCAATAGGTCCTATGATCTGCTTCCTTATTTTCAAATTAAAGAGCTTTCTAAAGAGAATGAAGCTCTTTGTTTTTTGGTTTTTTTTGCTGAAAATTTATAGAGTCCAAAGATGTGCTAGAAACCATGACAAGTAAATCTCAAAATCTCAGGGTCTTAACACGGGAGGCATTTGTTTTCATTGTATATAATAGTCTAGAGTGGTTCCAGTTTGGAGGCTTTGGGACTGGGAACCCCGTTGTAGACAGACATTCCGGTTGAAAAGGATTCTGCCATCTTTAGCATGTTTCTCCAAGACTTCCCTCAAGTGAACATCTAGCTGAAAAAGAACAAAGTGGTGGAGGATGGACGAGGGAGGCTTTTATGGACAGATTTGGAATGGGAGAGGAAACCGTCATGGGATCTTCACCACCTGCAAAGACCAGTGGGTATGCCATTTACTGAGCATCACCCACAAAAGAAAGAAAAAAAGAACATCATCGAGTGGCTCACCTGCAGTCCCTACCACACTTGGCCTTTTTGCTGGTGTTCAGTCGCTAAGACGTGTCCAGCTCCTTGTGATCCCGTGGACTGCAACACACCAGGCTCCTCTGTCTTGCACTGTTTCTCAGAGTTTGCTCAAATTCACATCCATTGAGTCAGTGATACTCTCTAACCATCTCATCCTCTGCTGCCCCTTCTTTTTTTGCCTTCAGTCTTTTCTAGCATCAGAGTCTTTTCCAACGATTTGGCTCTTCACATCAGGTGGCCAAAGTGTTATGGCTTCAGTGTCAGCATCAGTCCTTCCGATGAATATTCAGGACTGATTTCCTTTAGGAGGGACTGGCTGGATCTCCTTGCAGTCCAAGGGACTCTCAAGAGTCTTCTCCAGCACCACAGTTGGAAAACATCAATTCTTTGGTGCTTAGCCTTCTTTAAGGTCCACTTGGCCTTGGAGGCTTTTATTTAAGAAAAGGACATAATCCTTCCTGGTAAATTATTATAAGAGAAAATCACTTGAAATTGAATATAATGATGGGTTTCTTTTCCTTTAAGGGAGTAAGTACCATGTTTAAAAATTCCAGTTAATTGATCAAGAGTAACTTTGGGGAACTTAACTTTATGGTGTCTTAATAGAAAAGCCAGTGAAGAATTAATCCATAACTGGTAGATCTTGCACATCACAAGCCTTTCATAAGCCCTAGGTTATTAAACCAGATCTTAATATTTCTCTAAAATAGATATTCTCTTACCTTAACTGTGAGAGGATAATTTCCCAGATACAGCAAAGATATATGAGCATATATTGCTACTTAATTCGGTAAAGTAAATATCATTGAATAAATGTCAGCTTTTCCAGGGAAATCACTGTATATAATCTCTCTGGATAATATATTTATCAAAAAAAAATCAATACCGAGAGTAAACAGATTCTTAATACATCCGAGGGAGCTTCCTAATAAACCTGAATGCCAGCTCATAATTTAAAGCTATTGATACCAATGGGTGTTTACACATGACATCATCGTCACTTTAGTAGATTATTCTTCAGGGTGGTTGGGTGCGATGTATCGAATTCACTTTTAGCCTTGGGCTTGGAAGAGGTGGTGTTGTAGAGGTGTGTCAGAATCACTCTGGATTTTCTTTCTGTGCAGGAAAACTCCAGTGGGTGCAAAGCCCACGGGCACTTCCGTTCCCATTCATTCTGTTCTTCTCTGAGAGTGCTTCTCTGGGTTCTCGCGGCTCTCAGCCTGTCGGGCCTCTGATAGCAACTGTGCTCAGCTTTCTGGGGCTCGTATCTCTCATTGTATGAGCTTGTATTTCACAAACTTTTGGTGCCCACTGATTATATGACTGACACATAATACATTTTTTTGAAATTAAAGGTCATTCACAAATTTTGTTTTCTTTTTAATTCTTATTTTATATTGGAGTCTAGTTGATTTACAATGTCATGTTAGTTTCAGGCATACAGCAAAATTATTCAGTGAAACATACACATATTATATCTGTTCTTTTTCAAAGCCTTTCCCCGTTTAGGCGATTACAGAATCCTGACTAGAGAAGGTAAATGTTGAAAGGTTGTATTTTACATTGGCAAAAATGAAAGTGGTTTCTTTCCTGATGTCTTTGAAAAGACATCTGTTTTCCACTTAACTACAAACCTGGCCCTTGAGGTTTCTCCATACAGACCATGCTAGGACCATATCAAGGGACATCTCACACCCAAAATCTGGAAGTTTGAATATTTCAAAACTTGGAGATAATAATAGCTGGATCCCCAAAGCATAGTGTGGTTGCACTCAGCTTTAGAAAATGTTTTCTGATTCTATTGACATATCAGGAGTGGGTTCTTATTCTCTCTGTATTACACCCAATAGGCAGGCATCAGTTAGCATGCTTTGTAGACTTTCAACATTATCTTCAAAAAAGGATAAATTCTAGCACACAAAGACACATGAACAAGAGTGAAAATAGACTCTATTCTTCATATGGCCAAATCTGTATCTCACTGCTGGATCACATGGCTTGCAATGTACCTGAAATTAGTATTTTTCATCTATTTTATTATCTTATGAATAATTTAACTATGCTGCATTCTAATATTTTCAGTGTTTGAAGTGTTCACATGTAAACATTTAAATTAACACCATCGAAAGATTATATCTTAGCATCTCTGCATTTTTTTAATGGGCCAAGGATCTTGAAAATAGCACTGCACTTGTTGACTGAGTTTCTGGTGCCATCTGCCTGTGAGTAAATCAAGATGACCCCGAGCATACTCCCAGCTCCTTGATGGAAGCCTGGCCAGGCCTCTGGTAGGATGACCTGAGCACTTTTCCATGTCTACACCCTGTCTTACAAAAAAAGCCTCAAGGACTTCCCTAGTGGTACAGTTGATAAGACTCCTCCTGCCAATGCAGAGGACCCGAGTTCAATGCCTGGTCCAGGAATATCCCACATGCCGGGGATCAACTAAGCCCGTGTGCCACAACTACTGAGCCTGTGCTCTAGAGCCTGGGAGCCCCAGCTCCTGAGCCCACATGCCCTAGAGCCCATGCGCCACAGCAAGAGAAGACCACATGCCATAACTCGAGAGTAGCCCCTGCTTACTGCAACTCTAGAAAACCTACTCAAAAGCAATGCAGACCCAGCACAGCCATAAATAAATTAATTAATTAAATTAAATTTAAAAACAAGCCTCAAATACATCAACTTCAATGCTTCAACCCTAAAGCTGTAGACTGCCAGGCTGCTCTGTCAATGGAATTCTCCAGACGAGTGGGTTGCCATTTCCTTCTCCAGGAGATCTTCCCGACACAGGGATCCTGCATTGGCAGGTGGATTCTTTACCGGCTGAGTCCCTAGGGAAGCCCCAAAGTTGTAGGAAGTTCTTCCTGTAACCCAGTTTGTTCTAGAACTGTTTCACAGACTGCCTTCAGTGGTTATCTCCTGGCAGGTACTGTGTGGAGCCGTCATCCTTCTCCACTCTACCACTTGGGTTTTCTGTGGCTATTGTATCTTGGTATTAGCTTGGTGGCCAACAGTGTCATTAGATGCAAAGATTCTCTTCTGCTTTCTCTCTGCACATAATCTGGTTCACCAGCTTGCCAGCTGGCTCCTGGAGAACCTCAAAGTGTGATAATGAGAGAGTCACTTCCTAGACAGGTTGATAAGAAGTCCAGGGTCCCCGAGGAGGAGAAGGGGGTCTGGGGCTCTCAAAGGGGAGATAGGGGTCTGGAATTTTCAAGGAGGAGGAAAGGACAAACATTGTTTTTTTTTTTTTTTTTCCTCTACATTCCTTAGTCTTAGTCACATAAAACGTTTTTTACTTTAAGCCCAGAACTGATGATTACACAACAAACAACTCAGTTTAAACTCTGTACTAGGGATTATACAATAACAATGTATCCTGCTTGGACAGTTTCTCCTTCCTGAAAACCTTCTGGCTAATCCTGTTATCTTAAAATGTAAATTATGGGAGTGGGTCTAGTAAGATCTTTACAACCTTGAGACATTATTTTGATTTATTGTAATAACTAATTTAAAAAGTACATAACTCTCTTGCTAACATTAGCAAGAGGGGTGCTCTTCATCCCCCTTCTGATGTCTGTGCCAGAGGCTTTCTCTGTCCCCTTTTCACTTTAGTAAAGCTCTGGTGCACAAAAGCTCTGCATGCAGGTCAGGAAGCAACAGTTAGAACTGGACATGGAGCAACAGACTGGTTCCAAATAGGAAAAGGAGTACATCAAGGCTGTATATTGTCACCCTGCTTATTTAACTGATATGCAGAGTACACCATGAGAAACGCTGAGCTGGAGGAAGCACAAGCTGGAATCAAGATTGCTGGGAGAAATATCAATAACCTCAGATATGTAGATGACACTACCCTTATGGCAGAAAGTGAAGAACTAAAGAGCTTCTTGATGAAAGTGAAAGAGGACAGTGAAAAAGTTGGCTTAGAACTCAACATTCAGAAAACTAAGATCATAACATCCGATCCCATCACTTCATGGCAAATAGATGGGGAAACAGTGGAAACAGTGGCTGACTTTATTTTGGGGGCTCCAAAATCACTGCAGATGGTGATTGCAGCCATGAAATTAAAAGATGCTCACTTCTTGGAGGGAGAGTTATGACCAACCTAGACAGCATATTAAAAAGCAGAGACATTCCTTTGCCAACAAAGGTCCATCTAGTCAAGGCTATGGTTTTTCCAGTAGTCATGTGTGGATGTGAGAGTTGGACTATAAGAAAAGCTGAGTACCGAAGAACTGATGCTTTTGAACTGTGGTGTTGGAGAAGACTCTTGAGAGTCCCTTGGACTGCAAGGAGATCCAACCAGTCCACCCTAAAGGAGATCAGTCCTGGGTGTTCCTTGGAAGGACTGATGTTGAAGCTGAAACTCCAATACTTTGGCCCCCTGATGCAAAGAGCTGACTCATTTGAACAGACCCTGATGCTGGGAAAGATTGAAGGCAGGTGGAGAAGGGGATGACAGAAGATGAGATGGTTGGATGGCATCACCGACTCAATGGAAATGAGTTTGGATAAACTCCAGGAGTTGTTGATGGACAGGGAAGCCTGGTGTACTGTGGTCCATGGGGTCGCAAAGAGTAGAACACGACTGAGTGCCTGAACTGACTGACGGACTGATACAAAAACTCTTGAGTGATCAAGCCTGATCTCTGGAGATCAGGAATCCAACACCGTTCACCTTAAGATATCAATAATCATTTGTTTTTTCCTGTGGGGATCATTTTCTGTGGAACCTCTGTAACTGGGAGTTTTTCTTTCTCTCAGGACAGCGTCATTTAGGTTGATAGAAGACATTAATGTGCTCATTCTGGAAAATCCCTGTTGGGTTACACAGCGATGCCACATGGAGAATTTTGTACACTTTTTGTCACTGTTTGTGAAAGATTTATGATGGTCTCCTTCCTGAGAACTGGAGGCAAATGCATTGCACACAGGACAAGTCAGAGCTGAGTTTTCTCTACAACTGTACATCTCCATGGACCACTTTGGTGGCCCACCCACTGGGGACCACTAGAGTTCAGTAATCTCTGAGGCCGCTGCCACGGGCAGAATCACAACCACCCATCTCTTTATCCCTTTTCTGCCCTAAGTCCCTGGGGGTCTAGTTTCTCTGCAGTGAAGGTGGACCACTTTGCACATGAGCAGAGTGTCCAGGCCTGGGTTTTATTTTCCCTCCTCAGCCTTGCTCCACTGTCCTGACACATTTGCAGGTGGCTGGTCCATCTCCAATGCCTTGGCTGCTGGAGACACCCTTGCCTATGAAGCCCCCTTCTGTCCCCATGTCCCCTGATGTTTGCTCTTAGTCCTATGGCCTCCTGCTGCTTGTTGTGGTGGTTTCTGTGGCCCCACTGTTCTTTCTCTGAATGGTGTGATGACCCCCATCTGATACAGTCTGTCCCTGAGCCCTGAGATGCATCTCCACCCAGAGCAGCCCTATCTTTGGCCTTCGGGTGTGTTTGTTTAACATGCAGTGGTCCTGTCATTGCAGATGACAGCATGGAGGAGAGTTAAGGAGGCAGATGGTTCCTGTGGCTTACCAGCTACTCAGATGCCTGTAGGTTTGCAGGCTGTTGTCTGGTGCCTTGTGAAGTACTTAATTGGGCATAAATCTTACTTCCTACCACAAGGAGGATGCCTGTGATCTCAGAAGCAGCATAAGCCCTGGGGCTAAAGCTCCCAGAAGGCAGCCTTTTTCTGTTAAAGGCTCAGGGGCTCCTGCAGTGGTCCGAGCAGTTCTGTGGGTTTTGAAGCCTCAGTCTTTGGAGCACCTAATCCCAGCTTCAGGGTCTATAGGTCCTGTTGTGGTGGCCACTGACAACTCCCTCCTACTGAGGAACCCCAGCAGAGTCACTGGGCTTGATTTTAATGTTGACTTCCTGTGCTGCTTCCTCTGAAGCAGAGGAGGACCCTTCCATTCAAGCATGGACATGAATTAGATTCATTAAAAAATCACCCTATTGTCTGCTGGTTAGAATGGTCTTTCTTAACAAAGAGACAGAATGACTGAAATGAATGAGTTTGTGATGTGCTCTCAACAGCGTATTAAAAAGCAAAGACATCTTTTTGCCAGCAAAGGTCCACATAGTCAAAGCTATGGTTTTTCCAGTAGTCATATACAGATGTGAGAGTTGGACCATAAAGAAGGCTGAAATGCCAAAGAATTGATGCTTTCAAACCGTGGTGCTGGAGAAGACTTTTGCAGGTCCTTTGGACAGCAAGGAGATCACACCAGTCAATCCTAAAGGAAATCAACCCTGAATATTCATTGGAAGGACTGATCCTGAAGCTCCAATACTGTAGCCACCTGATGTGAAGAGCCGACTTACTGGAAAAGTTCCTGATGCTGAGAAAGATTGAGGCCAGGAGGAGAAGGGGGTGACAGAGGATGAGATGGTTGGATGGCATCACTGATTCAACGGACATGAGTTTGAGCAAATTCTGGAAGACAGTGAAGGACAGGGAAGCATGACCTGCTGCAGTCCATGGGGGTGCAAAGAGTCAGACACAACATAGAGACTAAACAACCACATTTAGCATAAAAGGGGAAATTAAATGTCCATGAAGGTAGTCCATGGTAGTTTAAGAAAAAATCATGGAGATTGGTTGAACAGCAATGTGAATTATATTTAATACTACTGAACCACCCACTTAAAATGGCCAAGATGGTTAACTTTATGTTAATGTGTATTTTATCGCAATATGAAAAGTATTTTTTAATTTTAAAACTCATCTCCAGCTCTCTTCCAGGCTTCCGAAGGTTGGTGATGAATGAGGATTTAGAAGCATATTTATTAATCATTTCAGTAGGCTAAAAGAGACTTCTCCAGACCCAATCAATATGCATTATAAAAGTTAATTTTTCTACCATTTGCTCATATTAATTTTGATGTTTTTGTATTAGTGAGAATTTATGTAGTATTTCATACATATTCATTGTTCCTTTACCACAAGTTGGCTTCTGGTGTCTGGTTATAAATATTTAGGCTATATTTCTCTCTGTAATCAGACATTTTTAGTTGCTCACTAGACACATACTTCAGACTCAAGGTGTTCAGTGTTGCACTTACGTTCATGTCACTGAAAACAGTTAGTAGTCACGGCAACAAAGTGATTAAAAATGAATATCACAAGTACCCAGGTTTGGTTTTGATTTAGAAAATTAGAGGAAAATTAGAGCACTTGGCAGTATTTTTAGTGGAAGATTGTTTTTTGTTTGCTTGTGTTGAAGCTCTAGTATTCATTGCTTTTATCGTGGTAAGATGCATTCACAATGTGCCCATCTGTCACTGCTGTCTATTTCTCTTTACCCTAAGGAAACTCTGTGCCCATCAAGAGTCACTTCCCATCCCCACCCCCTCACTGCCTGCCCCTGGAAGCCACTAGTCTTTCTGTTTCTGTTGTCTATAACAGCACAGTATTAATTTTGAAACAAAATTGAAATCAGTCTTCAGGTGGTTAAACCTGTTCTCAATCAGCTTGTGGTTTGATGTTTAAAGAAATCTCAATGTCCAGCCATCTGGGGTTGATTAAACTTGGGGGTCTCCCTGTATTAGAAGATGCTGAAGCCATTAGAGGGCTTTCCAGGTGGCAATAGTGGTTAAGAACCCACCTGCCACCGTGGGAAACATAAGAGATGTACGTGGATTTGATCCCTGAGTCGGGAAGATCCCCTGGAGGAGGGCATGGCAAACCACTTCTGTATTCCTACCTGGAGAATCCAGTGGAGAGAGGATTCTAGCAGGCTACAGTCCAACACTACTGAAGTGATTTAGCATAGCACAAAGCCATTAAAGTGGGCTGTAAGCACACATTTGTTGACATTTAAAACTATTTATATTATTAGCCAAGGTAAACGTTAGATTACAAAACGATATGGTGTGATTGCATTCTGCAAAAGTGCAAACACACAGATAGTATCCAGAAAGAGATAACCAAGGTCTTGACTATGACAGTTTAAGGTAGATAGCTTGCATTTTGTTTAATGACCTTTCTGTAGGTCCTTAATTCCTACTTTGTGTGCCTAAATGATAAATAAAGGCTTATCTGTTGCCTTAACCAGCACTAAAATGGTTAGTATAAGACTTCTTGGTATTTAAAAAAATCTATTTACAGTATATTACTGTTCGTTTAATTAATATCTTAGACAAAAATTTATTGCCCATACAATCTTGAAAATAAAAATACCACAAGTGAATTAGTATTGAACCATATCAATCTGTCTTCACGAATGCAGTTGTAGCAAAAAAAACCAGTGTTTGAATATTTTAAAGTGTTTTAGAAATAGATGTATAGATTAGCTTGACTAATGCAATTTCCAGAAAAGGGCAGACAACTCAACCAAGCAGTAACATAAAGAAGTTGGACCAGATATGTTAAAGCTCTTTAATTCTCCAACTATTTGGCATAGTGATGTTAATACTCATGTTATCTGCTTTTGTGACTGTAAAAAAAAATAATCTTTTAAATAGGTGTATTATACCATAATCATAAAACTGGATAATGATTGAATTAAAAGCAAAGCTAGTTGAGAAACATATTAAATGATCCTTTTATGTTATCTTGATGGAGAATGCAGCATCTTTTCATAGATTTGCGATGAAAAATCTATTCTTGTCTAAATTCTTCTATCTGTTGTTTAAGATTATTGTAAGTGTTTTCAGATTCTTGACACATCTTTATATAGAACAAATACTAACCATGCCTGTCTTCAGCTAATTTAAATCAATCATGTGCTGTAATGATGTGGATTATTTTCACCATATAATATTTGACAATAATGATCATAAGACTGACATATTTCATGATTTCCATGGCTATGCATTCACTACCTCTGGTTTGCCTTCCTAAGTCTCACATTTCAGCCACTTCTTAATTATGTCCTACCCATGATCATACTTGAAGATCAGTCATTTTTGTTACTTTATATATATTTGTAATAACTTTTAATATGGAAATTTGAGGAAATAATATGCAGTATTCAAGGTATCTCAGTGTAGGGTCTCATTGAGTTATCCTATGTATTTATGTGATTTATTGAAGTTTTGGTTTCTCTAAGACATTTTCATTGTGAAATATACTTATAATAAAATGATTAAAATATGAATGTACCATTAGATATGGCTTCCCAGGTGGTGGTAGTGATGAAGGACCCACCTGCCAATGCAGGAGACATGAGACGTGAGTTCCATCCCTGGATCTGGAAGATCCCCTGGAGGAGGGCATGACAACCCACTCCAGTATTCTTGTCTGGAGAATCCCATGGAGAGAGGAGCCCATGGCGTCACAAAGAGTTGGGCGTGACTGAAGTGACTTAACCATGCAACATGCAAGTACCTTTTAATAGCTATGGTACTTAACCATAACTCAGAAACAGAACATTGTCCAAATCAAAGAAATCTCATACCAGAGCATTTATCCTTTCCATTCACAACTATCTTCCCTCTCCCTAGATGTAACAAGTGTCTTGAGTTTAGCTTCTTACTCTATTGCTTTTATAAAGATAATTTTAACACACATACACCACAGTCCATTTCGGTTTTGTCTGCTTTGGAGCTTTGTCTAAATGGAATCTTCTACTCTCTGCTGGCTTATGTACTAGATTTTTTTTTTTTCCAGCATTCAGATTCAAGATAGCTATGTAACTCTAGTTAGTTCATCTGCGTGGCTTGGAGATCCTCCTGTATGGAAATATTTCATTTTGTTTATCTGTCTTACTCTTGCTCAATGTTTGGGTTATTTCTGCTTTTAAGCTGTCATGGGATGATGCGGCTACAAATACCCTTGTGTACTACCCTAATGAGCATAACTGCACAAAGACTGAGTACAAAGTATGTGTGACTTCTGCCTGCTTATCAGCACTGACCAGCATTTTCTCAGCCAACCAGCACCAAGCAGGGGACCAAAAGTTCAAGAAGTCCTAGTGTTGAATCCCGTGCTCTTTCCTAAGCCCGTCTCTGTGGCCAAGGACCACATGTGACACACCAACAGGCCAGAGTCATAGTTGTCTACTCTGACTTTTAGACAATGATGTTTTGAAAGTTTGCTTCTGATAGTAACCGTGTGTTTTGAGAGTTGTGAGGAGCTTTGTCACCGTATTTCTGTTAAACCAGCTCAGATGGGTGCATTGTCTAAATTTCTTTATCCTGTGTTATCATCAGTGTGGATCTGAACTCTCATATTTATTGCTAGTCTCTGATTACCTTCTGACTCTTTATGACCCTCGGAACTGTTGCCCACCAGGGTCCTCTGTCCATGGGATTCTCCAGGCAAAAATACTGGAGTGGGTTGCCATGCCCTCCTCAAGGGGATCCTCCCGCCCCAGGGATCGAACCCATGTCTCTTATATCTCCTGCACTGGCAAGTGGGTTCTTTACCACTAGATTGCCTTCTACAAGTGGACCTGGATTTGAAATCTTAACATGTCCATGCCTGTGTTCTGCAAACTTATCCTTTAAAATCAGCACCAAAGTTTTTGGTAATGGATATCATTTGCCTGACATTGAAAAGGGAAATATTTAATTAAAGTTCCTATAAAGTGAAATAAAATCATGCTTTTATTTGAGATCGCTTTCTTCCCTTAAGCAACTGACGGTCTCTTTCAGTCTCTGTCAGCAGATTTAATCTCACTTCCAGTAAATCCTTCTCAGTCATATTATCTTCATTTAAATACAGATGTGCTCTAGGATAATTCCATGTTCTTCATACATTGAGTACGTAATGACATCCTGCTCCCAGCGTTTCTGCCATTTGTGCTTTCACGTTTGTAAATGGGCCATCTCGACTCTTTTAAGGGCACAATTTCCTATTGAGCAAATGGAAAATATACTAGACTCTGGTTATTTCTCTGATTGGTTTTATTTATGTGAAAGTGACAGAAATATTTGAAATCATTCCCATCTTTACCATCTTCTGTTGGGAAGCTCTGCTTTTCCCGACTGAGCCTTCATCCACGTTTCTCTGAAAATGACTCTCAGAAAAACAGCTCTCAATCTGACACCTTTATCTCCTTCCACATTCCTACCTTTTGTGTGTGTGTGTGTGTGTGTGTGTGTGTGTGTGTGTGTGTGTGGTATGTATTTATTTATTTGGCTGGGCTGAGTCTTAGTTGTGGCATGTGAGATCTTTAGTTGCGGCATGTAGGAACTTAGCTCCCCAACCAGGGATGGAACCTGGGCCCCCTGCATTGGGAGCTCAGAGTATTAGCCACTGGACCACCAGGGAAGTCCCCACAGCCTTGTTTTTTTTAACATTTAATTGTGGCTAATGCTTCTTCTGTAAACATAGCATCTCTGAAACTGACCTCATCGTCTTAGCTTCTCTGCTGTGCTCAGTCCCCCTGTTCTGAAGTCACCAGAGTTCCTCATTTCTTCCTGCATAGTTTCTACCCATTTCTTTCCAGAATGACTGCTACCAACCTGTTTGATTTTTTAGATGTTCTGAACCTCTTCAATAACCTCCTGTGCTTTTGTCTAGATCTCTTTCACATCAGTCTCAGTATAATTGAGAGAAAAACTTTCTGGAACACTATTAAAGTCCAAATAGTCTTGAGAATTGAGCTTGTACCCCACTCTTCCTCTTGGCAACGAGTTTAGACACAGTTTTTCTGAACTTCTTAGCCCTTGTGCATTATTTGATGACACTTATTTGTTCCACGTCTTTTTTACTTTTATTTTATTTATCTGCAGTGTTGTGTGTCAGGTGTACAGCGAAGTGATTCAGTTACACACACACATATAATACCCTTAGGCTTTTAAAAAGCTTGTTTGCTACAGCTCTGTTCTTTTCTCCTATCTTATGTATTCCTCTATCAAGAATGCTTAATTAAAAGGTCGTGATGTTGGTAAAGAACCCCCCCCCCGCCAATGCAAGAGACATAAGAGATCCAGGTTTGATCGCTGGGTCGATAAGATCCCCTGGAGGAGGAAGTGGCCACCCATTCCAGTATTCTTGCCTTGAGAATCCCATGGATGGCCAAGCCTTCCTGCCTCTGGTCCATAGGGTCAGAAAGAGTCAGACACGACTAAAGCAACTTAGCACCCACTTATATATTGAAAAGGCATCTGAAAAAAATGTTGCCCTTGCCTAAAAAGTGGTTGTCTGATGTTTTTCTTTTTTGTTGTAGTCTTAGTTATTTTTGTGATTTTTTTGCTACCCAGAAAGCCCCCACAAGTGACCAAAAATGGCACCACTGTGTTGAGAAGTGAAAAATCAGTGCAGCCTAAGCTACTGAGACTTTGATTGTTGAGTTTGGGTGGGTTTATGTGTTTGAGGAAATAGATATAAATATTTGACTGTGTGTAAGGTTTGACTTTATTTTTACATTTGACTCTGGGTGGGTGGAGTCAGCACAAGTTTACCGCCGGTCACATGGGTGCCAGTCTTACCTCACATAATCAAGTACTCTAGAGGTACAGGCATAGCCTTTTATTTTTCTGTTTCAGATTCTTAACATTCTTTTCTAAGTTTAATGATTGACTAGCAAATTTTCATGACTCTCCCAGGAAAATATGTGTTTTCCTGTGTTCCAGGACCCCAGGCGCATTCATAACATGCTGGGAGTCAGTCTGTCGAGGGTGTTGAGAGGAGCTTGGATGGTTTTATTAAAGGCACTTCCCCTAAACCTCCTAATTGCCAGTATTTCTTTCTTCATATCTATTTCATCAAATCTGTGCCATAGAAATAAACTTGACAAAGTGAGATTTCATGTTCCCTTTTAATGTTTTCTTACACTCCCTTGAAGAATGAGAAGTGTATCAGCAAGTGTTGCCAAAGCCGAGAGGAGAAGAGGGGTGGGCGGACAGACTAGGAAGCCACTGTCCCTGGTGGCAGAGAGGTGACGAGGTACTGGTGGGGAAGTAGCTCTTCTTCATCAGGAGATTCTGGGGAGCAATTCCAGGAAAATCTGTGTCTCCAGGTAAGCGGGTGAATGTAGAAAATGTAGAGAAAATGCCACCTGCGCCTCTCAAGAGAATTCTGTGAGGTTTAAAGCAAGAAATTGTATAATCTTTAATTCTTCATTGAGTCTTCTTGGACTCAGGTAGAAAATGGGCCTGAATTTGGTGAAAAGACTTGAGATTCTGTTCCTGCTCTGCTTAATCTTCCTATTTGACAAAGGACGGAAGTTGGTTGAAATTACATGTGTTGTTTTGTAGTCTCTTGAGTCATGGCCAACTCTTTGTGACCCCGTGGACTGTAGCCCACCAGGCTCCTCTGTCCTTGGAATTCCCCAGGCAAGAGTACCAGTCTGGGTTTCCAAAGCCTTCTCCAGAGAACCTTCCCAAACCCGTGTCTCCTGCATTGGCAGGTGGGTTCTTTACTGCTGAGCCACCAGAGAAGCCCGAAATTACATTTACAGCAGCAGCAGATCTCAGCTGATCCTGCAGCGGGCTTTCCATCAGTTGGACACACAGTTCAATTCTAAACATGAGAAGTGAGAAATTTCTTGGAATAAGGAATGTTTTCTTAGCTTTGTTACTATTATGTCTCTAATATTCTATGATATTAAAAGTCAATATGAACTATGTAGAAAGATATTCACATCTGATTTATAGTATTTTCCTTACTGGAAGAAGTGGAAGCAGTTCTGAGACACTCAGATTTAAATAATAATAATAGCCAATTATTATTAGAGTGCCTGCTCTGAGTCTTATGTGCTGTTGTTTTCCTGCACATTTAATTCTCTGTAATCATTACCTATGATAAGCAGTGAAGGGTCCCAGGGCTTCAGAGGTGGAGAAACAGTCTCAGTCCCTGCTGCTGCTGCTAAGTCGCTTCAGTCGTGTCCACTCTGTGCGACCCCATAGACGGCAGCCCCCAGGCTTCCCCGTCCCTGGGATTCTCCAGGCAAGAACACTGGAGTGGGTTGCCATTTCCTCCTCCAATGCATGCATGCATGCTAAGTCACTTCAGTCGTGTCTGACTCTGTGCGACCCCCTGGACAGCAGCCCACCAGGCTCCTCTCTGTCCACAGGATTCTCCAGGCAAGAGTACTGCAGTGGGTTGTGATTCCTTCTCCGTCTCAGTCCCTAGAGCCTGGTTTTCCCTGACTTCATCCTCCAGGAATTACCAAGTCTTCTCTTACCTCCAAGGGAATGTAGAGGAGGCAGCCTGCTCTGAAGTGGGTCTGGGTTCAAGTTCTTGCTCTGGGGCTCCTCAACATCTCTGGGCCCAACTTCTCACCTGTAAGTTATAGCCCTGTCTCTTCACTGGGGCCCAGGGGGCTAATACACAAGGAGAGCTTGGAAGGGTGGACGGCGCCTGTGAGGCACTCTCCCCACTAGACGGCTGGGTCCAGTGTTGTTCCCCTGGGTCTGGGCAGGGTGCACGGAGGAGGAATCTGAGAGTGGGGAATAAAAATGGCAGCTGGAGAAGCAGCTGGAATCAGAGATGCCTATCTTTAGAGACCCTCAAGAGCAAAGACACGCCCGCCAACTCCTTTTGTATCCCCTCCCTCAGCTCTAGTCCCTGCCTCTGTCGCCTCAGGGACTGCCCTGTGCCAGCAAGCATTGAGGTGTGGGTGGAGCCAGGTCCCCGAATGCAAGGGCACTTGCCCAGATGGCATTGTCACCCGGTGATCAGGTGCAGTGGTGAGTGTGTGACAGCACTAACCCTGGGGCACACGATGGGCCACGTGAGTCCTGGTGAATCGCCTCGGGGTGCAAATTACCTGAAATACCTAGTTTCCCTAAGAACATTTGTTACGATCTCTAGGTACCTGCTTACAGATGAATTTCTTGGGCAAAGCCTGTTTGTAAGCAATTGGCTGTATACCTTTGCACTTGACTCCTAAAGCTTCAGAGGTACCAGCAATAGTGTGAACTGAGTTCCGGAGAAAGACACCTACTTAGTAATGTATGAGTGTGTGTGTGTGTGTGTGTGTGTGTGTGTGTGTGTGTGTGTGTGTGTGTGTGTATGAGTGAGAGAGGAGAGAGAGAGAGAGCGAGCGTGCGTGCAAGAGAGAAACAGAGAGGAAGAGGGACTGCAAATTGAACAGACTTTAGGAGATGCTATCTCTGGAGTTTGGGGGGAGGGCATTAAAACTGTGGAATGATTTTAGCAAATTTTCTAAACTATGTGACTCAGTAGAATGCATTGTTCTTGTCAAGCCCATCTTGATTGAAATAGGCTTCAACCAGAGAATATATTTCCTTAAGCAACTTTTTTTTCCTATGAAAAATCTAGATTTTTATCAAAGTCCACTCTGTTTTTCAATACTTTTCATACTTTATGCTATTTTCAATGAAGAGAGAAATTTAACTTCATTTTCAATGAATAAAAATCAATACTTATCCACAGTTTATATATATATTTTTCTGAACAATTGAATACTTGTTCAAGTCTGCCTTTGCTCAGCGGTTTTTTTCGATCAGTATTGGGCCAACATTGCCACAAATCAGGCTGCAGTTTTGGCAACCAGCATGCCTCCGGAAACATTCCTACAGAAATAAAATGTGCAAGCGTTCACCAGCTTGCATGCATCATTCTGCAAGGAGCAGGGGAGAGGCAAGAGGGGCCTCTTTGCAACTCCACGGACTGTAGCCCACCAGACTCCTCTGTCCTTGGGATTTCCCAGGCAAGAATACTAGAGTGCCTTGCCATTTCCTTCTCCAAGGGATCTTCCTGACCCAGGGATTGAACATATGTCTCTTATGCCTCCTGCATTGGCAGGCGGGTTCTTTACCACTAGCGCTGCCTGGGAAGCCCAGTCGTGAATGGCATGCTGTACCAATTTAAAAGCCAAGATGTTTGCAGCATGGCTGTAGCCAGGCCCAGGCTGCCAAGTGTGGGCTGAGAGCTTAGGTTGAGGGCCCAGGGCCTGTCTTCCCTGTGGCACTGTGACACCAGCAGTGATTTTTTGACAGGGAGTACTATCCTCCAGTTATGGCACTTGGGAGGATTTATATAGCCAGGATTTGGGTAGCTGCACATGTTTGACTGTTACCCCCAAACTGGGTTCACTTTGTTGCAGATGTTGAGCCAGCAGACATAACCAAGCCAAATCAGGAAAAGAAAGGAATTATTTGCAGCAAGTAAGGAGAACACCAGAGATCTCTCCCAAAGCAGGGTCTCCCTGAATGACAAAATTGGGGAAGTTTTAAACTAAGAGAACATGCATATTCATGAGGGGGCTTGAGCAGAGAATTTGGCTTAGAATTGAGGCACTGGTTGACAGAGTCAGGGCTTTATTTGACTGAAGTCAGGAGGGTCAGCATCATCATTCCAGCCTCCACCTGGGAAGGGGCCTTAGTTCCTGCAGAACTCAAATCCATTGAAGAATCCGGTCCCTGCCCCAAGGCTGCACCACTGTTTCTTGACTGCTCCTCCCTCGTTTCTTCTTCCCCACCCTTGAGATGTGGTCACAAAGAATCGGACGTGACTGAGCGACTGAACTGACTGTGGCCAGGCTGAGATGCCAGACTGGCTTAGATCCCAAACTGGCTTCTCTTGTATCAAGAAAGCCATGCCTGGTTCTCTTTCTCCAGGGATCCCCTAGCCTATCTGCTTACATGGTGGCCTCTAGATGAGACACCCCAGATGGGTTAACATCTGGGGTTACTTTTTATAAAATGAAGTTCCAGCATATGACCTCAGGGTGACCGTGAACCCTGACTCTGAAACCTTTCTGTGATAGTTCCTGTCCATCAAGGCCCTTGCCGAATGATTCCTAATCAAGACAAAATGAATTAAATCCAGTTTCAGGATAAAGGGCTTTCATTAGCACCCCCACCTCCATGATAACATTGTTAGGTAAATGAGACGCTGTCGAGTTATGGACACTTAGTCTTGGAATCCCAGCTCTTCTGCGGACATCCTTCACTTTCCTTACCACTTGCTTTTCCCCTGATTTCAGCTTTGCAAGGGACTTTTCAAGTTCATTTTTATTATTTTAATGAGACTGTTGGTTCTGTTAAATCCATTGTGTGCTGTTCTTGCTTTTCCTTTTATGTCTCTCCTTCCGTAAGCGGGAGCCTTTCTTATAAGCTGCTTTTCTCTTTCCAGTCCAGGTTCCTAGCAGCAGCCCCATTAAGCTTTGTTGGATGGGAGTGAAGAATGATCTTCACAGTGGGAAGTGAGCCTTTTCTTAGATCTTAAGCTCCCTGGGTTTAGGGCAGACGGGGCTTGATCTGCCCCTGGAATCTCCTGCAGCTGTTTATCAAAAGGTGGGTTCTGTTTCTTCCCTTAGGGGACAGAATGTGAGGGATTCTCATGACAGGTATGAAAATAAAAAACAGAATGGGAGAGCTGGGTAATCAGTCCAGAATTTTAAATATCTAGTTGCCAACTTTACCACTGAATATTGAGACTTGGAAATTTTTTTTTCTTTTGTAATGATACTTGTTCAAAGTGCACTTACTTGTGAAGGGGAAACTGGGTCTAGCTCTTTGAAAAGTGAACACTGGGCACCACTACACATTGCGTGGAGGGGTGCGAAATGACAGTGAGCACCAGGCATGTAGAGGTACACATGAAACTTGTCAGTCTGAGGTTGAACTGGACCAGCTCATTTGTGCTGCTCACGTAGAATGCAGCCAGCAGTGTTTGAGCCACATCTTTTATGAGACATCACGTTGATGCATGAACCTCTGTGACTTGCAAGTGATAGCAGATCATGCCCACTTTGGTGAGGTTTCCCTTCTGGAGGATCTCTTATACAATTTTCCCATAAGATAAACAGGTGCCAAGGCCAATCACCAAGGTTTTGCATGGAAATGAAAGTAAGAGGGGTCAAGGAGTTTTGGTGGAAGGAGCAGAGAGAACTGAGAGGAAAGACAATGAACATGGGTATAACTCTAAAGATATATAGGAGGTGCTCATTCATGTATTGTGATCTCAAGAGCACATGTGCAGTGGAAACCTCATTAAGATTGACAGAATACAAGCTTGGATTCAGTAGCCAGTAAGACCATTTTTCAAGGACAGAGTCGTGTCTTGCTTTCCTTCCGTACTCTGGTTTAAGTAGGAGTATCATTTAAATGCAACATTTCTGGTATCTACAAAGAAATGCTTCTAGTATTTAAGACCGAGAACCCAGCTCCCAGGAGCTTCTTGTCCAGATGGAGACCCTTGCCCTCTTCCTCCTGCTTGGAACTTCCTGGGTTCTCTTCACTGAGAACAGGTGCCTTCAACTCTGCGCAATTTTATTCTATTATTTCTTTGGTCTCTTCTGTTACTTTCTCAGTTTTTTCATAATTCATATTAGATAGGTGGCTTAGTTGGTAAATAATCTGCCTCCGATGCAGGAGACCTGGGTTCGATCCCTGGGTTGGGAAGATCCCCTGAAGGAGGGCATGGCAACCCACTCTAGTATTGCCTGGAGAATCCCCATGGACAGAGGAGCCTGGTGGGCTACCGTCCATGGAGTCACAAAGAGTCGGACACAACTGAGCAACTAAGCACACACAAGGACTCATCAGATAGATGTTATAACTTTTTACTTACCTGTTTTTGCTCCAGCCTTGGGTGATTTCCTCACGTGCTGGTGAATACTCAGCCGAGCCCTTTAGGAGAATGCGCTGTGAGTCTCCAGAGCTCGCGTCTGTGCATCTCCAGTGCCCTGTCCTGCAAACCCTAACTGCCTTGGCCTTTCCAGACTCTTTCTGTCTGTCCCTTCAACCCAGGGAACACGTTGGACTCCTGAATGCCCCTGCCTGCATGCAGCCTGGAGACCCTCCCGAGGGAGTAACGGGTGATTGTAGGGTTCACTTCCTTTCTTACCCATCTTTCAAGGATCAGTGTCCTTCATTCCCAGGCATCCAGCATCTTGTAAGCTGTTGTTTCTTGTGTTTTGTCCGTAATTTATTTGTTCCTTGTGGGATGGTAAGTCTGGCCTGTGTTACTCTATCTTTGTGGGAAGCAGAATTCCCTTTGTGGTGTTTTTCAGATTTTGGGGTGTTTTTTAGAGTGGGGGAGCTTTCAGTATCTTACCTTGGTTCCTTCTGTGGCGGAAGTGCAGAGTCCTAACCACTGGACTGCCAGGGAAGCCCAAGTGTTTTTCAGATTTTGAGGAGTGGATTCCTTTTTCCAGAGTCTGTAACTGGACTAGTATTGTCTTTGGAAAATGCCCCTGTTAACAGGAGAGGAAGTGGTGTTCTGCTGGTTAAGGGATATTTATCTGATGCTCAGAGTCTCAGAGTTGGCGTGGCTTAGAGAGCTGACACCGCGAGCCTTCAGTCTGGCTGTCTGCAAACTCGAAATATTTAAGCAACCATGTACCCCCCTCACGCACTTATAAGTTGAGTATGAAGTTTGTCCTCATAGACTGCAGTATGTGTACAGGATAGAAGTCTGATCAGTTAGAAGCACTGACATTTTGGTATAAAATGAATAATTATTCTATGAATGACAATATATCAATAATAACATAAGTTCAATAAGTGTGTCATCTGGAATCTGAATACCATGATCATGTGAGAACCATTATTTTTATTTTAAGTCATGAAAAAATTCTTTGACATGTAGAGATTTTGTTCAAGTCAGACACGACTGAGCAGCCACGCACATTTTTCCCTGCTCTTCTCTGGTAGTTGACAGTTGACGACTACATAGGCCTAAACTTGCACAATGGATAAAATATAACATATGCCTTTTATTATAATGAAAGAATCACCGGGTTTGTGAAGAATTTTAAAAGATTCCATTTACAGACGATGTCTCTTCTATTGGTCAAATCTACTCCGTGAAGTGATGTGTGCCTGTCTAGGGATGCATTTTGGTCAGTATGATGGATAGAACCATCTCCAGTAGTATGATTGAGGTCACACTGGACTTGCCTCTGTACTGTGTGTTTCTCAGAAGTCATGCAGTTTGGGCACAGGGCAACCATCATGCACATGCGACTCTGGGCAGCTTTAATCTCACTGATATTCTTCCCTTGGAATGAATTGCAGGGAGGCCAGTAGGGACCAAGGCTACCCCCCTCCCTATTTAAGCTCTTAAGGATGGTAAGGATTTCCCAGGTGGTGCTTGTGGTAAAGAATCCTCCTGCCAGTGCGGGAGACTCAAGAGACTGGGGTTCGATCCCTGGGTCAGGAAGATCCCCTGGAGTAGGAAATGACAATCCACTCCAGTATCCTTGCCTGGGAAATCCCATGGACAGAGGAGCCTGGCGGGCTACAGTCCATGAGGTTGCACAGAGTCAGACATGACTAAGCGACTGAACACACAACCCACAAGGATGAAAAAGGCTTTCTGCCAGAAACGGGTGCTCTGCCACGCAGATGGTCCATGGAGAAAATGGTGTCTGTCCTTAACTTCACACTGATGGTTCAGATTGGCATAGGGATTTTACAGATTATTTGCTCCTTTCCCCAGGGTGAAATTCGTGTGCTTTTCTCTCTGCCAGCACCCTTTTCAGGGGGAGCTTTTAAGAAAAATTGTCAGAGAAGGATGTAACTTAATTTCTAGGGAATTTGATTCTAGACAGTCACACCACTTCTTCTTAACTAGCTGAGCTTGTTCTTCAAGAGACTTGGGGGTGAGAAGTGGCCCAGAGAGTAAGGAAAGCATTATTAATTTCTTTGGCTAGATCTGGATATTATGCTTCTCCATGAGAACTTTGAAATGTATATAAGCACATTCATTCAGTCATTCGAGAACAGCCATGACTCCATCCTAAGGCAGAATGAATCCCCCAGTTCTTTGTGGCTCATCCTCCCAGGTACAGACTGGCATCCTGACCCCTTTGACAGTTAATTGCATCCTTGGATATCCTCTCTTCACCCTTTGGACTCAGGTTTTATCCATCCTTGTATCTACCATAGACGCTGGCACATAGCAGATTCTGGGAAGGGATAAATGAGAACTGTCTTAAGCACATCTGAATCCTGGCTTGTTCTTAGTAGTGATGCTGTCTTGGGGGCCGTTTGCTACCTCTCTGGCCCAGGGTTCTACACTCTTAAATGGAAATAATAAGCCCTACTCACAGGGTTATGGTCAAAATCAAATGTCTGCGAAGTACTGACTCTGTGCTTGTGAGTGAATACTTAATCCATGACTTTTTTCAGTGGTAATATGTTGATCTTATTGTTATGGACAGAGTGGATGCAGGAATGCACATGTGTGGTTGCCAAGAATATGAAAAAAAAATACACACACACACACACACATATATACATGAACTCAGGTGGCACAGTGGTAAAGAATCTGCCTGCTAGTGCATGAGATGTGGGTTTGATCCCTAGGTTGGGAAGATCTGCTGGAGAAGGAAATGGCAACCCAATCCAGTGTTCTTGCCTGGGATATCCCATGAACAGAGAAGCCTGGTGGGCTATAATCCATGGGTTACAAAAGAACCGGACACCACTGAACACACACACACACGTGTGTACATATAACTGAATCACTTTGCTGTACACTCGAAACTAATGCAACATTGTAAATTACCTATACTTCAATTAAAAAATAAAATTCAGTTATACTTTGTGCTTTCTGGTCCAGTTACTAAGGATAAAAACTTGGCCTTGCCATTTGTAGTAAAATAAGAGGCCACCTCAGATATGGCTCTCTCTGGGACTGTGGTGAAAAGGAGAAAGGCCTTGTGGCCTTGAGTGCCTTGTCCAGGCCGAGTAGAGCCGGGCATACGCTGCCGTCGGTGCCAGTCCCTCCTGGAGGCTGGGGGCAGCCCTGGTGCGTCACGTGGTGCAGCTGCTTGCTGGCGCCCCTGGGGGAACGGATCATCACCATGCTTTCCAGGCTTCAGCCTTTCTTCACGGATCTGTGCTGCTCGCTCAAACATGTCTGTCCATCTGTTTTCAAGGCACAGAGATGCAGGTCTCCTCCTGCTTAGGTTGCTCTAAGGCTGGCTCACTGTTGTCTCCCCTGTGGTGGTTGGCATGGACTGCCAAGGTATCTCTCTGGCTAATAAAGGAGGAAGTGGCAGAGAGCCAGGATGTATGGCACCATGTGGCATTCCTGCTTTATGTGCAGTTTGTGTGCAAGAGAGGAGTGGTTACTTGCTAAGGCCCTGGTTCCCAGTCTGTGTGCCAGGGCACTTTGGAGCAAGGTAGCAAATTTCTGTGTGTGAGTGTGTTTTTTTTTTTTTAATTTTTATTGGAGTATAGTTGATTTATAATATTCTGTAAATATATGTATATATATATTCAGATATTTTTAGGTTACTTTCCCATATAGGTCTTTACAGAGTATTGAGTTGAGTTCCCTGTGCTATACAACAAGTTCTTATTAGTTATCTATTTTATAGAGAATGTGCATGCTAAGTTATTTCAGTGATATCTGACTCTTTGTGACCCCATGGACTATGTAACCCTCCAGGCTCCTCTGTCCATGGGATTCTCTAGGCAAGAATATTGGAGTGGGTTCTTCCCAACCCAGGGATCTAGCCCACATCTCCTGTGGCTATGCATTGCAGGCGGATTCTTTACTGCCGGGGAAGCCCTCTATATAGAATAGTGTATATGTCAATCCCAGTCTCCCAATTTATCTCTCCCCCAGTTTCTGGGGTGTTGCCAAATATTTGCATTTTCAAGGGAAACACAGTGATGTGGGCTGGACATCATACAAATGACTGCTGTTAAGTTATATAGATATTAATAAACAGAGCAATGAGCTATTTCTTTTGGCCTAGGGGCACCTTGAAAATTATGGCTGAAACTCTGAGAGCATGAGAACAGAGAAAGTCCAGGAACTTCTGCTCTAATTGAACAATGAAGGCCCTTTAGTACCAGGTGTGGGTGGGATGTAGGAGCATTATGAACAGGGCCAGAGAAGAAAATGGAGATTTGGAAGGTGGGAAATTGGGTCAGAATAACCAGCTTAACAAGTACCCAGGGTGGCTGGTGGCCACTGATCTCCATGGGGCTCTGGGTTAGAGATTTTTTCATTTTTCCAACTGGAGAGCCTGACATGCCCACCCCTGCCAGTCACCAGGGCTCCACACCCCTCAGACCAAGCATTTTACATCTTCCTTCTTCCCCCAGTATCTGTTCATCCACTAAAGGTTTCTTGGCTGTACCTACATTGGGGGATGGCAGCAAGCAGAACAGATAGAAATAAATCCCCAATGTTTTGAAGCATACATTTTTCTGGAATAATATCAAATAGGATGTTACTGGTGCTTACTATGAGCCAGGCATTGTTCTAAAAGCTTTGCATATATTAGCTCATTTAATCCTGGCAAAACTAGCTCTGTAAGTATAGGTAGTATTGCCATTTACATGTGTCTGATGTGATAGCGATGCTCAGACCACCTTAATCCTCCTGCTCACTGGAGAGTGTCCTCAGTGACCTGGCAGCAGTCAGGCAAGACAGCAGTGTTTAGAGCAAAACATGGTTCCATTAGTCCATTTATATGGATCACTGTGATGCTCTGATCCCATCCTGTGAGCCTGCTCCCTGTTATCTCACAGCAAATCAAGCCCTTGCTTTGTCAAAAAACACATGTATGTGAGCGTGTCCTCATCTCCATGTGTGGGGTTTATGTTTCAGGCATAATGGAAGCTGCTTTAGTGAAATATCAAGTCTTTCAGTGGTCATGTCGCCTGGTAATGTGTCTTTCTAGGACTTCCTGAAAATACATCCTGGTATATTTAGGTGGATGCCCAACTAGCAGTGCCACCCAAACAATTTCTGATCACACTGAGGAGTGGCTTACTTGCTAGGCATGTCGTCCAGGGAAGTGAGGGGCTATGACTTCAGAAAGTTGAGCTGGACAAAGCTAAATGGTTTTCTCCCATTTGTTGCTGGGCTCAGGAGTCTCCTGGAAGAACAGAAATCAAGAGAAACTAAGAAATTAAAGGTGTTGAGTGGTGGATTGTTGTATCAAATGAAATCTCCATGAAATAACAGCTCATGCTATTATTCTCTTTCCTATAATGAATGTAATACTTGCTCATCCTAGAAAATACAGAAAGCTATGTCCCAAGAGTAACTGCAATCATGTCATCCACAGAAAACAACTCTCTACTTTTTTGGTTTATGTTCTTTCAGCCTTTCTCCAGGCAAATCTACGCTTCCGTCTCTTTGACAAGGTCACATCATGTGTGGAAGAGGCACACGGGGTTACATTTGGTGTAATTTGTTTACATTTGGTGTAATCACTTCATTAATACAGGCAGGAAGCAAGGCACATGGTCGTCTCCCGAATCCTAAACAAACCCAGTGCGTCCCTCAGCCATGCATGCCCCTCCAGTCTGCTGTCCTTCCTTCTTTTTCTTCTCTTGGTTGAGGAACTGACGTCATTGTAGATAGCTGTGTCCTTGTTGTTGTTCAGTTGCTAAGTTGTGTCTGACTCTACAACCGCATGAACTGCAGCACTCCAGGCTTCCCTGTCCTTCTCTGTCTCTCGGAGTTTGCTCACACTCATGTCCATTGAGTTGGTGATGCCATCCAACCATCTCATTAAAGTTTACCTAGTGACAGAAGCAAAAGAAAACGCCCACTGCTGCCTTCCCCCCATTGCTCTAGTGCTTCCCACAGCGGAGCTTTGGTCTCCAAGCCTCTCTCCTCTGGAGAGTAGATTATTTGCAGTTAGGGACTATCCTGTATGGGCTTCCCTGCTGGCTCAGATAGAAGGAATACGCCTGCCTGCAATACAGGAGACCCGAGTTCAATCCCTGGGTGTGGAAGATTGCCTGGAGAAGGGAATGGCAACCCACTTCAGGATTCTTGCCTGGAGAATCCCTTGGACAGAGCAGCCTAGCAGCTATAGTCTTGGGTCACAAAGAGCTGGACACGCTTGAGTGAGTAAGTACACATGCATGCACTAGCATGTGTACGTCTTTTACCCTTGAAAAATGGTAACTCTTTGTATGTCCTTCCTGGTAGAGCCTCGCTCCAGGGCACCACGGATCTTGGTTGGGACCCTGAGTGCCCAGGGTCACCTGAGCTCTGACAGTGGAAGCCAAAGGGAGTCAGCCCCCACTGAGCCTTCGGAGAGTCAATGGTCCATCCCTGTGGTCCATCCTCATGGTTGTACTGCGGTGGTTTTAACTTTCCACGTGAGCAAATGTGCCCATGACAGTGTCTGCATATCCATCAAAGATACACATGTGCTAATATTGTGAAGAAACATGGTTTTCTCCCAATTGTGGACGTTGTCAGTTACCTATTGAGAATCTGTAGACACGTTCCGCTTGTATTGTACAGATGCTTCAGGGATTCCAGCTAGAGGAGCCAGAGACAGTGCACAGTGGCAGGAAGGTCACAGCCCAGAGCAGGATGGCAGTGGCTGACATATCCTGGCCAAAGAGCGGAGTCATTTGGGAAGTTTGGGGGTTTTTTTAAAGCGAAAACTGTCGGTGTGAATACAGGTGTGTGTGCTGCATCACATTTATTTATGGTCCCACTGCACGTTCACTGAAATCAAATGTGTGCAGGGGTCTGGAATTTTAAAGCTTCTCGTGGCTCTGGTGAGTAGCACAGTGTAGAAACTACTGATCTGGAATCCATGGCACCAAGCAGAGTGTGTGGGAGGGGCGGTGGAAACCTGAAATCCACAAGACTGTGAAATCCTTGAAGGAGGGCTGTGTCTTCTGCGTTCCTCATTTGTGTAGGCTCTGGCCTGGACCCCTCCACCCGTGCACCTGGGAAGACCCCTCACTCCTGAGTTCTACTGAGCTGAGCAGAGAGTGATGGAATTAACTATGCTGTGCATCTGGGATGAAGGATGCTCTGTTTTCTAGACTGAAACGAGAAATAAGAAGTGTTGCACAGAAGGGGAGCATTCCAGTGTAAAGAGAACCCGTGTTTTAGAAGCCTTTTCGGGACTCAAATGTGCAGCCAGCTCTGTTGGTATTAGGGTCACTATAATACCTGTCCCAGTATATTTAGTATTCTTGGAAAGGTAAATGAAGTAAGAGGTATGAAATCTGTTAGTAAAAGAAAAATCGTTCCAGACATGAGTGATGGTATCCTATAAGTATTTCAAGAATGAACCACTTTTCTTCTCTTTTTTGTCTGGCCTTCAGTAAGTTCTAGCAATTCACATTCAGTACTGCTGAGTCCCATGGTATCAGAGGCGTGCATTGACTGTGAAAACCAAATTGTGTTTTGAAATCAAACTGAAATGATTTTCTTATTACCTGCCATTTGGATTATCTGTCCTATTGTTATCCTAAATAATGGAAACCTGAATGTAGATGATAATAGTAGTGATATCTTTATGATGATGTGTCTGGTTCAGAGTACTTCTGTGTTGAGAGGAACAAACAAAATAATGTATATAAATGTTGGAGATATTTTTGTGCATAATATTTTCAGGAAATCTGAAAATCTGAGTACATAATAATTATATATTTGCCTGCCTTAGAATTCAAGTTGACACTCTCTTCACATTCAAGATAACAATCGTTGCATATTTTACTTCCCAGAAAATACTTGTGTATCTTACTTTACCTAATCAAGGTATTTGTATTCTGGAAAAGGTGGCCAAAATTAGATTGTTAATGTAAAGTGTCATTTTTATATCATGGTCTTATAGATAGTTGGAATGTAAATTGCAACACTGTATGTATAAGTAGCCCAAACATGTGATTGTGTTTTTATTGAGATTTGAAAATCTTGGCTGTGAGATCACTCTTAAAGATGTCTCAAGTCAGTTGGACATGTAAATCTCAAGAGTATCATAAAAGACCCGCAAGATCATTTGTACGACACTAGAGTTTGTATAATTGTGGGTCTCATGCACTGAAATCCTTTCCTTTGGTCATAAAAAGGAAACGTTAAGACTTATATGTCATATTTCTAAAATTCTTCTGTTTCTAGGGGAAACCAGATGGTTCATTCTTGGGAAAAAGAACTGTTTAACCAAGTCCTCTCTCCCTTGGGAATTGGTATTTTTCTTCTTTCTCCTTCATTTCTTTCTGTTTGTTTATTTATTTACTTATTTATCTATTCACTTCTGCCCTCCGTTTGGTGTTGGACATTTTAATAATCGAGTATTGATTATCTTCATTCTTATTCATATAGTAATGAAATAATCACTTTAACAAATATCATCTTGTACTTTATAGAATGAGTGTTTTGGTTAACTTGGACCTCAATGAAATGCCTCCTTTATTCCCATGGTTGTGAGTTAAATCTCATTAACATAGATTAGTACACTTTATTGATAAATGTAATGTAATAGGATGTAGCCAGTGTGTTTTGTGGATATGCAGTACTTGGATAGAAAGGGTCATCTATACTTCATATAGCTATGTAAATAGCTATATTAATAACTTACATAGTCAGTGCTGTGTAAATAATTGTAAATACAATGGGAATGCTATGTAATAGTTGGTCCAAAACAGCAGATTAAGGTTTTGGCTCTTGGAATTTTTTTAAAAATATAGAATTTAAACTTTTTTTTTATGGCAGAATAAACTTTCTAGAATTTTTAAAGAATATATTTTCCAGCCAGGGTTGGTTTGAATGTGTAATGCAGCACAGAGGATCGACTGTACTTAAAAATTTCAACTGAGGTGACAGACTTTGTGAGGGATTGGCTCAAAATGTATTCTTTGAAGTTCCAGAGTAAGGATTAGGCAGAATTGTGCTATCAGGTGCGGGAGAATTTAAGTTCCTTAAAAGTTCTGGACTTGAACAATCTTCAGTCTTACTGCACTTAGTTTGGAGGGAAATACACACTCCTTTTAATTTCAACAAAGGCTAGGTTGCAGCTGTCAACTATTGATTCTCTGTACTGGAAAGTGGAGTAGTGGTTTTAAATATTGCCAAAGGTAGTTTATATTTTACTTTGAAATAAAACCCTTGGGGAGCAAGTCTGCCTTCCTTATTCTATCAGTCTTATACCAACACAAAAATTTATTTATTTTCTGAACATTTCAATGAACATTCCTGGCAAGATACCTGACTGACTGAGGATGACTTCCCGAGTTTAAAATTTTGTTTGAAATGAATTTGCAAGGAAGAAAAATATATATATGATTTGTTAAGGAATAAGTTAAATTATTTATGAGAGAAAATATATTCACATATAGTCATCAGGCAAATTTTTCTTTTGAAGGTGTCATATCATAAAGCTTTATGGGGAAAATCTTAGGGGGTGGGACTGTGATAATCTGCCTGTCTGTCTACTTCCAAAAGTTCACAGGGAAAATAATCCAGATTTGTCATAGTTCTGGCAGGGTCTGCACTGGAAAACCATTGGCAATTGTCCATTATTTTCAGGGTTCAGCTTCCTGTTCCTTCCTACTTCAGAGCTTGCCAGTAGTAAGAAATTGACTAATGGTCACAAATGTGCCCCCGCAGTGTTGTATTTTCTTCAGACGATGAATCGGCTTTACGCAGAATAAAAGCCATTAGAAACATATGGTTTGACAGTTGGCTGCAGAATTTGTTTGTTCTGTTATAACTCCAGAAGCTGCTACTATTTGGCGTTGACATGCCCTTGAAAATCCAAGATGCTTTGGTCAATGTTTGTTGTGTTAAACTTCATGTAAATTTTATTGGGACACTTGTTGTATGAGACAGGCATCCCTTCTTTGTTTTTAAATTTGAAGTTGATCTGAGATGAAAGGACAAGATGCAATTTGTGAAGCCCAACAGTGAAAGTCCTTAGAGAAGCTTTGTGCAAAAATCAGGTTCATTGCTTTTTAGTCATGTGGCATTATTTTAAGCCCCTTGAGTTGAAAAGCAGATTATACAGAAAGTGTTTCTGTCGATGCTGGAGCTCATGGTAAATTGTAAGTGATCATAATGCCAGTAAAATTGTATAATTCAGGAAAGATATAGGGGTTATTCTGGAGCCATTTTTCTGCTTCTTTCCAAGAACAGAATAATTTTATTTCTAACTTTAGGTCGGACAGATTAGGGCATTTGGGCTCAAACTGTTGCTTAATGAGAGGCACGGTTAGCACCTGATTATTCAGAGAGCAGTTTATAGATTTTTCTGGCACCAGAGTTGCTTAAAACACTCTGACATAAACTGCTTTTGAGGCTACTGGGGTAAGTAATAGTTGAACTTTCAAGATTCTGAGAAAGGAGTCACTCTAAGAGTTTAACACTGAAACTACCAACATTTTGAATTTAGCTTTATTGGGAGGACTTTTTATTTCCTTAAAATGAATGATGCTCAAAACAGAGATACAGTAGACATAATGTGAGTTTCCCTGTTGACTCACAGTTCAGATACCCAGTTCCTATGAGGGACGGTGACTGGAGGTCCAGTTCCTGGAGAAGGTGCGGGCACCCAGAGGTGAAGAGGATGGTGTCCTGGACTTGCTGCCTCACAAACCCCCAGTGGGTCCCCTTCCTTTTTTTCTTTAGGGTCACTTTCACATAAAGGTGGGTGAAGCGTGCGACTAAATGATCTCTGGTCTGCAAGATCCATTTGTATGTAATATTTAAGGGCTACCTGGGTACTGTTTATAATTGCGTAAGAGCTAGAGGCATAAACCAGGGCTGTCTGGGGGCTAGTAGTTGCGACTCCCAGGCTCAGTTACCCTGCAGCATGTGGAAGCTTCCTGGACCAGGGATTGAACCCATGTACCCTGCATTGGTAGGTGGATTCTTAACCACTGGACCACCAGGGACGTCCCTAGATGTGGTTAACATTTAAATCAGGAGACTTTGAATTAAAATGAACATTGAATTCAGTAGACTGTGAGTAAAACCTTCCGAATGTGGGTGAGTCTCATCCAATCAGTGGAAGTTTCCCTGAAGAAGAAATTTTCAAGGAAACACCAGAGAATTCCTGCCTGAGTTTCCAGCTTGCTGTTCTGCAGACTATCATTTGCCATCCCCCACAATTACAGGAGAGAATTCTTTAAAATCTCTCTCTCTCTGATATATACCACTATATAACCAATGTATATTATTGGTTTTGTTTCTCTGAAGAACTCATGCAATGCCTATTATGTAGACATAACCAAGGCCCGGAGAGGTTAATGAACTCATCTGAAGTCAGGTTACATGGTTCATGGATGGAAGATGGGAGATTTGAGCCTTGATTTCTGAACTTCAGATCTCAAGCTCTTGACCATTAAACTCTGTTGTGTCTTAAGAAAAACATAAAACAACCACCAAAATCCCTCTCGCGATTTTTGTTTCAACTGGTCTCTTTCTTGCTGAGACTCTTCATTGTTACTGAGAACTTTGAGCTATTTCTGAACATCCACTGAACCTTTGTGATGATTTTTTTTAAATTTTTTATCAACATTATAGGCACAGACTCTTCTCCCAGAAACTATGTGGCGTTCTTAAATCTCCCTTGTACAAACTTTGGTCAGGGAATATGATTCCATATAATGGAATATCCCTGTGCATGTTCCAGAATTTCTGGCAGATCTTTCAGAGGAGGTCCCCTTCAGCCTCCTGACAGATCATCAGTATTAACATCACTTTTATGCCAATTCAGAGGTGACAGTTTAGGTTGGTGTGTCCCAAGATACTCAGACTTCCATTTTTACCTTACAGTGAAAGTACATTTCTGTATGGAATTTAGAGTTGAGATGAATATTGTGAGGCAGAGAAACCTGCATGGCTCAAAGCCACAATCACTGTGATCTCGCACGGCTTCTGTACATCCTTAATCCAGACAGGGAAGAGTGGGAAAGGCTTGTCTCTGCTCCGTGGTGCTGGTGCTTCAGCTGGAGGTCTCAAAGGTCAGGGCTTGGGCTCATATGAAGACTTGTCCACTTATGTATCTAGCAGGTGATGCTGGGTCAGTGGAGGCCCTGGCTGGGGTTGCTGTCTGGAGCACCCACGTGTTGGGAGGAATCCCAGGCCACATGGCGAGGTCACACGTGGAACCAGGTTTCAAAGGCCAGCATCCTAGTAGGGAGGTGTGGGCACTCTTTTGCATTTTATGACCCAGCCCTGGACATGGCACAGCATCATTTGCCCTGCAGTTGCAAAGGCCCCCAGGTTTAAGCTAAGGGATCGTAGAGTCTACTTAACAGTGGAAGCATGTCATCATCACCTTTTAAGGAAGAATTTGTGGGACAGGATATATATTTTCGTGGTCATCCGTAGAAAATACAGTCTGCCCAGGGTCCTGGGACCACAACCCTTCATATTACATCCCTCCTGTATGTAAAACACTTTCACATCTTTCCTGAAGACCTGTAAGTTTCAGCTCATAAAAGCATCAGTGGGATGCCCCCGATGGTCCCATGGTTAAAAATCCACCTACCAATGCAGGGGATACAGGTTCGAGTCTAGGTCCACAGCAAGGTCCCACATGCTGTGGAACGACTAGGCCTGTGAGCTGCAACCACTGGGCCCGTGTGCCTAGACCCTGTGCTCCGCAACAAAGAGAACCCACCACAGTGAATAGCCTAAGCACCACAACCAGAGAGTAGCCCTTGCCCCTGCAACCAGAGAAAGCCTACACACAGCACAGAACACCCAGCACAGCCAAAAATAAATAAATAACAAATAGAATTATTTTTAAAAATAAAAGCATCAGCTCAAAGCCCAGGGTATGGAAAGAAAAAAAAAAAAAGTGATAGTCTCTCAGTCGTGTTTGACTCTTGGCAATACCCTGGACTGTGAGCCCGTCAGGCTGTTCTATCCATGGGATTTCCCAGGCAAGAATACTGGAGTGGGTTGCTGTACCCTCCTCCAGGGGATTTTCCCGACCGAGGGATCGAACCTGCATTGGCAGGTGGATTCTTTACCATCTGAGCCACTTGGGAAGCCCCAAATCTTACCATCTAAATCAGATACAAGTGCAGAAGAGGCACCACTGGTGTGGTTTCGTGCAGCTCAAGTACAGATCTTCTCAGTCTGAAGACCTTTGAACTAAAGGACAAGTTATCTGCCCTCTTCCCACCATCATGCAATGGGGGAGGGGGAGCAGGCAGAGGAGAGCCTCCTGTGGAACCCGCATCCAGAAAGGGCTGGAGCGGGAAGCACGGCAAGACCCCTGGCCCACAGAAGCTCTGAAACACCGCCTGGCCTGGGTAGCCACTGCTTAACCCTGGTGGAGTCCTATGGCAGGGAGGATCCTCTGTGACCCTGGGCTTCCATCTGAGCCCCTCTGCCTCTTCCATAAGAAATGAGTAGTTTTCCCAGCCTGATTTCTGCTTATAGTAGTTTGGGCATACAGTGGCTTCTTTCCCTTAGAACTATTTCTGTCCAGTTTAGTTGGAGCTGGCAGTGTTTCTTTCAGCCCAGTTTGCTTAAAAAATCTGAGTCTTACTGAGATTCCCTCCATAGAATGAAAGCCACACCAATAATCTCTGGGATCAGCCCTGGGATGTCACCCTTAAGGTGTTTGGAGCCAGTGTCCCCGGGATCCATGCCTTGTGTCTATGGGCCCAGTTCTCCAATGCAGTGATTTACATCTTTCTGAGATCTTATTAAAGGGTTTTATAGGGTGCCCTCAGTTTCATCAGTGAAAGTTGTTTTCTGGTGGCATTTGTTCTTATGTCTGCTAGAAGAGGCATACACCAAACTATAAAAGTTTGTGGTTCTAAAATTACTTTTTCCTGAGACAACACTTGGAATAAGACCAATTGTGTGTTCAACTTGTTGTTGTTTTGCATGAGCTTTCACTGGCTGAGTCATGGATGAATGTGTGACACCTTGAGAATTTCATGAAAACGTGAAAAAAAAAAATGCCCAGACCTATAGGCGTCACAGAAACTCAGTTGGGTGTTCAGTCACTTATTCATGGAGTGATGGACACTAGTATTTTCACTTATGCAAAAGCATCTCACTTTCTCATGACTTTACACATCCCGAAGGATTTATTACGATCAATTGAGTCATCATTTGGTATCACACTTTTTTCTTTTCACTGAGATGTCTTCCTTCATTAGAAGAGGGGTGAGTTGTCACACACAGGGACTCACGTTTGTATGAGCTTTGTATTGGGTCGTGAAAGCATCTACACTGTTGTGTGTTCTTGGCACATTGTCACAAGACTGTTGATAGATGTTCCAGCTCTCTATGGAAAATGTGGGTTCAACTTTGTACCTTTGAGCCCTTGAGACTCTTTCTTCTCCAAAACCTATACTTCAAAATAAGAAACCAGTTCTTGGGTCAAATGATACTCATCTGTCAGCTCAATAAAACCATCAATAACATCACTGACTCAAAGAAATGTTAATATGTTTCAACCAGTTGGAACCAAACTGTCAAACCAAAAAACAGTTATTTTATCTTTCCTAGCAAAACTGCCTTATCGTCAATTTGTCATGCAGTGAAAATCTTTGTAGTGAAAATGCTTGTAGCAAAGATGTGATGAACACTGGGGTACATGTGTCTTTTAGAATTGTGGTTTACTCAGGGTATATGCACAGTACTGGGATTGTTGGGTCATGTGATAGTTTTAGTCCTAGTTTGTTAAGAATCTCCATACTGTTCTCCATAGTGGCTGTCAATTTACATTCCAAGCAACAGGGCAGTAGGTTCCCTTTTCTCCACATCCTTTCCAGCTTTTATTATAATTATGACTGATTTGCATTGATGTACAGTGGAGACCACCACAACATTGTAAAGCAGTTATCATCCAATAAGTAAATACCATCAGAAAGAAGATGGCTATGGTGAAAATGCTGGATGGGTATCCAAATTTTTTGTTTGTGAAAATTGTTCAGTACACGGAAGCCTAAATATCTATGGGATCAATGAAACAGCCTGTTTAGCAATATTTTTCTGTAGCTATTGATTTGTCCATTTTACAGTTATAGACAAAACTCCCTTCTGCTATAAGGTTGGCAGTACCTTTTTTACATTTGTCGTTTATCTTTCAATAGCAGACATTTAGAAGCAAAAGTTTCTTTCCTTCTTTCTAGAATCCCTGCAGCGTCTGTGGTGTGCAGAGACAGGGCACGTTGTTGCAGGTTGGGTCCCCGGGGGTACAGATGTGCATGCAGATGTCTTTGGGGGGATGCTCTTAGGGTCAGAATCTGGGGAAGGGAGAGGGAAGGGAGGGGAGAGAAGCAGCCCTACTTCCCTCTCTGCCCAGTCCTGTAATACAGAATCAACAAAGGCTTCCGTTGACCCCATCTGAAGTTCTGAAGCCTCAGCCAGCCTCATCTGAAACATTCAAGTGCTAACAACCTTTCAGAGTCATCCTGAGTTGGGGTGAGGAGGGTGAGTCTTCCTACCCAAGAGCTGACCAGTCACTGGATCTGGTGGATCCAAGTTGTCTTGGGTGACGTCACTCTTCAACCAGGGCAGTGATGGAGGCTGACAGCTGGTGGCCAGCGGGATTCGCTGCAGCTGGCGTAACACATCCTTCAGTCCTAGAGGTGGGCAGGGATCTGGACAGCACATCAGGTTCCACTACATGTACCCAAAACACAGTGGGGTGGAGGAAGGCAAAATGAATTACGTGCATGTGGCCATGATAGAGATCTCATAGGTTAGAGCAGATGGTCTTTGCAGTGGATATGTTTGTTTTCATTATTAAATCAAGGAAGAATTTTTGTTTGTTTTTACTGAAGCGTAGTTGACATACAATGTGTTAACTTCTGCTGAACAGCGAAGTGACTCAGTGATACACATATATACATTCTTTTTTGCATTCTTTTCCATTCTGGTTTATCCCAGGATATTGAATATAGTTCCCTGTGCTATACAACAAGACCTTACTGCTTTTCCCTCCTGTATGTAATAGTTTGCATCTGTTAATCACAAACTCCTGCCATCCACTCCCGCCACCATTCCTCTCTGTGTCTGTGAGTCTGTTTCTGTTATGTGCTTGTGTGTCCAGCTCTTTGCGTGTACCCCATAGACTGTAGCCCACCAGGGACCTCTGTCCATGGAATTTCCCAGGCAAGAGTACTGGAGTGGGCTGCCATTTCCTTCTTCAGGGATCTTCTCCACCCAGGAATCGAACTCAAGCCTCCTGCATCTCCTGCATTACCCCTGAGCCACCTGGGAAGTCATTTCTGTTGCTTAAATCAGTTCATTTGTGTCATGATTTAAATTCCACATATAAATGATATTCATGTCATATGGTATTTGTCTTTCTGATTTACTAAGGAAGAATTGCTTTTATTTCATGGTGCAGGGAATAAAGCAGTGTCTTCCTTTGCACAAGAATTATAGGTAACTTGAAACATCTTGGTTTTTCTGTTTTCCACAATGGGTAACAATTGTTTTTCTCTAGAAGGTCAGGGTATCATGTGGTAGCTAGCATCTGATGCTATGCCTTCATCCTTCCACTAGGCTGGTGGGCTTCCCCCGCATCTGAGCAGTAACCTGCGCCCAGTGTCATCATTACTCCACCAGGTTACTCATGGTTTATGTACTCTTGTCCTACAGTGGACGGGAAGGCTGGGACCTTGCTTCATACTCACACTGTATTTGCCACCTTTATTCTGAGTTGGTCATGCCCTTCCCTTCCCTCCTCAGCAGACCCTGTATCTCTTCATGTGTCCTAGCTGCAAGAGACTTGCATAATGTCTGCTAGAGGAAAGTGAAACCAGAGTCGGGTTTTTATTTGCATCCCTTCTTAAATAAGTCAGATACCTTAGAATGAGTTTGGCCTGGCAGAAACAGTAGGAAAAATGGTGAATTTAGTTTAACCGTTCAGGTTGTCATGCTGCTGATAAACCTAACTCATGCAGTAAAATGCAAACCACCATATTTCACATGAAAAAAAAAAAAAAGATGTACTTTACTGTCATTATCTTTGTTTTCATTAAGTTTTGAATGACAAGGAATTGCTTTAAAGTAAAATTTGCTTTGGGGGGTCCTTTTTTTATATACAGAGGGCTTCCCTTGTCACTCAGCTGGTAAAGAATTTGCCTGCAATGCCGGAGACCTGGGTTCGATCCTTGGGTTGGGAAGATCCCCTGGAGGAGGGCATGGCAACCCACTCCAGTATTCTTGCCTGCAGAATTTCATGGACAGAGGAGCCTCGTTGGTTACAGTCCATAGGGTCACAAAGAGTCAGACACAACTGAAGTGACTGAGCATGCATGCATGCATGCAAGCAGGTTTATCCTTACTCTAAAAAGTGAAGAGAAAGGGAAAGTGAAAGTTGCTTAGTCCTGTCTGACTCTTTGTGACCCCATGGACTATACAGCCCGTGGAATTCTCCAGGCCAGAGTACTAGAGAAGATCCCTTCTCCAGGGGATCTTCCCAACCCAGGGATTTAACCCAGGTCTCCCACATTGCAGGCAGATTCTTTACTATCTGAGCCACCAGGGAAGCTCACGGCTAAACTTACTGTTTCTAAAATGAAATATTTACATTTTTCTTCTAAAACCGGGTTATTTATTGAATGAAATAGCACATTAACTTTTGGAAATTAAATAGCTTTCCCTGTAAATGTGGCAAATTTCCTTGTAAATGAACTATCAAGGGTATTTCAGCCTTGATCTGGCTTAGGAATAGGAAAGTTCTTAGATCTTTTCCTCTCTGGTCCCCCAGGGGAGCATGTGGCTGACTTGGCTCGATCTGAGATGGCATCTGTCTCATTAATATAAATATATTTTTGTAGACTATGTTGCACCCAGAATGATTCTGACTTTGCCTCTTACCTGTGAAATGGATTTTCCTCCAGTGGCCAACTGTGATGTTTTGCTCATTTCACTTTGTGTGGAATCCTGATGCCTACAATTGCAGGCAAAAAGTCTCATCAATTTCAGTGGGGATCCAGACTGTTTCAAGGTATCAAGAAAGTGCTGTCTTCTCAGAAAATTCTGGTCTGTCTTTTAATGACTTTTCCCCCACGCCTTTTTTCTGCAACCCATGCTTACTCCCTGCTCTTGCAGTCTTTATTAAGGAAAGAGAATGAATCCTAGATTTGTCGCCTAAGAATACATAGTTGAAATTTTTCAGATTTGGTAGATCTCTAAAAATATATGTGACTCTAGCTCCAATGCTTGAGTGGGAGTTGAGTGTAAATGTTGCCCAGTACATTCTTCTGGACACAATGGCACCAAACACAAGGTGGTTGTTATGCTTTTCGTCTGTGTCTCAGTTTAAATGAAATGGATGAAATTGGGTTGTCCATTGATATGGGTGTTTGTGGCTGTGATATGTGTTTGGAAACACCTTAAAATAATGAGGCACCAGTGAAAACTGTGGGGTAAATTTAAAAGCAAAGACTAGCCACACTGTAGAAATCATGCTAGATGCACCTTTACCCAGCAAGGGCTTTCCTGATTGCTCAGAGGGTAAAGCGTCTGCCTGCAATACGGGAGACCCAGATTCAATCCCTGGGTCTGGAAGAGGAGAAGGAAATGGCAACCCACTTTAGTATTCTTGCCTGGAAAATCCCATGGAAGGAGGAGCCTGGTAGGCTACAGTCCATGGGGTCACAAAGAGTTGGACACAACTGAGAGATTTCACTTTCTTTCACTTTACCCAGCAAAGATGAAGTGCAAAATATAGGAATGACAGTCAGTGTCACCAGAAATAAGAAATTCTAAGGAAACTTCCAGTATGAACCATGGAACTTTCTTTAAGAATTCATGGTCTAAAGGATGCTATGTATGTTCGTATTAATTATGATAATAATAATCATAATAGTTGGCTAACATTTATTGAGAGTATACTACATACAGATAGTAGGATGTACTTTCCTAAAGACTTCCATGTGTTTTGTTTACATCCTCACAGCTCCCCATGATGTAGGTAGTAAAATGATCCCCCACTGGACCAATAATGAAATGAATGCTTATACTGTCTAAGTTCTAACAGCCAATTTGAACCCAATTATAGCTAAACCTAAACTAAATATACATGAGGTTGATCTCCACTTCCAAGGCGGAGATTGTCAGATTGGATAAACAAAAAAAGAAGGAAGGCAGTTTTACCGCTTATGAGCAGCGTATCTTAAATGTAAAAAGAAAGGGTGAAAATATAAAGTTGCATCTCCTACACCAAAGAAAAACTAGCATATTTGACTGAAATCAGAAAAAAAAAAACTGATTTAAGGCATTTGTAGAAATAGGAATCTTTACACTGATAAAAGACTCAAGGTAACAGGAAAATAGAACCCTTTTATATGTTATCTATCTGACAGCATAATTTCAAAGTTTCTAAAAGACAGCACATTACCTAATATTCTGGTGGCTTGACTGTAAACAATAGTCTTTGCCAAGGGCAGAACAGAGAGCTGTCAGGGCATTGGGAAAATATTCGTAATGGCTCCATCTATACGTAGCTTTCAATTTCAGCCTGTCATTACTTTCCATAGTTCCTTTAAAGAAGTTGAATGTTTTCTGCCCCCTCAGTTGTGTCCTTCCAGTAGTCTTGTACAGATGTGCGAGTTGGACCATAAAGAAAGCCAGGCACCAAAGAATTGATGTTTTTGAACTGTGGTGTTGGAGAAGACTCTTGAGAGTCCCTTGGACTGCAAGGAGATCCAACCAGGCAATCCTAAGGGAAATCAGTCCTGAATGCTCATTGGAAGGACTGATGCTGAAGCTAAAGCTCCAATACCTTGGCCATCTCTTGCAAAGAGCCAACCCATTGGAAAAGACTTGATGCTGTTCAAGATTGAGGACTGGTACAGAAGGGGGTGACAGAGGATGAGATGGTTGGATGGCATCACTGACTCAATGGACGTGAGTTTGAGCAAATTCCAGGGAGATAGTGAAGGACAGGGAGGCCTGGTGTGCTGCAGTCCATGTGGTTGCAGAGTTGGACAGGGCTTAGCAACTGAAGAGCAACCACCGTGTCATTGAGTACATGGAGGGCAGGGCTCAGGGTGAAGCTGGAGAGAATAGACTTGATATGCCTTCCCAAGGGTTGAAGTTGGTGATGTAGGGTCCACACCTGGAACTTAAGGTGAAGTTCAGTATTGGTAGTAAGGCTGTTTGCTTCTCTGCCATTAGTGGAAGTCTTATCAGAAATACATTGACTCCAGAAGTAGCCAGGTAAAGGAAAAGGATGCAAGAAGGGTGGAAATCCCAACTTGGCTCATTTTTTGGCATCTCATCCAGTGTATCAGAAATGTGAGCAGCAAGAAAATCACACTGTTTATCTGAATTTTTTCTTCCTTCTTTTTCCTATACTCCGGTTATTCTTTGTCTAAGGAAGCCATCTCCATTGCGTAGAAGTGATGAAGACATGTATGTGCCTTTGGAGGGGGTATATAGAGCTTCGGGGAAAAAAGTATTCATGAAAAAGCTTAAAATAACCTTCTTTACCAAGCTGATTCTCATTAGAACTGCTGTTGTCCACCAAGATAAACAGCTTCAATCAGAGAGCAGTTTTTTCTAATCAGGTTGATAGCTTTGAACTTCAGTGACAACTGATTTTGTAGATTGTTAGCCAGTGGGATTACATTTTCAGTCTGGTTGCCTTTTCACTCAAAGAAGCCTAGCTAATGAGAGCAGGTGTTGGGGGGAAAAATGAGTTGTAAGATTATCTTTCTCTATCTGTTGGACCTAGACTGCTGAATTGGCCGTTTGCTAGAATGTATTTCAGGATTTCCTCCTGAAGTTCTGCAGAACAGAAGATTTAAACAGAAATATTAATCTTTATATGTTGTGTTTGTTCAGTCGCTAAGTTGTGTCCATCTCTTTGCGACTCCATGGACTGCAGACCCCAGGCTTTCGTATTCTTCACCATCTCCTGGAGTTTGCTCAAACTCGCGTCCATTGACTCAATGATGCCGTCCAACCATCCCATCCTCTGTGGGCCCTTTTCTTCCTGCCTTCAATCTTTCTCAGCATCAAGATCTTTTCCAAAGAGTTGGCTTTTTGCATCAGGTGGCCAACAAATTGGAACTTCAGCATCAGTCCTGCCAGTGTTGAAATCAATCAGGGTTGATTTCAAACCAGGTAGGATTGACTGGTTTGATCTCCCTACTGTCCAAGGGACTCTCAAACATCTTTTCCAGCAACACATGTAGCTAACGGGAATGATGGATGTAGTGGCTCTTAAAGAAATGGTTGTCTACTTTTTTCATTGTAATTCTTCTTTTATCATGTGATCTCTGGTTTTTTATTGCTGAAATATAGGAAAAATAAAAATGTAGTAGGGAAAGAATTCTGTTAACTTCCAGTGCTGGTCTTACACTTCTCTTTTCCTCTTTTGGCTGAAGTAGAAATAATGAAGATCTAGTGCATTACCTGCTTAAACTTCTGCAAACATTATCCTTAACTTTTGCAAGGATTAAGTGAAGTTTCTATGTAAAATTTTGACAAGTCTTGTCAAAAAAATTTTAGTGTGAAAAATGGAGCCTAATTTTATTTTACCCGAAACTCCATTAAGAATTTAAAGTTTGTAGTATAAGATACTGACAATTACTTGACAATGCAGGCACCAGAATGGAAATATCCTTTCACTTGCTTCCTAACCTTAAAGTACTATTTAAAGATGGACCTAATACCTGGGAGTATACGCATGAGATGTTAGGGTTCGGTCACCTCTGTGCCTTGGAATTGAGAGAGGTTAGAGAGAGTGGGAGGCTTTTTAATTTTTAAACTTTTTGAAATGTTAGTTTTGTTTATTTTTACACTGATGTGTGCTTTTGGGAAGGGATTTTTAAATGACCTAGAAGTTTTCTGTAAACTTTATAATGTAAAGAGTATGGAAGAGAAGTTTCATTTCTTACCGCTTCATGCAGCAGACCACATTTGTGGCCTTTGTTTGACACATTTGTTTTTCTAAGGAGGTAATTTTTGATAGTTAACCATATGTGTATCCTTAGAGGTGAGGTAGAAACAGTTCCTGCCTTCAGACTTGGCTTTAAAAAAAATAGTTTTTTTAACTGGCGGTATACTGTTCTGTAAATCCCTTAAGATTATGCTTTGTGCTTTTAAGTTTCTGCTTATAAACAGGATAAGGATTACAATGAAACACAGTCAGTTATTTATAGAGATATGAAAACTAAGTGAGGCTACAGTTCCTCACTGAGGATTTTCACATCTTTAATATTTGAGTGCAATCTGGCTTATAACAGCAGAGCCTCGCGAGTGACAGCATAATATTTTAAAATATTTATACTTGTACCTAATGAGCATTTGTGACAGCTTATTTTGGATGAGTGGAAATGAGCCTAAAAACTCTACAAAATATACCCTAAAGAAGCCTAAAAGCCATCACACTTTGAAGGCTTCTGTTAAATCAGCCCCTGTGTTGAGGTGAGGATGTGGTGTGTTTTGATGCAGCCAATACACAGCTGGGCATGCAGACCTCAATCTTCTGATGGACAGAATCCACATGCAAAGGTCTTTTCCTTTGACTTGCAACGCTGTGCACTCTTCTCCTGGAGAAGGTGGTTGGATGGAGAGAGAGAGAGAGAGAGAGAGAGAGAGAGAGAGTGTGTGTGTGTGTGTGTGTGTGTGTGTGTGTGTGTGTAACAGAGAGAGAATCCTCATATATTCTCAGAGCCAAAATCCTGATATAGATAGACAGAGGACACACCAGGGAAAAAAATGTAGACAAATATATAGGTAAATCTTCGATTGAGTATTAGGGAGAAAAATCTCTCCTCCAGATTTATATCTTTTCTAGGTGCCTGAAATTCTGTTTTGTGTTTTTTTTTTTTCTCTAAACATTTTTAAAATGCCAGTGGTTCTTAAGGGAAGGAGAATCATAGAAAGGCTTAAGTGTTCAGAACGTGGATTCTTAATTGTTTTTGTGTCATGGACGCCCTTGGCAGCCTGGTGAACCCTACAGACTGCTTCTCAGAATGACGTATCTAAACAGATAAAATAAAATTCATCAGACTACAGTGAACCAATTAAATTGAAATGGAGGAATCCATATCTTAAAAACATTATGACATAGTTATAACAACATCAATAAACCGTTGCATGAATAAAGTGGTTAATCTAACATGGTACCTTGATATGAAAATTGTGTGATTTTCTGTCTGATGACTAAGAAGTACTGCTAACATGCTGGTGGTTTATTGCCTTTATAGCATTTGAAGGAAATACTACAGTCAATTAGAAGGTATTAAAATTTCAGAATCAGTTTTATTCTCATCCGATTTCTTGAACCTCCTGCATTTTATCCAGAACTCCTTCCAGGGATTTCTCTAATTTAGCTAAAGATGGTTTTAAGTAAATGAATGCAAAGGCCTGGTGATGCAGGAGAAGATAATAAAAGGGGACTGGGGATGTGGGAGAAGAACTTGACCCTTCTGCTGGGCTCCTTCTGCTAAGACTAGTAGTTTGGTACCCATGACACTAAACAGGAGGCTTCTCTGATGGCTCAAGTGGTAAAGAATCTGCCTGCCAATGCAGGTGACTAGAGTTTGATCCCTGAATTGGGAAGATCCCCTAGAGCAGGAACCGGCAACCCACTCCAGTATTCTTGCCCGGAAAATCCCATGGGCAGAGGAGTCTGGCAGGCTACAGTCCATGGGGTTGCAAAGAGTCGGACCCAACTGAGGGACTGAACATCCACACATGACACTGAACAGACCGCGTGTTGCAGTTACGAGTAAATGTGAGAAAGTCTTAAGTGTTTCACCGTCCTTTGATTCTAAGGGGAGAGGATCCTTTGTTTATGAATATATTAATGATTAATTAATAATTATTACTTTCATACAGACGCAGGCTGTCTCCAGCATCAGGCAGGCCTCAGTGGACAGCCTGCCTGGGAAGTTCCATGGGGATTAGGGAGGCAGCCTGTGGCTTCGCTAAGTGGATTAAATTACCAGGGGTTAAGGATAGAAACTTTATCCAGAAAAAAGTGAAACATGGACATGCTTTCTTCAGCAAAATTTCCTTAAAATTTTTTTTTAAAAATTGAAATAAAGTTGATTTGCAATGTTCTGTTAATTAGTGCTGTATAGCAAAGTGATTCAGTTATGCAATTATATATACACATACATTGTTGTTTGTGTGCTTTCCCATTCTGGTTTATTACAGGATACTGAATATAATTCTCTGTGCTGTACAGTAGAACCTTGTTTATCCTTCAGCAAAATTTCTGTGAAAACTGAACAGCTTCCTGAGTCATACTTCCTCTGTTAAGTTTGGAATGGGGAAGTGTTTAGCAATAGCATTAGTCATCAGAATTTTACCACCCTGTACCTAAGTGCTTGTCTTTTCTTTTTTAAGTATAAAAATGTAATATAAACTATAAGTTTGACTTAATTGATCTGGGGCTTAGTGGTTTCAGGTGGGTAGTGAATGAAGAGGCTCTAAGTTTTTAAGCTTCCCTAGGTAAGAAATGATCTTTTCTTCCTGAAGTGGCCATTATTAAACTGATGGCTTTGTGAGGAGTGCTCATTGATATGAACATGTTTCAATGCAAGTATTTGTTGGATGCTTTCTGGGATTTAAGTACAGATGACACTTTGGTTATCCCATCACTTGTGACATTTCATGGTTATGGATCTAGGATCTCTTTTTGTTGAAATCTCACAGATTCCTAGCAGAAGCTATGTCGTATGTCTTCCTGTGGGTGAGAGGTTGGGGCGCAGGCAGGTTAATCTTTGCCACATGGTCATGAAAGGTCACGGTTCTGCAATGAAAGTGAAATCAAGGTTGAAGTCCCAACACAGATGCTGTGTTCCTCATCCTACGCTGGCTGACGAAGTTGTTCTGGGAGCTCCATTTCCAAGATGGTTCACAGTTGATCACTGTTAGTATCACTTACCATTTTCACCACTTTTCCATGAAAATCATCCTGAACTCTGTCAGGCACTCCTCTGCCTTGCTGACATAAGCTGGCGTGTTGGTGATTAGCTGAGGTCATCATTAAGAAATTAGGTTTTCTACAGACCTGCTGCAGCGAAGTGGCTACCATGCTCATAACTGCCATTGGCTGCAGAGCTGAGACTTGTACTGGCTGTCTTTTATGTGTTCCTTAAAAAAAGAAAATTGCTTGTTTATTTGGCTGTGCTGGGTCATACTTGCAGCGCGTCTGGCCTTTGATCTTCATTGCAACATGTGAGCTCTTTTAGTTGACTGGGGTGGGATCGAGTTCAACCAGAGACTAAACACAGGCCACCTGCGTTGGGGGTGTGGAGTCTTAGCCCCTGGACCACCAGGGAAGTCTCTGTATTCCCTTTTTTCCCTGTATTCTCAGCGATAGAGAATCTGCCGGCAATGCAGGGGGCATAAGAGGGTCAGGCATAAAGACACGGGTCAAGAAGGTCCCCTGGAGGAGGAAGTGGCAGCTACCTCAGTACTCTTGCCTGGACGTCCCCTGGACAGAGGGGCCTGGCAAAGCTACAGTCTCTGCGGTCACAAAGAATCGGACTTGGCTGAACGTGCCTGCCTACATCCCTTTGTGATACTCTTTTTTTTTCTCATTGTTGCCTACACGTCTGCTTTCAGTCTTCCTTTCTTGTGAATTTTTGAAGGTTAAGAAACCAAATAATATAATTTTCCTGTAATGGCAAGTGAGGGCTCTGGGTCACCTGAATAAATGCAGGCATTTGATGACATCCTTGTGAGATGCTCAGAGATTTATTTTGGTGTATTTACTCTCTGGGACTAAAATGTTCATGTTGCTGATATATGACTCACTTCAAAATACATAGTACCCACCCCCCATCTCTTCATTTCACTGCTCATCTACAAAATGTAAAGTCTGATGGATACTTTTAAATATTAAATCTACTGAATGATTTTCTGCATTTCATTATATATTTTTATTTTCCGTTAAGGTTTATCACAGGATATTGAATGATTTTTCATTCTATACAATAAGACTTTGCTGTTTATTCATCCTACATATAATAGTTTGCATCTGCTAATCCCAAACTCCCAAACCATCCCTCTCCTGCTCCACTTCTCCCCCGGCAACCACAACCCCTGAAATAAATTTTATTTGAAAACATAATAAAACCCATTTAAGATTTTTTTTCCATGAACATTTTAAAAGTATTCTTTGCCTTTTGCTGGGTTTTCTCCTCTGGGTGTGGAAGTAATTCTGCGTAATGAAAAGGTTTGAAGATGCTCTCTACAATGCTCTCCAAAAGAACTGCCTCTCTGGCAGTTAACTCCCACGGGAGTTAAGGAGCTTTCAAAGCCCTCACAGTAATGGTTAGTTTTAAAGTATCTGACCCGTCTGTGAGCCAGGTGGGAGTTCAGCTCCCTGGAAGACCACTTAAAGCAGCAGTGCAGCTCTTGAAAGAAGTTTTGTGAAAGCCAAGCCCCACGCTGGAAAGAACGAAGCGTGTTAACTTGAACCGCGACTGCTTCCGGAAGAGCTCAGTTGCCGTCCTGGAAAGACATCCTGTGATTCCTGAAACAGGCATGGACGTGCCATTCTTTTCCTGTGGTCCAATCACATCTCCATCTTAGTTATCTGTTGCCTGAAGGTTAATCTTGCTAACATTTGCACAGTAAATAAAGCCAGTTACAGTATTCCTCTATCTTCCAAGATAAGGGTGATCATTCTTTGCATTTGTGTTGCTTTAAAATGTCCCAGTGATGGGCCAGTTGGAGTTCTTAATCTATCCTGACAGTTATCCCAGAGTTACATTAGTCATTCTTTTCTTCAGTGTTTCTCTACCACTAAATGATTTGAGTATATCGCTGACATACACTGGGGGTTCCCTGTGGCTCAGTGGCAAAGAATCTGCTTGCAATGCAGGAGACTTAGGAGATGAGGGTTCTATCCCTGGTTTGGGAAGATCCCCTCGAGGAGGAAATGGCAATCTACTCCAGTATTCTTGCCTGGAAAAATCTCATGGACAGAGGGGCCTGGTGGGCTACAGTCCATGGGGCCACAAAGAGTTGGGCATGACTAAACACAATCTAGTACCTACTATATGCCAGATAATATGCAAGGCTGGGATATAGAAGTACAGCATTTACTATTTTGCTTTTAGTCAGGAAAAATTCAATTGGTAGCATAATACAGAGTCTCTGTTCTTCTCCATCATTTGGGTTCAGGATCATACCGGACACCATCAGCTTGTCAGCCTCTCAGCAGCTTTTCAGACATAAACTCCTTTGAGTGTAATTCCCAGTGTGCATTTGTCTTTCCCCACTTCTCCAGTGTCATTGCCCTAGGTTGTCTGCTCTCATTGGTCCCCTCTTCTGCACACATGCCCTGTGTGCCACCAAAAATTGTATGTTTGTTCACTTATATTCATGTTTCTTTGTAAGTCTATCCATGGTCTATTTCTCCATCTTTATTAAGAGCAATATTTTGTCTAAGTGATTCACAAAAAAAGTATTGGCCAAATGAAAGGAAAATTAGTCTTAAATAAAAATACCTGAGATAATCAATACTTTTAACTCTTACATCTCCTTCCTTCTCATTGCCAGCAGACACAAATGAATTCTTTGTACAATAATGAATGTTAGGAATGATTCTCATGGTGATTCTTTTTTTTGGATGAACTGTTTAAAGGTTTAATTAATTAATTAATTTGACTCTACCCCCACCAGGTATCAAACCCATGCTTCCTGCTTTGGAAGTGTGGTGACTTAATCACTGGACCTCCAGGGAAGCCCTTCATGGTGACTCTGGACAGAACACATGAATGGGGGACTCCTTTTGAGAAGAAGACAGAGTTTTCTAAGCATCCTTGTGGACCTCTGATGCATCATGACTATATCTGACCCCCAGATTCTTTTAGCTCTTTTAGCAGATAATGTTTGTCTCTAGGGTTGTGTAAGCTAAAGAAATTGGACATCTGCTTTGAATAATTTGACCTCAAATCACATTTTTGAGTAAAACCACATGGGTGTTATTATATCATTTTATTGCGTTAGGAAGCAATCAGAATAAACAATATCCTCTGGGCTTCTGAAGAGATGCAGGGGCTGATCTAATTGTTTAGATGATATTAAATGTCCTATTTAAAATTCATATTTTCCAGTTAACCCTGGTAGTTTTTAAAGAAATAGATTTCATTTTCATCTCTTTATTTTGGTCACTACCTCTTGTTTACTTAAGGAAAAGTAACTAATTTTGTCTCAATACTGCCCACTTAAACATGGTAGGTTTTAATTTTTGCTTTACAATAAAGAGAATACCTCATATGATTTTAGAATTGAATTATTTTTAAGAGTTATAATTCAAAGTTGAAGTTGATCCTAATAGCTTCTAGTACATTTTGGTTCCCCTAATTTTAATTTTTTCCAAAGGGCATATGCCACAAATATTTCATTATTTTACTCAGAGATGTGCTATGAAATCTTGATTATATGTTGAGTTAAAACATTAGCCCTAGAATCAGACCTTGGGGAAGATTTTTAACCCTTCTGAATATGAGCTGATAATAATATTCCCCCACCCATGGGTTTATTGAGAAGATTGAATAAAAGAATGGATATAAAGTTCTTAGCAGGACTTCCTCGGTGGCTCAGTGGGTAAGAATCCGCCTGCCAATGCAGGCAACACAGGTTCAATACCTGGTCCAGGAAGATCCCACATGCTGCGGGCCAGCTATGCCTGAGAGCTGCAGCTGCTTGAAACCGGCGCACCCTAGAGCCTGTACTCCACAACAAGAGAAGCCACTGCAATTAGAAGCTCATGTGCTGCAACTAAAGAGTTGCCCCTGCTTGTTGCAGCTAGCAGAGAAAGCCAGCAAAGCAACAAAGACCTAGCACAGGCAAAAATAAATAAATAAAAAGGAAACTGCCTTAAAAAAAAATATTTAACAGCGAGCGGCACATTGCAAGTACTCAGTAAATCCTCAGTAACACCAACAGCAGTTGTTTAGACACTGAGGCTTGTCCAACTCTGTTGCAGTCCCATGGACTGCAGCCTACCAGGGTCCTTTGTCCATGGGATTTCCCATGCAAGTATACTGGAGTGGGTTGCCATTCCATTCTCCAGGGGATCTTCCCCGACGCAGGGATCAAACCTGCGTCTCCTGCATTGCTGGCAGATTCTTTACCACTGAGCTACTGGGGAAGCTGAATACCACCAACAGCAACAGCAGTAATAACACGCAGAGGAAGCCATGGTGAGTGTCTGTGTTTGGAACAGAGATGGCCAAGAGGCAGCTTCCTCTGGGTTCAGACCCACTGTCTCTTTAGCCAACCCACTCTTCTCTGAAGTGATTGGACCATTCTGTGCAAACCACGGTCGTTATCCTTAATAAATAAAAAATTACTCTTTCCATGTCTGGAGCAGTTGTTTAGTATTTTATTCCATAAATCAAAACACTGAAAACTTAGAAATGCATCTACCTTTTGGCAGCTCTATTCTTTGGGAAAACAGTGTGTTCCCATGGATTCTATTGGAATAAACATGATAGCAGCAGCAGGCTGGGTCCATATGTCTATATTGGCCTCAAGAGTTAGCCATGTTATATTATGAGTTAAGAACAAAACAAACTCCAAAGGAACATGTCAGGTTATTAATCTTTAAAAAAATCTTAGGAAAAGGCTGAAAAATACATCAGGTATGTGAGTATATGTTTGTGTATAAACAAAGATTTTGAAGAAAATACACTTGTTATTGGGATAAGTTTGTGGCTTTTTGAGTGAAAAGCAGTTAATTTTCCTTTGAAATCCTTTATTTTCAACTTTTTATAATGAAACATATTAATTCTGTTATTTAAAAAAATTAAAGGAAAAAGTTGAAGCACAGAGAAAGAAAGATCTAGGTCTCTCTGTAAAAGGAAAGAGTCTGCAAGGATGTTTAAAATTTGGTTAGCCATTTCTTTGCAAATTTATAGATTTTTCCCTGAGCTTTTCCCAAGTACACAGTTGTTTCTCCTATAAGCAGATCAATTCAGCATAAAGTGAGTACATTTTGAAAGGAGCTTATTAACAATGAATAATTTAAATTGGTTAGAATTTAAGCTATATTCAATTGACTTAAAAGGGAAAATAAAATATTCTGGAGACAGGGGGAAAAAAAAGAAACCTCTTCAGAGCTTCATGAAAAATGAGAGAGGCACTTTAAAACCTTAGGTCTTAATAGAATTATAAAAATTTATACTGTATTCTAAAGGAAAGAGCAACTAGAAGTTAAGTAGTGGAACTCCTATAAAAATAATTTTCTACCCAACCAAGTTCAGTGATAGAATAATATATCTGAATTTATTTCTAGCTCACCTACCTAATAAACTAAATCAAGATGTGGTGAGTTGAAGTATTTTAATTAAACTGTAGTTCCTACTGGTTGAAAATGCTGAGAAAGAAAATCGCAGTTGGACATTGACTGAGAACACACATATTTACTCATGTATCTGAAAATTTGTAAACACAACCCACAGCTTTGGCAATCATCATTAATTATTACAGAATTGTGCCCTTTCAATAAAAAATGTACATTTTCAATAAAAATGTATAATTCCATGGATTTGGTAAAATTTCAACTCAGAGTTTTCATTCCAAGTTACATTTGGAATGATTAGGCATATTTGGAGATTAGTGCTGGATGTTGGAAAGAATCTGAATGCCATACCTGATGAGTATTTCTGACCTTGTTAAGTTGAAAGCATGAAGGTATAGTCTGTATAATCACATGGTCGTTGAGGCACACGACAACAGGAGGGCCAAGAACTACCTTGAAGTCGGAATTCAGCTATCCCATCTCCCTAAGCTAAAACCAAATACATTTGGATAAAAACCAGGGTCCAGGCCGATCTTTGGTTAAGTACCTACTCTGTATCAGGCACTCCTCTGAGAAGCCTTCTAAGTGAATTCCCTCATTGAATCAGTTCACTGAACAACCTCTTTGAGATGAGCACAATTTTATCCTCATTTCCTAGGTTAGGACCCTGAGGCAGAGGGGAGTGAGCTAACTCACTCATGACTTCCAAGTGGCCGAGTCAGGATCTAGATGCAGGCTATCTGGCCTCAGAGCCCCAGCCCTGCCCACAGAAGTCAAGGTGCTCCTGTGTCCTGTCCTGCACCAGAAGGAACCCTTCACCCGCCCCGGTCCACACAGCCCTCAGAACCTCTTTCAAAGTGGGCATTCTTATCTCTAGACGGGTCTACTCAGGATTCTCCCCAGCCTGCTCAGAAGGGTATGGTCTTTACGGTAGAGATGCAGGAGTCGTCACTGCACTTCTTTCCTGCGTACCTGCAGGAGCTTGGCCAGAACCTTACAAATGTTTGGGTTTGAAATTTTTACGTATTTAAGAAATTTACTCATGTTTTAAAGTATCCTCCATATATATGTGCTTTAATTTTCATGGTGAGCATGAATGTTTTCCCAGGCATCTCTTCTCTAATTGTATTTCTGCTAATACAAAGTGCCTTTTCATATCGATTGCTGATCGATAAGAAATGATTGATATGACATGAAAGCATCGGTATCTTTATGCTTTTTCTGATTAATTAATCCAATAGATTCCATAAAATTCTAGACTGCCTTGATCACTTATAAATTTAACATTGTATCATCAGTGTGATGCAGAGACCAGATTAATTTCCTCTACTGATTAACCTTGTTAAGTTTTTTGTTGTTGTTGTTTTAATTTATCTATTACTCTTCCGCTGTACTGGGTCTCCCTTGCTGCTCCAGGTTTTCTCTAGTTGTTGTGAGTGGGGTTTACTCTTTGTTGCAGTGCATGGGCGTCTCATTGTGGTGGCTTCTCTTGTTGCGGAGCGCAGGCGCTAGAGCACAGGCTCTGTGGTTGTGGTCCTGACTTAGTTGCTTCGGAGCATGTGGTATCATCCTGGACCAGAGACTGAACTCGTGTCTCTTGAGTTAGCAGGGAGATTCTTTACCACGGAGCCACCAGGGAAGCCCCCACCCCTAGTTACGTTTTAATCGTTCCTCCTTTCTGCCCTCTGATCCTGGAGTAATCCCACCTTGACTGTGTCTTCTGACCCCAGGCCGACTAATGAAACATCTTACACAAATCATTTCTTTCCTCTCCAGGAATACAGGGAGCTCCCTGTTAGGGATGTTAACAGAAATCTTTGAGTTCTTTGGAGGACTATTTTTTATGGCAGGGTAGCTCCTTAAGCCAAAACTGTCAAAGATGATGCACTTTTAAAAATATTTCAGTTTCGTTAACATTTTGTGTAGAAGTTTACTGTGTAATATCTTTTTAAAATCTTTTTTTGCTATTTATTTTTTTTGGGGGGAACGTCTTCTTAAAGCAAGACATAATTTAGCTGGTAGACAGTCTATCACTGGATACACATGTGAAAAAACATCGTCTCTAAATTAACAGTAATTTAGGGAAAAAATAAGCAGTAACTTAAATTGTGATGGCTTGTGTCATTCCGAGACTTAGAACAAAAGTGAAGTTGTTTCTAAAACTGTCAAATGATAAAAAGCCTGACTTATGGGAAATCAAGCAGCCTCTTGAGAACATCATAACCAGCTACCTGTCACTTTCCTATCATAGTACCTGTGGCTCACTTCCTGAGATACAGTCATTAGCATCATCAGATGGTTAAAATGTTGTGTTTACTCTGCGTTTGTTCTTTACTTATAAGTCACACACCTAGTATTTCCCAGGTAAGTCATTAGAGCAGTGTGTCTAGATGACACACAGTAATACAAGTGATTTCTCACTGTCATTTTTTTTTATGAGAGGAGAGATGTTACTTCTCTAAATGAACCCACAGAATTTCTTCCTTTTTCTAGAAACTCTTCTTTGTCTCTCATATGATAATCGTGTCTCAAAACTCTTTTTATATCTGCATCTCCATTCCTTCCCTGCAAATAGCTGCATCAACACCATTTTTATAGATTCCATACATATGCATTAATATACTAAATTTGTTTTTATGACTTACTTCCCTCTATATATTAAAAAACAGGCTCTAGGTTCATCTACCTCACTAGGAATGACTCAAGTTTGTCCTTTTTTAAGGCTGAGTAATATCCCACTGTATATATGTACCACATCTTCTTTGTCCATTTTTCTGTTTATGAACACATAGGTTGCTTCCAATACACTCTTGTTCATGTATGACCTATATCATAATGACAAGGAACAAGGTTTTTTAAAAAAACGAGCTTCTGGTTGATAGTTCTAGGTTCTGAACCTACAAATTTTACAGCTACTTCACGCTGTGGTTATGTAAATATTTTGGTAAACTTTATGGGTCTGATCTGCTAATTTGTGAATTTCTTTGTTTCTGTGCTCAATACAAAATATTTAAAATATGATAGCTTAGCTGTGAGATTCTTGCTGGAAGAATTGGTCCAAGTTTTGTTTTTTGGAGTTGTCAAAGTGCTTAGTCCATAATGTTTGCTCAGATGCTTCTTGCCATGGCTAAAAGTGCCTTGTTAAAGTGACTTAATATTTTTGGTCACCTCAGTATTCTTATGAGTAATAAATATAAAAATACCTATTCAGTTATGCTGTGAATCACTAAATTAACAATTGCATTATCTTTGAGGCATTTAGTTTAAATGTCCTGAAGCAACTGTTTTATACCCATTTTAGATGTGAGCTATGCTTATTATTTTTTTGAAGTATAGTTAATTTATAATGTTTCAGGTGTACAGCAAAGTGAATCAGTTATACATATACATGTATTCTTTTTCAGATTCTTTCCTTTTGTAGGTTATTACAAGATATTGACTATAATTCTCTGTGCTATATGTACACAGTAGATCCTGGTTGATTATTTTATATTAATATATAGTAGTGTGTTTCTGTTAATCCTACCTTATCACTTTATTCTTTCCCCTTCATTAACCTTAAGTTTGTTTTCTAGTCTGTGAATCTATGTCTGTTTTGTAAATAAGTTCATTTATATCATTTATTTAGATTCTACATATAAGTGATATCTATATGACTTTTGTCTTTCTTTGTCTAATTTACTTCCCTTAGTATAATAATCTCTTGGTCCATTCCTGTTGCTGCAACTGGTATTATTTCATTCTTTTTTTTTATTTTTATTTTTTTAAATTTATTTATTTATTTGTTCCTTTACATTATCGTGTTGGTTTTGCCATACATTGACATGAATCCGCCATGGGTATATATGTGTTCCCCTTCCAGAACCCCCCTCCCACCTCCCTCCCGATTCATTTTATGGCTGAAAAATATTCCATTATGGGGATTCTCAAGTGGCTCAGTGGTAAATGGATCTGCCTGCCTGCACAGGAGTCTCTGGAGCGTGGGTTCAGGGATCGATCTCTGGGGCAGGAAGATCTCCTGGAGGAGGAAATAGCAGCCCACTCCAGTATTCTTGCCTGGGAAATCCCATGGACAGAGGAGCCTGGTGGGCTGCAGTCTGTGGTGTCCCAAAGAATCAGACACGACTTAGTGAATGGGCATGTAGGCACACAGTATGCCATTATATAGATAGATAGATAATATCCACCACTTCTTCATCGGTTCATCTGTCAATGGACATTTAGGTTGCCTCCCTGTGCTAGCTATTGTAAATAGTTGAGCTATGCTTATTGTTAATTTCATAACACTTTTGTTGATGTGAAATTCCCTTGGGCAGCATAGACTGCCTTTTACTGGCCAGTGTGACTTGCAGGAAGGCCGGGTCACGTGAGTCCCCAGTTTCCCTCCCGCTGAGAGTACATGCTGGACTCAATTGGAGGGAAGAGATCCTGCAGTTGAAGAGTGTACTTGAGCCTCCTTGTAAAGTGGTGTTGCTTCTCTGCCATCTTACTGTATTTTCACCAGCATTTTAGGAAAGTGGCAAAAATCAGTGCAAGTCACAGATGTTCTCCCTGCTCTGTAATTATTGAGAATCCATCAGAAAGGCAAGAAGAGAGAGGGCAAAAATAGAAAGGGAGAGAGGACATTTGGATGAAGGGAGAATTTTTTTGTTAGAAGCTTTCTCCTCTGGTGGTTGCTAAACACATATTTCATACGTGTGCTCTGGTGACACTTTTGAGAGAAGCACAAAAGAGTCTGTGCCCCAGGAAGGAGGCTTGACAGCTGGTCTGCAGGACAGGAGAGTGGCCGTGGCGAGAGCAGTTTCATCAGGCTGAAATGGGTGCTAATAAGTGTTTCTGCAGTGCTGGTGGCACCTCCCTGCAGAGGTTTTGTTCTCTTTGAGATTTGCTCCCGAGTTCATTTATTTCTCTGCAAGCTTCACTTTCCCTATTTCACAAGATTTCCCATCAGAAAAGACATATAGTTTAGGACCATTTTAGTACCAGCTGAGGGAGATGGGGGAGAGATGTAGTATTTTGGTGTTTGAAGGATGAGATCAAATTTAAAATTACAAATTGACAAGAAAAGGCTTTCTTAACTGAGCAGGCAGAGCTCAGTTTTAGATTGTCTCAGGGGGCTATTTTCATAAGGCCTTAAAATCTGAAATCCATGTGGGGGATGTCCATGACTTATTCATTTTGCAAGATGAAATTGGGTAGAATAGGAAATGTGAGCATAACGACCAGACACATGCTTTTGGGCAGCATACATGTGTGATGCTGTGCACGCACACGCGCGCGCGCGCACGCACACACACACTCAGACACATATATAGTCAACACAAAACTCGTGAAAAAGGGCATCATATCAACTTAAAAAAAAGGTCACAACCCAAAAGTTGAGAGTTGTATTTTATTTGGTGGGAATTTTTTTCAAGGGTGAGAGACAGCATCTCAAGTAACATGGAGAGAGCTTCTCGGAGGAGGAGGTGAGGGGAGGAGCCAGGTTATACAGAAGGTTTGCAACAAAGGGCAGGTAGTCTGAACATCAAAGGAGTATTATGAATGGAAGAAAACCAGATATCCCAAGTTAAGAAATTTAGCACTTTTCTATGTATGTGAAGATGGAAGAGTCTGGGCTGGCTGAAATCGTTCCTTTTATAGGCATCTCAGCTATTCTGCGTCAGTATCCTGTGTTTTTACATCCTGAGCTCCTTTGGGGCTTACCATGACTGCTAGATCGCAGGTATTGTTCTGTTTCCTGGATGCCCTTAGGCTCACATTGGAAGGCTGCAATCACGATGACTGTGACTTCCTTGTTTACTGATGTGGCAGGAACTACTCCATCTCTCAAGTTCATCAAATGCTGCTTCTCTGTCAGCAAACGTATTGAATAGCACACACAGTTTTCTCTTCTTACTACATTTGTCCTATGCACCAAGTTTCTCAAATTTTGCAGAAGAATCCCTGCAGTTTCCTCAGACTTCAAACATCTAGATCCTGGAACACCAATGCAGATTTTAATGATGGGGTAGAAGGGAGTAACTAATTATACGTCATTATTGCTGCCTTCACCAACAATGATGGAAGATAGCCTAATCAAACTCATGTGCCAATGGGTATGATTAAGCTAAATTTAATTCACCCAAAGAGTTGAGAACATGAATATCACATGTTCTCATAACAGAGTCTTCTGTTTCAGAGAAACCAAAATAATGATTCTTAAAGACCTGCCAACCTGCCTGGTGAGACAGCCTCTTTTGAAGCTAACTCCATTCCATAGAGATCTTTCCATTTGCCCTGCCATGTTATACTCTCTCCACTTTTGTACTTGTGACTTAAGGGTGTTTTTTTATTTCAACACAAACAGAATTTTGATGTTAGTTTGAATCCTGATTTCTTTTATTTATTTGCCCAGTTGGGGTATTTTTTGTAGGGTAAAAGATTGTCGTAAGGACAAAGGGGACTCAATGACTCTTTGAAAATGCATTTTATCACAGTCCAAACATTGAGGTAGACATTGAAAACTAAATATTCAACCATATAGGGGCGTTGTTAAAAACAGACTTAATAGTCTAGAATGTGAATGCTTTGAAGTCTTTAACATCAGTTTGTGAGTTGACTTTACTTCTGTAACAGGCAGGTGGTACATTCAGACAATTAAAAGGCACCTCTTCCTCTGACCTGCCATCCCTTTAGGCACAACTTGGACTTTACACCAGGATTCCAGAGATGCTAGAAGATGCTAAACATAAATATTCACACTTTCTTCTGCACACTCACCATAGAACACTAGTACAGATAGTACTATGTCGGCTGAAATGTCATCTTCTAAACTTGAAGACAGGCTTCCCTAGTGGCTCAGCAGTAAAGAATCTGCCTGTAATGCATGAGACCTGGGTTCAATCCCTGGGTCGGGAAGATCCCTTGGAGGAAGAAATGGCTACCCTCTCCAGTAGTTTGCCAGAAGAATCCCATCGACAGAGGAACCCAGAGGGATACAGTCCATGGGGTTGCAAAGAGTTGGATGTGGCTTAGCGACTCAACAACAAACTTCAAGCCATGTAATAATTCCTCATGACCACATACAGAAGTAAAGATTTCCTTCCCAAAGCTTAAATGTAGGGGCAAGATTGATTGAGCTGAAGATTTTCTGAAATTTCAGTAATAATGTTCCTCTCCTTTGAAGAAAGGGAACTTAAATGTTACCATTTTAGGTGAAAAATGATAGCACCAGGTGGGTTTTGGACTGGCAGGTGGAAATATGTTGAGCTAAATGCTGAAGGCTTGAAGACGATTTAGAGAAGCCAGGCATTAGGAGGTCTGAAGTACACAGTAAGCGTGATGATAACTGTCGGTAACTCTTGGGCTTGTGTTACATGGCAAACACTGTCCAAAGTGCCTTCATATGTGTTAATCGTTATTTGTGAGGGCTAAGCAGATGTATCAGTTGAGCAACTCTGGAGGAAGAAAATAGAGACTTCTCAGCAGACTGCACCCCAGGGAACAGGTACTCAATAAAGAGAGACTTTTTCTTTTAAACTTAGTATTAGAGAAAGAGAAATACCATATTATGTCACTTATATGTAGAATCTAAAAAATACAACTAGTGAGTATAATAGAAAAAAGAAGCAGATGGAGAGAATGGAGAACAGATGGAGAGAACAAATTGATGTTACCATTAAGAAGAGAAAACAGCTAAGGGCAGGACTTCCCTGGTGGTCCAGTGGTTAAAGCTCTATGCTTCCAATGCAGGAGTCATAGGTTCAAGCCCTGGCTGGGGAACTGAGATCCCACTATGCCTATAAACAAAGGCAAAAATAAATCAGTAGTTTAAATTTTTTTAAAAAAGTAAAGGAGAAAGAGGCAACATGGAGTAGGGGATTAAGAGGTACAAATTCTTAGATATAAAATAAGCTAAAAAGTTATGTTGTGCTACATGAGTAATATAGCCAGTATTTTACAATATCTATAAATGGAGTGAAACATTTAAAACTGTGAATCACTCTATGGTACTCCTGTAACTTATATGACACTGTACAGCAGCTGTACTTCAATGAAAATAATAATGTGTGTGGATGAGCTGCTCGGGTAGTTTCTGGACTGTTTAGAGGTGGTGGACCTTTGCCTGCGACTGTGGGGACAGTCCAGATCCCAGCTACTTTCAGAAGGTGGAAGAAAGTTAGGAAGGAAGATGGTCCAGGTAGAGCAGGGGTTTACACCAACATCACACACTGTCCTTGGAAACCCTCCGCCTAACTGCACAAAACTATTCACCAAAAGTGCTAGATCTTGTAAGATGGCGCTGACCATTCAAATCTTTGATTTGACCATTCAAATCTTTATGCATCTTTGTATAACCAATAGCAACAGTTTGTTGTTGTTGTTCAGTTGCTAAGTCATATCTGACTCTTTGTGACCCTATAGACTATAGCCCACCAGGCTTCTCTGTCCACGGGATTCTCCAAGCAGGACGGCTGGCATGGGTTGCCATTTCCTTCTCCAGAAGATCTTTCTGAACCAGGGATCAAACCTGCATGCATCTCTTTAACTTGAGAATCCGTCCTTTGCCCTGTGCCAAGGACTCTCTCCTCCTCCTCACTAGAGGGGGCCCAGGAGTCATTCCTTTCTGCTGGAGACCACTTTCTGCCAACTGAAACAGAGGATCTCGGGCTTGTGGTCCTCATCAGTGTTCTTTTCTTTCTGAACTCAGGAGGGGAGCAGAACCTTCATGCCTTCTTCATCTAGGCTCACAGTTTCCCAGGCAGCTTAATAGAGTAGAAAGAGGAATAACCCCAAAGAGCCACCGAACTTCATGTTGCTTTTGACCCTAAGTGAAGGTATTTCTGCAGGAGTTTGAGCTTTGTCAAATGGGCATCACATTGCCCTTTACTGGAGAGAAAATTTGCCCTTGATCACTCTAAACCTTAATGTTCTGCAAAAACTGCACTTGAGCTGAAGGGACTCTGCTGTTCTATGGATGTCACGCCCCTGTTTGCTAATCCTATTAGCTAATTTGCATTGCAGCAACATGCCCTGTAACATGACATTCTGGCTCAAAAAGGGAAAAAAGGAGAAAATATACAAGTCAGGAGGACTTCCCTGGTGGCTGAGACAGTAAAGAATCTGCCTGCAATGCAGGAGACCCAAGTTCGATCCCTGGGTCAGGAAGATCCCTTGGAGAAGGGAATGGCAACCCACTCCAGTATTCTTGCCTGGAGAATTCCATGTACAGAGGAGCCTGTACTATAGAGTAGGACACAACTGTAGTGACTCAACACACACATACAAGTCAGGATCATTTCAGTATTTGCAGTTCATAACACCTGAATTTCACCTTGACCTCAAGATAAAAATGTCTCTATACTTTAGACCACTTAAGAAGCTGACAGAGCATTCTGTGCTGGGATGAAGCTGAATGCAGTCAGTATTGAAGGACAGGCTGTGTAGTGGGAAAAATAGACTCTTATGGAGCTCCAGTAATTCCTGAACAACTACAACAGGAAGTTACCCAGCTTATCCCAACCTGTGTAAAGAGACTCTTCATCTAAGCATCCAGGCTCAACCTCCTCAGATGCAGGAGACCTTGCCCTTGTATGCACATCAACACTTTTACCACCTCTAGTCACCACATGTAAGTGATGGAAACACTCCAAGAAATAATATTCTTTTTTTTTGTATCTTTTGTGCATTTTCTTTATATATTTTTAATATATTTATCTATTTTTTAATTTTTATTTGCTTTTGGCTGCACTGGGTCTTAGCTGATGCCCGCGGGCTTACTCTAGTTGTGGTGGGTGGGCTTCTCTTGTTGTGGAGCACAGGCTCTAGGGTGAGTGCCCTTGAGTAGTTATTGCTCCATAGCACGTGGAATCTTCTTGGACCTGGGATTTAACCTGTATCCCCTGCATTGGCAGGGGAATTCTTTAGCATTGGACCACCAGGGAAGTCCAGAAATAATATTCTTGACAATGTGATGATACTAAAGGTTTTTGTGATTCAGAGTCGGCTTCAAGTCTGTGTCACACCTGGGCCTCATCAAAGGGAATATTTGACATTGTAACTATGTTTCCGATGCCACAGCCCCAAATGACAGAACATGGAATAAATTTTCTTATTTTACTAAAAACAACAAAGTACAGTTTTTAAGTCTTGTTGTAAATACCATAGCCAGCTATAAGTTTGTGATGGGGTTGGTCAATGCTGCGTCTCTAGAAGAGATTCCCCCCCCCGGCATTTTGTAGAATATAGCTAACCCCAATCATTTCAGTGATACTCTTTTACACATATTCAGTCTCTCTGTCCCCTATCTTTCTTAAACCATATTTGCAGTTCTTCCTTATTACTGAAATACATGTTCCCTAACCCCTCCCTTGTGGCTTGGCTTTCATATTTCCAGGTACATATCATTCATCTCTTGAAAAATTGCTGTATTTTCAAATAGCACTTGTAATTTTCCTTCACTGTCGTGAAGGGGTTTGTTTTCTCCATGTGTGCTTGCATGGCACAGGAGGAAACCTGGGGTTATTGGAGTGTAGCGGGATGAGTAATGGGATGGAAACTCAGAGGCTGTAAGTTCAGGGTTTGCCAGTGAGTCATCCTTAAGCCTGGATAAGATGCTTCCTAAACTCTCTGTGATGCAGTTCCTGTTTTTCTTAAATGGCATTAGCACGAGCTCATCTTCGAAAGCAGTCTTGAGAGGTAACAACTAGATGCAAACACTTTGTAATATTGATCCCTTAATAATAGCCTATTAATTTATAAAGGATATATCTACATTTGTTTTTTTTTAAGTTCTCATAATAATTCTCTGAGAAAGATAGTCTCATTTTGCTGTTTAAGAAACCACAGTGTGTAGATGAGAGAAAAATTCCACACCTTTACTAGGATCGTGTATGTATGTTTATAGATATATGTGAGTGTTTACTAAAATTTATTGGGTTGGCCAAAAAGTTGTTCAGGTTTTTCTATAAGATATAATGGAAAAGCCCAAACAAACTTTCTGGCCAACCCAATAAATACCCACAAGCCTTCATACATGTAAATTGAAAATTATGGTTCACAGTGATGGAAGTTTTTAAAGGAACACTCAACTGAGGGTAATAGTTATTTTCCACAGTAGAAACATCCAACCACCCTGAGTAGTATTTTTTTCACTTTGAGTCTCCAAATTTTCTTGTTCTTCCTTCTCAGAATTTCAATACATTTTTTCCTCTCTGCTAAAGAAGACTTGTGATGACCAGTTTTCCCTTTTATCTTAGAAGATTTTATCTTATGCATTGAGATATATGGAATTCCTATCATTATTATAGTTGTCATTTCTTGAGTCTTTCAAGTGACCTTTCCTAAGATCAGTGTGCCTGGGACACTTGTGTCAGTGTGGAAACTCTTGGTCACTCACGGGTGGGTTAGTGCCCTGGATGAGAAGATAAAAGAAGTCATAGAGATTTCTGTGAGTGACCATCCTCCCTGGGCACAGCCACTGACCAGTAGACTTCATCACCCTCCACACCTCTGGTCAAGGAGAAGCCAGCTGTGGAAGCAGTATGGGAGGAGCAGAGGTGCTGATCTGCAAGAAAAATCATACTGTAGTGACGACAAAGAACGTCATCGTGTCTATACAGCTTCTAAGATTCCTCAAACCAGACCAGTCTGTTCCCTTTCTCTAGATTATATGGAAATCTTAGAGCAGCTGTGATGACTCAGTGGTGGTACCATGATAGAATCGTGCTGTCTAGAGATGGTGGAAAAGTTCAAAATCAAACAGCCCGATATGGCAGCAGCTGGCCCCACGTGGCTGTTGAGTGCTTGAAATGTGGGTCATGTAGCTGAGGACCGAAACTTTCAATATTATAGAATTTTCTTTTTTAATCCAGGTGCTGAATGTTTTTTTTATTTATCTTTTTTTAAATTGAAGTACAGTCAATTTGCAGTGTTGTAATGTTGTGTTAATTTCTGTTGTGTAACAAAGAGTCAGATATATATACATATATGCACACACACATATATATACACATTCTTTTTTATATTCTCTCCCATTATGATTATCTCAGGATATTGAATACCATTCCCTATTACATACATTGTACCTTGTTATCCATTCTCTGTGTAATAGTTTGCATATACCAACCCCCAGCTCCCAATATTCCTTCCCTGTTGTTCAGTCTCTAAGTTGTGTCTGACTCTGCGACTGCATGAACTGCAGCATGCCAGGCTTCCCTGTCCTCTGCTGTCTCCCAGAGTTTGCTGAAACTAATGTCCATTGAATCCATTCCTTCCCCATATGATCCAGCAATTTGACTCCTGGGCATATATCTGAACAAAACTATAATTCAAAAAGATATACACACTCTATGTTCATAGCAGCACTGTTTGCAATAGCCAAGATATAAATGTCCATTAACAGATGAATAGATAAAGAAGATGTGGTACGTAAGACACACACACACACACACACACACACACATACACAATGGAATACTACTCAGCCATAGAGGAAAATAATGCCATTTGCAGTAACATGGATGCAACTAGAGATTATCATACTAAGTGAAGTATGTCAGAGAAAGACAAGTATCACATAATGTCACTTATATATGGAATCTAAAATATGACTCAACATTACAGATTTTTAATTAATTTCTTAAAAAAACTACATGTGGCTAGTGACCATCAGATTGAACAGTGCAGAGAAAACCATGCATGTTCCTTAGGAGACAAATCACAGTGACATCAAGGGACTTTGCCATCCACTCATCTTGGGTTAAAAGAGGTGAAAGAGAGAGGACTTGGAAAGCCAAGGTCAAGTGTGTAGAATTGCAGTGTCGACCCATAGACATGATGGTGGCTTCTCAGAAATGACCAGGAAGTAGTGTTCCATACTGTGACCCTCCTTTTATTTTCTTTTTGGCAGGCTCCTTCATGTTGGTGAACACGTCCGGGAGACCCGAGGGACAGAGAGCCCACCTCCTCCTACCTCAGCTGAAGGAGAATGACACGCACTGCATTGACTTTCACTACTTTGTGTCCAGCAAGAGTAATTCTGCCCCCGGGTCACTTAACGTCTATGTGAAGGTCAATAATGGGCCTTTGGGGAGCCCTATCTGGAATATATCTGGAGACCCGAACCGTACGTGGAACAGGGCGGAGCTGGCCATCAGTACCTTCTGGCCTAACTTTTATCAGGTATGCCCTTTATTTTTCGTCTCCTGTTTTGAAATATCCTCTAACTTCTGAAAATATAAATCATTTTTCTATTAGTCTAATTGGAGAGTGGATAAGAAACATTGGTATTTTTAGACTGAGGTAAAGAAAGTCTGTGCTCTTGGATAGGGAATATATTAAAGCTTTGTTTGTACACTACCTTGAGAAATGAGTCAAAAGCTAAAAAGTTAAACTTGTTTTGTATATATCAAGTTAAGAAAATAGAAGCAGTCACCTGCAGCAGGGCAGGAAGTGCTGTTTATAATAACTGTTTGTGTGTTCAGTAGCTCAGTTGTGTCCAGCTCTTTGCCACCCCATGGACTGTGGCCCACGAGGCTCTTCTAGCCATGGAATTCTCCAGGCATGAATATGGGAGTGGGTTGCCATTTCCTCTTTCAGGGGATATTCCTGGGCCATGGATCAAACCCACCTCTCCTGCATCTTCTGCCTTGGCAGGTGGATTCTTTACCACTCCACCACCTGGGAAGCCAGCAGTATGCATGTAAATTGCTAAAATCCTTTCAGGGTGCGCTTGGGCAATACATTTTAGAAGTGTTAAAAAATTAGATAAGTCTAATTTTAGCAGCCTACTATTAGGAGTTCATCTTAAGGAAATAATGGAAGACCAGTTGCAACTAATTAGCTACAAGGATATTCATGGCCGTGTGTTTACAATAATGAAAACTCAGGAACAGTATTACATTTCTAACAATAGAGGATGAGTTAATGTATGCCACGTCAATACAAAAAGTCATTTTGCAACCATTAAGAATAACATTACAAAAGATCATTTAGTAATATATATAAGCTTATATTCTTAAGTGGATTAAACTGGTATAAAATTATAAAGCATCATTTTAGATTCAATTTTAAATTAAATATATATTACTAATACATAAATATGTATATTGCCCTTCCCTGTTGACTTAGATGGTAAAAGAATCTGCCTGCAATGCACGAGACCCAAGTTCAATCCCTGGGTCAGGAAGATCCCCTGGAGAAAGGAATGGCAACCCACTCCAGTATCCTTGCCTGAAAAATCCCATGGGCAGAGGAGCCTGGTGGGCTACAGTCCATGGGGTCACAAGAGTCGGACACCACTGAGTGACTAACACTTTCACTTTTCACATACATGCTTAAACTATATGGTGAAATAAATAAATAGAAAAGTGGTATAGCCCCAGCTAGTGACTTGAATTTTTTCTTTCCATCAGATGTCATATCCTAAATTTTGCACAATGCCCATGTGCTATTTTTATGTATAAAACAAAAAAGATTTTTCTTCCAGAGGAAAAATGCTCTACTTACTGCATATCCTTCTTTTTTATAAATGTATTGATAACCTGTCAGGGGCATAATTTAAAAGTATGGCCTTTAGGACAAAGTTTCTCCTTTTGTTGGGTTAAAATGGAAGCAAGGGAAGTGGGTTTGGCCAAGGTGGGTGTCAGAAGGGTCTGTGTGATGGACAAGGCTAAGAGGCTGAGTGTTTGAGAAACTCCTTTTGGAGGAGACCTTCCCTACAGTAGCACTCGGGGTAGAGATCCTGTTTGCCAGTGCAGGAGACAGCAGGAAACATGGGTTCATTCCCTAGGTCAGGACAATCCCTCGGAGCAGGAAATGGCAACCCATTCCAGTATTGCCTGGAAAATCCCATGGACAGAGGAACCTGGTGGGCTACAGTCCTTGGGGTTGCACAGAGTCGGATGGCTGAGCATACACGCAGAAGCTCACAGTAGAGAAGGCCCCACAGGTGCCCATCTGGGACCCGCACGAGAGCCTTCCTTGGTGTCCTTGGCATCTAGACAAGATCAGAAGATGCATCCTGCTCATCTCTGCCCTACCCTTCTTCTTTCCCCACCCATACCTTCTAAGATTGAACTCTTGTGGGACCCTCCACAGCTGCCAGAGCCCAGCCCATGGGTTTAGTTTTGACACTGGCTACAGTCCACTGTCTAGATCCCACATGCCACAGTTAAGAGTTGGAATGCTTCAACTAAGGATCCCAAATGCTACAACGAAGACCCAACAAAACAGAATAAATATTTTTTAAAAAAATACAAAGGAAGTGACACCTTTTGGAGACCCTTTCTCACTGCCCAGGGACTCTGCTTCCCCCAAACACTCCATTATTTAGGCTACAAGATATTAATACATGATAAAGATCTAACAAAGAGTCAGACACGACTGAGCGACTGAACTGAACTGAAAGATTTAGCAAACTAATGTGCAGTGACCATATGCTTATAATACTACCATATTAAAATACTTTATATTCGTATAGTACTTTATTTCTATAAGATGCTTTTTACACTTTTGAAGGTAGTTCTAATCTCATGAGTTAAGATTGGTGAATGAAGTCTTTTAAGGAATTTCATTTTATACTGTTATGATTTAACATTATAATATTGCTTCAAAATGGGTAGCATCGTCATCTAGTAAAAGAACATATGCTTTGCATCAGATAGAACTGGATTTGGATATGAAGTCAGTTTTAAGTTTGGGCAACTTAAACGTATGAGCCTTCCTACTTATGGGACTAAGTATAAAGACAGCGTGAGGCGTGAAGAGGAAGAAAAGCACAGTTTGGTTATGCTAGTCTCTCAATAAATGGTGGTAATTTATGGAGATTCAGATTTGTGCTGTCCTTTGCTCAGTCACTCAGTCATGTCCGACTCTTTGCAACCCCATGGACTGTAGCCAGCCAGGCTCCTCTGTCCATGGGGATTCTCCAGGCAGGAATACTAGAGCGGGTTGCCATGCCCTCCTCCAGGGGATCTTCCCAACTCCGGGATCAAACCCAGGTCTCCCACATTTCAGGTGGATTCTTTACCATCTGAACTACCAATCAGGTTTGTGGAAAATAGGAAAAAGGAGAAGTGGATAATAGTTGATGTTTTCTCCTGCTAAGTTCAGTTCAGTTGCTCAGTCGTGTCCGACTCTTTGTGACCCCATGAATCACAGCACACCAGGCCTCCCTGTCCATCACCAACTCCCGGAGTCTACCTAAACCCATGTCCATTGAGTCGGTGATACCATCCAACCATCTCATCCTCTGTCGTCTTCTTCTCCTCCTGCCCCCAATCCTTCCCAGCATCAGGGTCTTTTCCAGTGAGTCAGCTCTTCACATGAGGTGGCCAAAGTACTAGAGTTTCAGCTTCAACATCAGTCCTTCCAATGAACACCCAGGACTGATCTCCTTTAGGATGGACTTGTTGGATCTTCTTGCAGTCTAAGGGACTCTCAAGAGTCTTCTCCAACACCACAGTTCAAAAGCATCAATTCTTCGGTGCTCAGCTTTCTTCACTGTCCAACTCTCACATCCATACATGACTACTGGAAAAACCATAGCCTTGACTTGATGGACCTTTGTTGGCAAAATAATGTCTCTGCTTTTCAATATGCTATCTGGGTAGGCCATAACTTTCCTTCCAAGGAGTAAGCATCTTTTAATTTCATGGCTGCAATCACCATCTGCAGTGATTTTGGAGCCCCCCGAAATAAAGTCAGCCACTGTTTCCCCATCTATTTGCCATGAAGTGATGGGACCGGATGCCATGATCTTAGTTTTCTGAATGTTGAGCTTTAAGCCAACTTTTTCACTCTCCTCTTTCACTTTCATCAAGAGGCTTTTTAGTTCTTCACTTTCTGCCATAAGGGTGGTGTCATCTGCATATCTGAGGTTATTGATATTTCTCCCAGCAATCTTGATTCCAGCTTGTGCTTCTTCCAGCCCAGTGCTTCTCATGATGTACTTTGCATATAAGTTAAATAGCAGGGTGACAGTATACAGCCTTGATGAGCTACTTTTCCTATTTGGAACACTCCTTAAATGTGTTTGGTGCCGTGGCAGAAAGTATGCAGTAAAAAAAGTTTCTGGGAACAAATCATTGAAATGCTGGATGAAAGGGAAGAACCAAGGGCTTTGCCACCAAAACATTACAGCAAGGTAGTCCTGGAGCTGCTATCATGGTGCTCTGCCTATCCCTGGGAAGCAGGTGCTCTGGGGAGGGGAGGGCAGGAATAGGGGTGCTGTGCTGAGCTCCTTCCATCTTTCCTGTCTCTGATCCTCCCTTACTACTTTTGTCGAGAATGTCTGTTTCTCCCTTATCTTTGGCTACAAGATCCTGAGTCAGTTCTCATCTCTGTCAGAATCTGAGTCTTATAAGTTGTTGGGTTTGGGAAGGTTTTTGGCTCAACTGAAGGCCACTGGCCTGTGTATTTTGGATAAATGTAGTCTGTTCTCTTGGGCATCCCTTTGTTTTTTCTAACCTTTCTGCTAACATGATCTTTATTAGCATGTGTAGCGTTTCAAATGTTTCTTAGCAGAGTGGAGTGCTCTTGCCACAGTAGTCATTTAGTGGAGCCTTTCCTATTTATGGGAAAATAGTATTCTGCGGGAACCCATCATGATGATGATTTGCATGGAACACAGGGTCTTGCAGGTTAATTATTGTTCATTAACACACAAACCATCAAGGGTATGGAGATCAGAAGTGAAGGTGAAGTCACTCAGTCTTGTCCAACTCTTTGCGACCCCAGGGACTTTAGCCCGCCAGGTTCCTCTGTCATGGGATTTTCCAGGCAAGAATACCGGAGTGGGTTGCCATTTGATTGCCATGTACTTAATTCCTCAATTAGCGTTTGTCCTAACCGCTGTGACGTAGAATCTGCCGCTCTGTTGGGGGCAGCATATGCACAGGCTACCTGCTTTCGCCAGGGCACCTGGGCTGTAGCCCCTGCTTGGTTTGATTTACACACTGATTGCCATTTGAAGGGTAGCGTTTTTCCTCTCACAAGCATCGTTTTGCTTTGTTGTGAAGGTTTTAGAAGATACTTCATTTGGATTCCATTCCTTCCCTGTTCCTCTCCCTTCTTCCCCACCCCCACAAGTTTCTGGAAGCCTCCTATGGATTACTCTGGGTTCCTAACCCCATGTGCACCCAGAGACACCCCTGGAACCCCACATTCACCCTCCTGCTTTTGGATACACTGTCTCTGAGTCCTGACTGAGGCCAGGAGGTCGGTGATCTTTAACAGAAATCATTGTTTTGAAAATGAAAAAACACACAGGTGGTCTAGAAATCCACCCCCCCCCCCGACCTCCCAGTTCCTGGAATAAGGGGTCATGCCAGGCAGGGGACAATGACGAGAAGGATGGGAAAGTCAGGGAAGATGACAGTGTTCTGGTTGCTCCACTTGCTGTTTTTTGTTGTCTAGTCGCTAAGTCATGTCCAACTCTTTCTGCGACCCATGGGCTGTAGCCCACCAGACCTCCTGTGAAAACAAATCACTTAGATGCACTGAAGGGCCTGGCAGGAGAGGAGAGGTGGATCCCTGCTCTCGGTTCTCTGTACACCAAACTTACCAAGGGACTAGTGTTTCAAGGGAGGCTAAGCCAAAATTTACCCTTTACCTACCTGCCATCTTTCCTGGTGCTTGATGGTTTGAGGGAATAGGAAGGACTTGGTCTTTCTTACCTCTTCTCATCACCTCCCAGCTGGACTCCACATGACAGCCTCAGTAGGATTCTGGACTGGCCCTCAGCCCACTTTACGAGAAGGTCACGAAAGCCACGCTGAGTGGTAGTAGCTCGGCAGGTACTTGCTGCTAAGTTGTTGTTGTTGTCCCACCGCTAAGTTGTGTCTCTTTGTGACTCTGTGGACTGTAGCATGCCAGGCTCTCCTGTCCTTCCCAGAGTTTGCTCAGAGTCATGGTCACTGAGTTGGTGATGCTATCTAACCATCTCATCCTCTGACACGCTCTTCACCCTTTGCCTTCAGTCTTTCCCAGCGTCATAATCTTTTCTGATAAGTCAACTCTTCACGTCAGGTGGCCAAAATGTTGGGGCTTTAGCTTCAGCGTTAGTCCTTCCAATGAATATTCAGGGTTGATTTCCTATAGGATTGACTGGTTTGGTCTCTTTGAAGTCCAAGGGACTCTCAAGAGTCTTCTCCAGCACCACAGTTTGAAAGTACCAGTTCTTCAGTGCCCAGCTTTCTTTATGATCCAACTCTGACATCCATATATGACTTACTAGAAAACCATAACTTTGACTATAGGGATATTTGTCACCAAAGTGATAGACAGTGTCTGAGGTCTGCATGGGTAAGTGTTTTCCAGACTGCTTTCCAAGGAATGTTCAAAGGCACTGGTCAACCAAATTGAAAGAAGCACTGATTTAAGGGAAATTGAATGCATCCTGTATCACAAGGCATTTCACAGCCCATGGGTGTGACACATGGCAGGTGCATGTACTGGGGTGAAACGTGGACATCCATCTGGGCTTTAGCAGAACATCTCTTGGGTCTTGTTGTTTCCTGAAGTACACTTGGGGAATCCTGATATGTATTCATGGAAGAAGAGAAGGCTCCCTGACTCCATTAATTCCTTAGCTTATGGTCGTTACTCAAAGTGTGAGACCATTGAATCGCTTTGTACTAAGTGCAAGACAATCAGTACAAATTGCTTTGTCCATCTGGGAGGACACAGGAAATTAGATATGGCAGTGAAATGAAGCCCTGTCTCAGGCAGGAAAGCTGTTCTAATCAGGTACCCCACCCCCTGCATTCTGTGCTAAAAAGAGATGAGTTTGAAGAAATCAGTGAGGACGTATGAGGCTGTCACTTTACTACAGACACAGAGCTGTATTTAAGAAGCAGAGGGATTCACATGACAGTTTCATACCTTCAAAGATGATGGTTTATCCATTTATTGTGAAAAACTTGCATATCTCTGGGTTTCCTTCCCAGTTTATACTTGTTATTTGATGATCAAGGACAGGTCTTTCTTCTGGGTGAACATCTTCCATTTCTCTGAGGTCTGTCACTTCTAGCTTCTCATTACTTTTCCTTATCACTTTTCTATGCCTTAATTTGCTTACATATCCCATTTTGTAAAATGGACATTTCAGCCATGGGTAGAAAAGATTAGAAAAGAACATTTCCTCTTTTCTAAAGAGAAAGGGAAAACACAAGAAAATTGAAGAAATTAGTGTTGATTGGTAGAAAAAGACATGGCATCATTTCAGAATGTCCTGAGTGATGTAACAAAGCACCAATAATCAGCTCCACTGTGAAGCTTGTCCTTTGAATGTTTTTTACCTAGAGAAAGTAGGTTTTAACTTGACTTCAGTATGTGTATCTTACCAAAGGTCTTGGTTCTTTTTTTCTGATTTTCTAAAGTTGTATCATTTGTGGTTTTGCTTTGGCTCTTCATTAACACAGAAACTTTTCTTTTCCTGTGTATGTTTTAATTTTAGTTTTTTATTTAACTTATTTGGGAAAAAAACTGGCAGGTTTGTGAATATGATATACTTAGCCTTTGAGAGGAATGTCAAGATTTTTTTTTATTAATGTCTGATGTGGGCAAATATTTTACATTTTTACTGAATTAAGTACACAAAGAAAAATGCATAAGTAATACATATGTATTTTGATAAATGTTTGCAAATTAAATATGCTCATGAAGTCATGACCCATATTAAGAAATTGAACATGCTCAGCTCCTCCAAAGACTAGCCCCTCTCCCAGCCTCTGCCCCTCTCATATTAATAGCCCATCCTCAGGAATAATCATGTCTTAACTTTCACTGATGTTGAAGCTGAAACTCCAGTACTTTGTCCACCTGATGCAAAGAGCTGATTCATTTGAAAAGACCCTGATGCTGGGGAAGATTGAAGGCAGGAGGAGAAGGGGACCACAGAGGATGAGATGGTTGGATGGCATCACTGACTCAATGGACATGAGTTTGGGTAAACTCCCGGAGTTGGTGGAGGACAGGGAGGCCTGGTGTGCTGCGGTCCATGGGGTCGCAAAGAGTCGGACATGAATGAGCGACTAAACTGAACTGAACTTCCACTGTAGACTGAATGTTTGTGCCCCCCTCCAAATTCATAGCTTGAAATTCAGTCCTCAATGTGATACACTGTAGCTTTTTATTTAAACCAAAATCAGAAAGGGGCTATGAGACTCTGTGTGGGAGGACAGACAGATGCCATGGGAGCCCCTTTGTTTTAGGGACTGACATATGGCTTCCACCCGCCCATCTTCCATGGAGAGTGTTTGTGTTGTAACCTAAGGCCTTTGCTTTGCTCACATGTGGCCTGGGGAAATGGCAGTGTGGAAAGCTAATTTTACTCCTCATTGAAGCAAGGAGCACCAGAGATGCTGAAGGGTTAAACCTCTTCCCATCTCCCGTTTGGCCGACTCAGACCCAGGATGAGTCTTCATGAGCAAACGAAACAGCGCTCATTAGTCAGTGGTGTAACAGGTCCTTTCCTAACTGAAAGTCAGCAGCTTTCCCCCAAGGCTCCAAAGACACCGGGGGTGCAAAGTCTTGTCCCCTAGAAACATTATGTGTTGAGTGATGGAATGTGTATGGGCTCTGTCTAGTCTACATGACTTTACTTCCCACCACTGCCAGTAACATCTGGGAGCCAGCAGCAGAAATGAGCATCAAGTCCTTCCAGCAGCCAAGTACTTTGATAGAAGTAGGCCTCAGTATGAATCCAAAGACACTCATGTAGTTTTGTCCTAAACATCACCGTGAGTGCTGAATTAGTAAAACACTGCACCACTGCTTCTGTGGGGAACAGGGCGTCAGTCCCACCACGAGAGCCTCTGGCCATGAGATTTTCATCGACCGGTCAAGGTATAACCTTGGTTTATGTGTGCTTCTGTCAAGGTGCCTTATTTAATGTATGTCATTGATTCCTGTCATTGAACGTGGCCAGGAGCACTAGCTCAGGCCTGAAGGAAGTTTATTTATTTAACATATGTGTTTTCTCTATAAGACATATCACAGCCTTGTGCGCTTGGCAACAACCAGACAGCACTTTAGTGCTGAGCTGAGGGTCATCTTAAACAGCAGCACCGCCAGTAAAAGGCATGAAAAGGTGAAAAACGTAGAGCATTTAGCCTCAGATGAGGGCAGTTGTTAGTGGCAGGAGAGGGGAAGCTAGAAGGCAGAGCCCCCTTTTCCCCAGTCTCTGCTGGGCCGTGTGTGTCCGGTGATTCTAGTGTTTGCTGCTGCATCCTTATTCTCAAATGACCAAGAATGCTTTCCGAGGATTGATTTTAGGGTTTCAAATAAATTACAGAGCAGTCAAATTCAAATTCAGAATCAGCAAATACTGAGGATTCATTGTATTTTCTGTTAAGTCAGATTCCCTGCCTCCCCCCCAGAAAGGTGATGTAAAATTAAATACTGTATGGTGACAATTTTATTCCAGAATAATGCAGTTTGACTCTGTGATTCCATCATACCCACTCCCCCACTTCAGCTTTCAACCTTTCAAATAATCATAGGTTAGGCTGGAGGGCAAAGGCATTTATCCTAAAAATGCATGTGTATCAGTAAAAACACAAACATTTCACTGCAGTCTAGCAAATGCCAAAGGACTTTGTGTAGAATAAGATGTGAGAGGCTTGAATATGAAATTTTTATTATAAATTCTTCATAGGTTGGCATCTTTATAGAGGATTTACCTTCTAAATGAACTGGATTTTCTTTCATTTAAATTTTTTTTTTTAATTTTTTTGGTAGTTAGTTTTTGGCTGCACTGGGTCTTTGTTGCTGCGTGTGGGCTTTTTCTAGTTCCGGCAAGTCTACTGCCTAGCTGTCCTGCTCAGGCTTCTCATTGTGGTGGCTTCTCTTGTTGCAGAGCACTGGCTCTAGAGCACGGAATCAGTATTGTGGTACAGGGCTTATTTGCTCTGCAGCATGTGGGATCTTCCTGGACCAGGGATCAAACCGGTATCCCCTGATTGCAGAATCTGATGGCAGATTCTTAACCATTGCACCACCAAGGAAGCCCTCTTTCATTTTCAGTTTAATTTTTAAGACAGTGTTTTGAGGTCTATCAAGTAATTCATTTCTGTGGTTTTGTTTTATGCTTTAAAAATTTGGTAATGATTACCGCAAGGTAATGTGGGCATTTAAAACACCCACCCCTGTAATAAAGTTGAAACAAGTCAGCCCAGGAGAGGGCTTTCTCCCTGCCATTGCTAGAGGAGTACAAGGCTCCCCCAGCAGGTGCAAAGCATGTGGAACTTGCTGTGACGAACTACTGCTATCGACGTGTGCTTTCTTGTTATCCAGAGTAATGGCAGCTGCTGGTGAGCCAAGCAGGAAGGTTTCCTCTTAAAGCAGGAGGCTGGATAGTAAATATTTCAGGCTTTCCAAGCCAGATGGTCTCTGTGGCAGCAACTCCACAGTGCTGAGATTGTGAGAGTCACCATAGATAATCCATAAATGAATGGGTGTGACTGCTTTCCAATAAAGCTTAATTTGCAGACATGGAAATTTGAGTTTCATATACTCGTGTTGGGCTTCCCTGATGGCTCAGACAGTAAAGAATCTGCCTGCCAATGCAGGAGACCTGGATTCAATCCCTGGGTCAGGAAGATCCCCTGGAGAAGGAAATAGCAACCCACTCCAATATTCTTGCCTGGAGAATTCCATGGACAGAAGAACCTGGTGCTTATGGTCCATGGGGTCACAGAGTCAGATACAATTGAGCGACTAAGCACACACACAGACACACACACATTTCTTGTGTATCACAAAATCTTCTTTTGAGTTCCTCCTACCAGTGAAAACTATAAAAACCATCCATGGTTTGTGGGCCAGACAGAAACAAGAGATTAGGGGCAGATTTGGTCCATTTGCTATAGTTTGCTGACCCTTGTCTTAAAGTTGATGTTGTTAAAACTGTGTCATATGGTTCGGCCCTTGCAGCTGTATTTCCAGGTCAAATAGATGGCTACATTCTTACTTCAATCTAGAAATAAAGAATTTAAAACATATATACATTTATGCATTAGGAGTGTTGTATATGTATATATATTTGTGTGCATGTATATATATGTCTGGGCTTCCCAGGTGACACTAGTGGTAAAGAACCTGTCTGTCAATGCAGGACACACAAGAGATGCAGGCTCCGTGCGTGGGCAGGGAAGATCGCCTGGAGGAGGAAATGACAACCCACTCCAGTATTCTTGCCTGACTGGAAAATCCCATTGACAGAGGAGCCTGGTGGGCTACAGTCCATGGGGTTGCAAAGAATCAGACATGACTGAAGCGACTGAGCACACACACACGTGTGTATATACATGGTTGTGTATTATATGTGTGTGTGCTAGGTTAGGCAGTCAAGTCACGTGAAAAAAGTTCAGACTTGGAAGTAAAATAGACCTGGAATTACACCCTGAGTATGTGACCTCAGAAACAGCATGTAACTTTACTCAGTCTGTTCTGTACCTACTGAAGTATATAATATTCACTCCAGTGGATAAGGTTGACTGAGAAAAATTAGATACTACATACAAAAGGTGCCTGGGACATGGATATACATGGTAAATAAATGGTTTTTGAGTTATTGATTTTTTTATAAAGAAAAAAAATTGGTGTGGTTCCCTTAAGAGACTCAAGTCTCACTTTTAATATAGATTTTTAATAGATTCTGTCCTGTTTGATAAAAATCAGCATGGCCACACCCCACATCAGTTTTTACACCTTTTTTTTTTTTTGGCTTTCTGGCGGTGCTGTCTCTGGTCCTGTGTTAGTTTGCTCTGACTTCCATCTTTCTGGCTCTGGCTGCAGGCATCCTCAGACCCTCCTGTGATCCACCCCCACCCCTTCATATATGTGTGATATTTCTGTACAGCAACACTTGTGTTTTGATAGAGTGGACCCGTGTTTGAAAAGAAGAGACAAAACTATTTCTGCTTCTGAAGGTTTCTTGGCAAGGGCACTGGGTAGAAAAGAGTACAAAATGGAAAACCGGCCAGATAGCAAGGGTTCACGACAAGAAGAGCTTTCCAGGGCATGCTTAAGTACGCTTTTAAGAAATTTGTTTAAGGACTTCCCTGGCTTCTCAAGTGGCACAGTGGTAAATAACCTTCCTGCGATGACGGAGACTCGGGGGACACGGGTTCAATCCCTGGGTCGGAAAGATCCTTTGGAGTAGGAAATGGCAACCCACTCCAGTATTCTTGCCTGGAGAATCACATGGACAGAGGAACCTGGTGGACTACAGTTCATGGGGTCGCAAACAGTTGGACAGGACTGAGCAGCTGAGCAGGCATGCACATTTGCAGTCCAGTGGTTAAGACTTTGCACTTTCTTTCCTGCCCCTTCCATGGAGTCCCAAATCATCGGACACGACTGAGCGACTGAACTGAACTGGGCTCCTGCTCCTTCTCCCTCCATCCCTGAGCCCTGGCAACCACTCACCTGGCCTCCATTTCTAAAATGCTGACATTACACGTTGTTCCATAAATGGAATCATATTGCGTGTAATCTTTTGTGATGGGCTTTTTCACTCAGTGCAGTTCTCTGGAGATTCATCCCGTCGTTGGTTATGTCAGTAGTTAGTTCCTTGAACTTGAGTCAGTTCTAGTGAGGTGGATGAACTGAGAGGCTGTTAATATAGAAGTAAGTCAGAAAAAGAAAAACAGATATTATATAATAATGCATATATATGGAATCTAGAAAGATGGTCCTGATGAATCTGTTTGCAGGGCAGCAGTAGAAATTCAGACATAGAGAAGAGACTTGTGGACACAGCAGGGGAAGGAGAGAGTGGGACAGACTGAGAGAGGGGCACTGACACACTTACACTGCCGTGCGTAAAATAGCTAGTGGGAAGTAGCTGTGTAACACAGGGAGCTCAAGCCCATGCTCTGTGATGACCTAGAGGGCTGGGATGTGATGGGCGGTGGGAGGGAGGCTCAGGAGGGAGGGGACATAGGCATTCTTGTGGCTGATTCACAGTCTTCTATGGTAGAAGCCAACGAAACATTGTAAGGCAACTATCCTCCAATTAAAAAATTGTCCCTTTTTAGTGCTGACTAGTAACCATGGACATACCACTCTCTGTTTAATCATTTGCCATTTGAACGGCATCTGGACTGTTACTGGCTTCTGGTTATCATGAATAAAGCTTCTATAAACATTCATGTGCAAGCTTTTATATGAATAAAAAAGTTCATTTCTCAAACCGTGGAATTGCTGGGTTGTGCATTAAGAATGATCCTCTTCATGTGGTCTCCCTGGTGACATGGTTTCCTGCTGTGTAGAATGGAGGTACCAATGTCATTTGGACCTGTTAGCATTAACACTAGCCTGACAATGGACAGCTTTAGACAGTCATGTTTAGAAAACTGAAAACTTTGTTAGTGGTTCTTTTTCTTCCTTTAGCCTCAACTTCTCTGAGTCTACCATGTCAAAATGTTATTTATCTTGAGGACCTCAGAGCATGTTGCCCTTTTTCTGTCGCCCTGCCTCTCCCAGGATCAAACAGTTGTAAAGCTTTCCTCACAAGATTTTTACATCATTTTCCTCCCAATTCATACTCTACCATCTGAATTTCAGCCAGCATAGCTCTTCTCTGTATTTCTAATATAGTGAGTTCCCTGGAATAGCTCTTTGAGTGGAGCCTCTGAGCCTGGTCATAGCTGACCTTTAGAGCCATAGGTCCCAGTTTTCCTTTCTATGGTCACGGCCATGTCCACCTCGGGGCCTTTGCACATTCCCTGGAAGACACCTTATACTCTTCCCACCTTTGGCTCATTCACCCACAGCTCTCAGCTGAAACACCACTTCCTCATGGAAGGTCCTCTGGAGTATGTCCTCCTAGTGTCCTGTCTTCTTCTTTCACAGTACTTTAAACATTTTAATTGTATGTATTAGTTATATAAAACCTAGGACCCCATGTGGTTCCATCTGGTCCATAGAGTCCTCTCAAAGAAGTTGACCAGAAGATGTGTTGCCTGTGTGCATAAGAAGTCACTTCAGTTGTGTCTGACTCTTTGCAACCCTATGCACTGAAGCCCACCAGGCTCTTCTGTCCATGGGATTCTCCAGGCAAGAATACTGGAGAGTATGTCTGTTCCCTTCTCCAGGGGATCTTCCCCACCCAGAGATGGAACTCGTGTCTCCTGGGGCTCCTGCATTGCATGCAGATTCTTCACTGCTGAGCCATGGGGAAAGCCCAGAAAATATATTATCTTAAAGCCATTTAAATCTTAACACCACCTCTGGAAGATGACTCAACCTCTTTCCTCCCCGGGGTCTCCCCTCACCTTTATGGTGAAACCTTGATTGCAGTGCTGTCCGCTTCCCACATTCACCTCCCAAAAAACAAGAGTTTTAGTCTTAGTTGTTTTTGCAGTTTTAGAACCTAGACCATTTGACTGTCGGATTACTAGACATCCAGTGATGTCTGTGGGAAACATGAATGAATGGTTGAAATGAGGTATCTTATCTATAAGAAATATTAGGTCAAAGTTGATAAAATGAATGAATAATGAAAATCTTTCTTAATCTTCCAGGTGATTTTTGAAGTCATAACTTCTGGACATCAAGGTTACCTCGCTATTGATGAAGTGAAGGTGTTAGGACATCCATGTAGTAAGTTGCCTTAACTTTTAATCCTTCCGGGACATGGTTGGGGGTGTATTTATGTTATGGATGGGAGAAAGTGCTAAAACCTGGAGGGAAATTTGTCCTGTTTAGGGAGTCCCTGATGGGCCTCTAGGTGGCGCTGTGCTAGCCCAGAAGTTCACATACGTGTGTCATGTGTGATGGATGCATTGTAAGTGAAAAATGACTGAGTGCCTTGAAAGTGAATATCAGGAATAGGGACTATGGGAATACTTTGGTATGTTCAAATATCCGACCTCAGAGTAGACTGTTGGGAGCTGAGCAACCAAAAGTCTGCAAATCTGTGTGTATGTGTGTGTGTGTGTGTGTGCCTAGTGCTTGTGTGTGTGCACACGTGTGTGTGTGTGTGTGTGTGTGTGTGTGTGTACAGAGCTTCCCATATTCATTGTGTATTCAGAAAAAGTCAATCATGTTTGCCTTTTATAAATTCTTTTTTTGGGACCACGCCTCACAGCATCTTTGGGATCTTAGTTCCTGGACCAGGAATCGAACCTGCACCCTTTGCAGTGGGAATGTGGAGTCTGAGCCACTGAACCACTAGAGAAATCCCGCCTTTGTAAATTCTAATGAGTGGCGTTGAACAGTACAAATCATTCTCTTCTCTTTTTCCCCTCTTAACATTATGTTTTTAGGTCAGTCCATGAGATTGCATCATATAGGTATACTACATTGTATGTTTGTATTCATCTATGAGTATTTAGTTCCCCCTAGGACCCAGTTTTTCTCTATGACAGACACAGCTGCAGTACACACCCGTGTGTGTGTGTGTGTGTGTGTGTGTGTACTTGCATGCTTCTGCATGCAGTTTGTGAGAACCTGAGCGAGGGGTATTCTTACAGGCAGAGTTGCTGAGATATCGGGTAGAAACTTAGTTTCACGAGATGCTGCCGAATTGGTATGAAAGGTGTCTGCCCAGTTACACACCCACCAGCAGTGCATGGACGTTTGAGTTGCCCATATCCTTGCCCCAGGTTGATATTGTCAGACATTACACCTTTGACCATCTCAGAGATGGTGGCCTGCTTTGTTTTTAGGGTTCCTGGCTTTAAAGAGAAATTGGCTCATTCAGACCATTCTGGATCTCTGCTGAAGCATGCATGTTTGCTAAATCGCTTCAGTCGTGTCTGACTCTGTGTGACCCTGTGGACTGTAGCCTGCCAGGCTCCTCTGTCCATGAGATTTCCCAGGCAAGAATAGAATACTGGAGTGGGTTACCATGCCCTTCTCCAGGGGATCTTCCCAACCCAGGGATTGAACCTGCGTCTCTTTGGTTCCCTACATTGGCAGGCGGGTTCTTTGCTGCTAGCACCACCCCTCCTGCTGAAGGTCCCCAGCCGAATCCGTGGGAGTGTGGTTATAGCTATGCTGATACTAGACATAAAAACACTTGCAGGAATGTCTGCTTTTACTGTGTGGGCTGAGACAATACCCCAGTGATTACTCCACATGGTAGTCACACACAAGCCTGGGTGGCTGTTATCCGCTGGGCTATCATGACATCGTTGTTTGATTCCAGCCCAAAGGGTCTTGCTCTCTGAGATCTTTATCTGGTGTCCAGGTTCAAGCTCAGTAATCATCTTGTTCATTACCTGGTCAGGACGTTCCTATTGTAACTCGGCACTTGGCTTTTTCTTCTGTGAGCAATACTAGCCAATTCAACAAGAATTTCAGTCCCTTTTTTCTGAAAAGGCAGAAAAAAGAAAAGCACAGCACTGTCCCTAATGGGAACAGCAGGGCAGATTCACGAAGCAGAATATAATTACCTGAGTTGGAATTTGGCCAGACGCTCAATTGTAGCCTCAGGCTTGGGAAAGTGCCCTGAGATGCTCTCAGGCGCAGGAACGTTCAGGGCCTCTGATTCACCTCTCGCCAGGAGAGAAGTCGGATGGACCTACTGTGTGCTGAGCCGTTTCCTGGAGCAAACCTCATCACCGGCAGGTGTCTCTGCTTTCATTGGCCGCTGGCCAACAGAACAGCTCCTGAAGTGGACTCCCTCCCACCCGGCAGGATTCTAGTCACTGCCTTCAGTGGGAGAGAAAGACTTACTGCTTCCCCTTCCATCAGAGCATTCCTGAAATGCATCTCCCACAGTTCAGCGCATTCTTCCCAAGACCAGCTGCCTGCAGCCACAGAAATGGTGTTTATGTCTCTCCTTTGGAGAATACTGGTTCTGATACCTAATTGGCTCTACAAACTGCTGTTAGGAGATACAGAATCGCAAAACAGCCTGTGTCCCAACGTGATGGATGCTACAACGGTGTGTTGAACTGTGAGCTTTAAACGGTCTTGATGATGGCCTTTCTGTCGTTATCTTCTCCTAAATTGCTAAGTTTATGGGGAAAACATGCAAATAAAGATTTTAAAGAAGGCAGTCGTTTGGTCTTAAAATGGAAAGCTTTATAGTTTGCATTCTAGGGGGTTTCCTATCAGGGTTTCTAAATAATAATCAATTATTTCGAAATGCTGAGGCTCATTAAATTTACATTGTGAAGGAGCATAAATATTTCATATCCAAAATTCTGCTTTCCCCAAAGATGTAAAACTGCTGAACTTTATTTACTTCACTCTAAAGGCTCCTGTTTGGATTCATATAGGTTTATGAGTAGGCATTATGACAGTTTTTTAAAAGTAGCTGTTCTGTTAAGGGTATATACAGTTGCTCATAAAATTGATTTTCGCGTAGTGATAGTAAGATGCCAGATCGTTTTGAAATGCGGAGATGACTGTGCAGTAGCTTCATACCATTTCTGATGAACATAGATAATTTCTGTGTTTAGTGTGCACGCTAAAGCTATATTTTGAATTTGGTTCAATAATCTCGGTAGGGGACACTGAAGAAGCAGTTTTTTCAGCTTCATAATATTGTCTCCTGGTTTTAAGCAGGTCATAACTTAGGTATATGTGGGTATTATTATTATTACCTTGTGGTGCTCGTATGTATTTTTATATCTCATAAGCTATGCAGCATTTTATAATATCAGATGTCATTCCATTTATCCTCTCAAAGTTGTATGGGAACATGGGATGTTTTTCCTTTTACTCAGGCCTTCTAATATTTCCTTCATTAGTGTTTGCAGTATTCAAGGTACAAACTGAACTTCTCATTAAATGTATTCCTATGTGTTCATTCTGATACTACTCTACAGGAGCCTGGTGTGCTACAGTTCATGAAACTCCACTTGGTAACTGGAAAGCAACAACAAATAAATGGAATTGCTTTCTTAGTTTCATTATTAGATTGTTCATTACAAATGTATAGAAACACAGCTGATTTTTGTACATTGACCTCATATCCTGAGACCCGGTTGAATTTACTTATTAAAAGCGCTCATTGTTTTGTGTGGATCCTTAGAATTTTCAAGACCTGTGACCTTTAGGTTTAGTTTTATATCCTGTTATTCAATCTGGGAGCCTTTTATTCGTTTTCCTGCCTACTTGCTGTGGCTGGGACCTCCTGTACAGTGCTGCGTACAAGTGGACGGAACAGATATTGCTGTTGTGTTCATGTCTTTGGAGGGAAATTTCCAGCCTTTCACCGTGAAGTGTGGGTTTGGGTTTTTCATAGATGCTCATTATCAGGAAGGTCATTCTCTTATATTCCTACTTTGTTGGGTGTTATTTAAAAATCAGTCATGAAAGGCTGTTGGATTTTAGCCAGTGCTTTTCCTTTACCTATATAGGAGAGGAGAAAGTTTTCCTTGGCCCTCTTAGGATTGCTGACAACATCTGAAAATTAAACTGACAAAGACAGATAAATGGGAGCAAAGCATATAGATATACTTCCTGTATGGTTTATGTGACACAGGAGCCTCGTAAGGAAATGGAGACCTTCCCAAACAGACTTGAGTATGTTGATACTGGTTTTCATGTAGAGTGGACATTCATGGAGGAACGTGGTATGGTAAAGACAATACTGTGAGTGTGATAAGCTGAGGAATACCCAGTAAGACATGTGCGTTCACTTTCTTTTTCACCTTTGTCCTTAGAGATAAGGAGCTCCTTCCCTCTGGGTACTGGGAGGGCATCTGTCACATGAGGGTTTTATGGCCTGTTTCAAGGGAGAAGGGAAGGAAAAGTCAAAGTGACCTTCTTGCTTCTGCTGTTTTCTCAGGCTCCTGCAGCTTAATATATTCAGTGCACCAAGGCGCCATGTTTTTCATAGCATTTCCTGAGCTCCATTAACTATCAGATTATCATATGGTTTTTGTCTTTTATTCTATTGGTGTCTTTTATTATTGTATTGATTGATTTGGGGATGTTAAATCAACCTAGCACTCCTAGGATGAATCTCACTGGGTTATAGTACACAATCTTTTTTAAAAAATCAATTTATTTTTTAATTGAGGGATAATTGCTTTACAGAATTTTGCCATTTTCTGTCAAACCTCAACATGAATCAGCCATAGGTATACATATATCCCCTCCCTTTTGAACCTCCCTCCCATCTCCCTCCCCACCCCACCCCTCTAGGTTGATACAGAGCTTGAGTTTCCTGAGCCATACAGCAAATTCCTGTTGGCTATCTATTTTACATATGGTAGTGTAAGTTTCCATGTTACTCTTTCCATACATCTCACCCTCTCCTCCCCTCTCCCCATGTCCATAAGTCTATTCTCTATGTCTGTTTCTCCATTGCTGCCCTGAAAATAAAATCTTCAGTATCATTTTTCTAGATTGTGTATATATGTGTTAGTATACAATATTTATCTTTTTTCTTTCTGACTTACTTCACTCTATATAATAGGCTCTAGGTTCATCCACCTCATTAGAACTGACTCAAATGTGTTCCTTTTTATGGCTGAGTGATATTTCATTGTATATATGTACCACAACTTCATTATCCATTCATCTGTTGATGGACATCTAGGTTGCTTCTATGTCCTAGCTATTGTAAATAGTGCTGCAGTGAACAATGGGAAACCTATGTCTCTTTCAATTTTGGCTTATAGTGTACAATCTTTGTTATTTGTTGTCATATAACACCTTAAATACAAAGATATTTGCATATATGATTCCTTTAATTGTGAAATCTAAAACTTATACAGAATGATGCCTCATTATTGTTCTGCCAGTTTTAACAAGTAATAATGGAAAAGATTGCAAAAACCCTCATAAACTTATGTGTCATATATTGGATAAAATGAATGCAAAATCTAAGGTGTTTCTGTATTACTACTTCACAATAGGAAATAAGTCAGCAATTTCTTTAAACATTTAAGAAATGCTGAGTTCATAATATGGCATTCTTGATTCAAATTTATTCTTATTTTATAAAACAAAATTAATTTTTCAATCATATTTATTTGCATACTCAAACATTGCCTACTTTCAAATTTAGATTTTTATGAAGACATTAAACAGTGTGATTAAAATAAGAATAACAGTGACAAATTAAAAAATTGGAACTATTTTCTGAATTATGTTTGTTGAATAAAGGCAGACCCAATAAAGGCATTGTTTGAGAAGTGCACAGAACTCAACTATTGTTTCATCTTAAAGGTGAGAAGTTAGCTTGGGTTTTTCTCCAATGGACTATCATTTTTCTTCAATATACAGTGACTAATAAAAATTATCTTTACATAGTGGCTCACTTATTTTTCTGTGATAAGAATGTTGAGTCTGTTTTTCCACTTGACAAATTATTCCATTAAGATACATTCTTACAGGACGGCACTGTTGGTTCAGTGGGTAAGACTCCAATGCAGGGGACTTGGGTTCAATTCCTGGTCAGGGAACTAATTCCCCCATGCTGCAACTAAGACTTGGCATGGTCAGATAAATAAAACTGCCTTACAAAAAGATCTGTTCTTACCTTACAAGCAAAACAAAAGTAGCTTTGTCTTGAAACATGTTTGTTAAGAGCTTTCTGCTCACAAGAATTACTTGGCCTCCGTGACCCTATCACCTTGCTCATGTAGTAGGGGTAATAATACTAATAATGCTTTCCTCAAAGGGTGAATGTAAGGATTAAATGAGTTAATGTACATAATGAACTTAGAACAGTGCTTAGCACATTTCTAAGCCCTCAATAAATGTTAGATGTTATTATTATGCCTGAATTCTGATTGGCCCACTAGAATGAATTAACCGCAGATTGTAACTCTAAGTAGAAATACTGATTGGTTCCTTAGATGGGATAATTTAGCAGTATCTGTTTTAAAAGTTAAAAGAAAGCTTGCAAAATTGGTTGTTTTCAGATAGTCTTGGGTGTTCTCTTTAGCAGAAGTTGGCTCTTTGGTTTGTGATGATGCGCTGCACAAACAGAAGTGTTGACTGTGCGCTCTGGCAGGCGGGCACGGCCCCAGCCTTTCTCAGCCTTTGCCATCACATTAAAATGTAAATGAAAAGACAAAGGGGTCAGGACACAGTCTGCCCGTTGTTGTCCATTTCAGTTTGCACTTTGATCTTGCAAATTACCATTCTCTGATTTTGTTGTTAGCATTTGATAGCAGGCTTTGAAGAATCAATGATAGGAGACATCTACAGAAAGGTTTGCATCCTGGTCAATGATAACTCCTGGCTGTGGAATCAAAGGCTGATGTGAGATCAATTAATACCTGAAAACTTCTATTCTTTAAAAAGTTGTTTTCTTAGTAAGAAGCAACAGAATATGGCAGAAATGGAAAAAAAAAAAAACCAGAAGGGGTGTACTCAAAAACCTTTTAATATTCATGGAAGATATTTAGTTTTTAGAACTCCTGCGGATTTTAGAGGAAAACTGGCATAGCATTTTGAAAGGGTACCCAGGAGACAAATGGGCCTATAAATTTAGAGAGAAAAAGAGAATTTTTCTTTTTGAGTATGGGCTAGATTGGAATTTTCCACTCTAGTGGTGCTCTACCTGCGTTCCAATTAAGGTGGTTTGGCAAGGTTCAGAGCACGCAGCTCAGCGTGGAACTGAAACTTTTCTGGCTGTAGACCTCTTTTTCTTGGGATCTTTTCCAGTTTCCAGTGATAGATCAGTTATTTTAAATAATAATGAACATTTTTGAGGCTAAGTACCAGGCACACAGAACATCTTCTCCTGGCAGCATCTTCTTTGATCTTTATCCCAACCCTATGAAATACATACTTTTAAAAAAAATCCCAGTTTTGCAGATTGAAAAAAAAATCCACTAAGGCTTGGGTTTAGGAACTTTTACATCTATTCAAAGGCATTGAGAGCCTGACCTTGAACATATGTACGCTGAAAGTGAAGTGAAAGTCCTATCTGACTCTTTGCGACCCCAAGGACTATAGCTCGCCAGGCTCCTCTGTCCATGGAATTCTCCAGGCAAGAATACTGGAGTGGGTAGTCATGCCCTTCTCCAGAGGATCTTCCTGACCCAGGGATCAAACCTGTCTCTCCTGCTTTGCAGACAAATTCTTTAATGTCTAATCCACAAGGGAAGCCCATATGCTGAAATTCCGTCCTTAAAATAGTATTATCCTTCAACCACTTCCCAATCGAAAATATGTGTAGGGTTTACAGCACTAGGCTGGGAGAATCCAGGCATCTTAAACCTCTGGAAAGATTATCTGTGCCTTTAATGTTTATTGAAAAACCTTACAAATGCCATTAGTAGAAATCTTTTTTTTTTCCTCCCTTTTATTGTTTTTGTCATACAATGCCATGATATCACCATGGGTTTACATATGCTCCCCCTCCAGAAACCCGAGAATCAATCCTGGGCTGGCGATTGATTAGACATATGATAATTAACATGTTTCAATGCCATTCTCCCATATCATCCCACCCTTTCCCTCATTCACAGAGTCCACGAGTCTATTCTATACATCTGCGTTCTTAACCTTCCTGATCTTGGAAGAAACTGATCTGAAACAAAGAATTCCACAGTCCCTTTGTCTTATTTACCCTGGTGGATGAGTTACTATCTTCTGTTCATGTCAATTAATTCTATTAATTGAAAAGGACAATTTGCTTATAAAAGGGTTTATGCTTAGTAGGTTTTTCTGTATTCGTCTGGTTTCCATCTGAGGTATGGCTTTATTATTTTAGCCAGATGATTTTTTTTTTTTCTGGAAGTCTTCTTCTCAACCAAGAAACACTGTTGCCCAAACCAAAGACAGTGAATCCATTCCAAAGAAGTGTGTGTTTGAACAGTTGCTCAGCCGTTTCCAACTCTTTGTTGACCCCATGGACTGTAACCGCCAGATTCCTCTGACCATAGGATTTTTCAGGCATGAATACTGGAGTGAGTTGCCATTTCCTCCTCCAAGAGATCTTCCAGACCCAGGGATTGAACTCACGTCTCCTACTTCTGCATTGGCAGGTGGATTCTTTACCACTGAGCCATTGTTCCAGAGGTGCTCCCCCACTGCCCCCGCCCAAATAAAATTTGAGCAAAGGTATCATTTCCTTGGACGCTAACCTTATTGTGCAAATAATAAGCCCTGGAGTCTTTGAGAAAGCCATATTGATCATCAGATCCTTTCTAAAGGAGAAAGGATAAGCCCCATTCTGAGCAGCATGTCTTAATAAGGATGAAGATAAAGAAATAATATCACACAGTCATATCTTTGGCCAGCAAATTAAAAATGTAAGTTATAACCTAAAAGAACTCCTAATATAACTAGAAAACTGTATTGATAAATCCGCTTTTCTGTGTGTTTCTCTTTGGTTCAGTAGCCACTGCTAGAAACAGGGCCCTTAGGGAAGCAGCCTTCCAGGGCAGCTTCACTGTGCGTGGACAGACCTATGGCAGAACCAGTGACAGTTCTGATATTCCTGTTATTTATTATTGTTAGGTAAGCTGATGAAGCAGAGCACATATATTTAATCCAATTCTTCAGAAAGAATACAGAAATTAATAACTAGCATTTCTGAGGGGTAAAAAAAACAACCATCACACACCCTACTGGTAGAAATGCAGTTTGTTATACACTTGAAGGAAAGCAGTCCAGCAATTTGTGTCTAAAGTCTTTTTAAAAATGCTTCTTTTTGTCTTAGTAATTCGATTTCTAAAAATTCACCCCAAGGAAAAAACAGAACATCTGCATGAGGATTTAATTATGAACTCTTGTGTCTTGGCATTATGTTTAAGAAACTCAGAGGTCCAAAGTAAAGGAATGTTCCAGTTAACTTTTTTATGTTCATATGATATATACATGTGTGTGTGTGTACTCTTTGCGACCCCATGGAGCCTGCCAGGCTCCTCTGTCCATGGAATTTCCCAGGCAAGATTACTGGAGTGAGTAGCCATGTTCTCCTCCAGGGAATCTTCCCAACCCAGGGATCAAACCCCTGTCTCTTGTATCTCCAGCATTGCAGGTGGATTTTTTTTTTACCGCTGTGCCACCTAGGAAGGTGCACTTCATGACCTTGACATTATTGACATTAGGATGGGTCATTCCTTTCTGTGGAGGCTGTCTTGTGCATTGCAGAATGTTAACACCATTGCTGACCTCTGCACACTGGATTCCACGGCATCTGCCCCGCCATCGCCTCTACCCCTGTTGTGACGAACAAAAATGTCCCAGATATCATCAGATGTCCCTCTGGAGGTGACACTATCCCTGATTGTGAACTACAGCTCTTTCTAATAGTTTTAGGTGAATATTTAACAAAGAAAAAGGTCATAATATCTTATTACATTTTTTTCCAAAGTGCACAGTAGTCACAAAAAGTGGATAGATACCAACAGATTAAGGTAGAGGATGTAATTTCTTTAATGGCCAAGGCCTGCTCTAATAGTTTTATACAGAACCGGGAACTCCCACCAGACCTCAGAGCTGCCCATAAATAACATAACTGCCAGGTACTGGAAGCTTCTGTTGTTGTTGTTCCAGTAGGATTTTTTGTTTCATCTTCATTTCCCCCCTTCTGATGATCACCCCCCGATTTGTATCTGTTCTCATGATTTGGTTTTCATCTGCCTCCTTACTTAGTACAAATAAGCAATGTGTAGGAACAATCCTGGAGTTACTGTGAGCCTTGGTGGATCAAAGTAGGTATTTACCAGCCTCTCTCAGAAGGCCCCAGCTTAGGTCTGCAGACAGGTGTCTCCGCCACAGGTTACCAAATGCTTTCCATTTAAAAATCATAAAGTGTGCATGCTTTCCCGATGGCTCAGCGAGTAAAAGAATTTGCCTGCAATGCAGGAGGCACAGGAGATGTGGGTTCCATCCCTGTGTTGGGAAGATCCCTTGGAGAAAGAAATGGAAACACACACCAGTATTTTTACCTGAAAAACCTCCCATGAACAGAAGAGCCTGGCAGGCTACAGTCCTTGGGCTCAAAAAGAATTGCATGATAGTGCAGAAATGCATGCCTATTTTCAAAGCTGCTTCTTAAAGGTAAATTTGTATATGACTAAGAAACATAAGAAAATTTAAGAAAATTCTGAATTCAGGTTTTTAATTTAAATTTTAAAAATATGTTATTTCTTTAATTTTAGTGTTTATTATGAAAAGTGTTTTCTAAAGGTAAAAAATTATTTAAATCACAAATCTTAGGAAAAAGAATGGAATTGATTTTAAATATATTGGACATCTTTTAATATTTTAGTTCATATTGGTAGGAGGGATATGTAAATGAAGATGATCTAGGTAAGTCATTTCAGGAGGCAGTTTGGATTTGGATACAAATAAAGTATGCTATTTTTCAGGAGTCCAGAAACAGGGAAATTAGAAAAAGGGAAAACGATACAGGTGGCCCACTCTTGCTCTTTGAAAATAACGATCCTGACATGCCCGATAAAGAATGAACTTAAAATTTCAAGATTGAAATTCATTTTCTGTAAATGATCTTAGTCTGTGGGAAACTTATTCTTGATGCTGCACACTAAATGTATTTTAGCTTTCCCTGTGTGCCAGTTAGAAAGTGCAGGAGCCTTTGAAAGGCTGCAGATCTCCAGGGGAGAGGTCACTCTGGGAAGAAAGACCTTCGTTGCATTCCTGCCTCCCTTGAGGAGAGGAGGGTGGAGAGCTCTGCTGCCCCGCAACACCTGGATGAGCCCTTCTGGATAAGAGAAGCTAAGGGAGCTCAGTCATAGAGCGGAGGGAAAGCAAGAGGGGTTTTGAGAATGCTGGCAGCCTTGGAGGGTAGGGAGGAAGAAAAGGAGAAGGGTCGCAGGTGGGGTACAGGATAGGAAGCCAGGGTCTAAGACGAGCAGGAGCAGCACGTGGACATTTTGCAGTGGATTTTTAAGGGAGACTATTTTCATCAGTAATCAAAGAAAGGCAAATTTAATAATGGTGAGTTTTTTCATGCAAGGTAGTAAACATATTTTTAGCACCATGGTGTGGGCCGTCTCATACATTGCAAATAAGAATATATATTATCAGTACCTTTATGTCTTTTTAAATAGAAATATAGTTGGTTTACTATGTCATGCCAGTCTGCTGTACAGCAGGATGACTCACACTTATACACATGTATGTTCTTTTTTGATGTTCTTTTGCATTATGGTTTATCCCAAGAGAGTAAAAGTTTTAGTTTATAGTAGTTTAACTATGTGGGAATATATCCAAGGTGATACTCAAAATAATCAGCAACTCTTGAGCAGACTCTGGAGGGACCCTGGGTTTAACCAGGTGGGGGGACACTGCCCAAGTGGTCATGAAAGATGGCCACACACCCAACATTTCGTGTTAGGAAGCCAGTGTGTGGGAGTGACCTGCAGCCAGAGGAAGAGGTAGGAGGCCAGGGGACGGGCAGGAGAGGGTAACACCAGCGAGATGCCCTGACAGAGGACAAGTGATGGTGCAAAGGTCTGACAGCAAGCTGAGGAAAGAACAACACGAGAGAGGGGCCTTGAAAGGAGCTTACCAGTCAAACCTGGAGCCGTACCTGGTGGGTTGCAGAGCCCGGGAAAGGCATGCGCCCAGTTACAAAGCAGTGTTGCCTGGTGGGCAGCGTCTGGGCTTTGGAACTGGCGAGACCCCAGTTTCCACTCCATGTCTGGCTCTCACTGGCTAAGTACCCACAAGTAAAATGATGGAAAAAACCTTCTTCAGAGAACACACGTGAGTCATCCATGGAAAAGTTCCTGCCCCGTGAAATGCTCCAAAAAACGTTACCTTTTGCCACTTTCTGAAAACAATGGGTCTTTCAGCTTCTTGGGAATGAAGAGTTTTAGAAAAAGAAACTTGATGCAAGGACTTTTTGCACAGATCTTTAAAAACCATAGACTTGTGCTGTTCTTGACTAAGGGGAATTTGATTAAGTTACTGAGAAATAGTTTATAGGCTTCTAAGTGAATATAATAGCATTAGAGACAATGACCCACAGTTATACTGCTGCTTGAGAAATTACTGAGGACATTTTGCATGCCAGGCACCATGAATGTATTGTTGCAGTTATTGCTGGTCTTCAAATGAGTAATGGGGGTTTCCTCTGTGTTATTGGTATTAAACTACATTTTTCTTTGTTCTTGGATAGTAATTCATTTTCACTCCTAATTGTGTTTTTTTAAGTCTTTATTGAATTCGTTACAATTAGTGTTTCTATTGTTTTTATGTTCTGGTTTTTTGGCAGAGAGGCTTGTGGGATTTTAGCTCCCCAAACAAGGATTGAACCCCCAACCCCTGCATTGGAAGGTGAGGTCTTATCCACTGGACCACTAAGAGAAGTCCCCTAATTATGTTTTTCACAGACTAATGTTAGTGCTATATATCACCTTCAGGTGCCCAGGAGTGGTGGACGATTCTTTGAAAGGTGTGAGGCAGAGACACGTTGGCACTGGGGCACAGGCTGGCAAGGCCTTCTAGCTGGCGTCCAGATTACTCTGTTTCTCCGAGAAAACACCACCATTCTGTTTTCTCCTTGTCTACTCCCTAACATCCCCCTACCCCACCTCTTGCTCCTCTTTCACTCTATCCTTGTGCTGGTAAGAGAGTGTTTTCCTAAAAGGAGAAGTTATCATAAAATTTAATTCCCAGCCCATCCCTCCAGTTCCTCGATGGAACTGTGCTGCCGAAAGGGATCTGTGCTTCTCAGATCAAATAGAACGATGCTTTGTTTAAACAGGTGTCCCCTACGGACAGTGCATGTTCTGAAACTTAATGCTGTTTAGCAGTTGGAATCATTCTTTCTCCTTGAATTGAAAATAAGAATCAGCAAAACCCACTGTGCTCTAGCAGTTCCAGTGTAATTTCACAGAGTCTGTCTATAGGGAGAGTATTTTGGTCGCTGGGAAATATTACATAAGGAGTGCTGCATACCAATTAGTTGTATTAAAATATATATTACTCACAGCTCCGTACTTGGCTTAAAAAGTTTCCTTGACAACATCATTTAACTTCTTACTGTTCTTTTCATGTTCCTAGTATAAATATCTAATATGTTTTTGTTCAAAACATCAATTAGGCCTCAGTGTATCTCTATTAATACAGATCTGTTATTACAAGAAGACTGCTGAGCTATGATCATTTGCACAGCAGGGACCATAAAATATCTTCTTTCCGTCTGGTTCTATCCCAGAATGCCTGGCTGTTAGAGAACACAGCAGATCTTTCCAGAACCTCTTTTACAGGCGTAATGAAATGTTTAAAGCTCTTAGAAGCAAAGGCATTCTTTTCGTCAAAAGTAAACAAAAGGGAAAGGCCCGAAATTGCAGACAGATATGAAAAGATGCCAACAGGTTCAGACCTCCACTTTTAACATCTTTCCTTCTTTGTCTTCCTGCAGCCAGAACGCCCCACTTCCTGCGGATTCAGAATGTGGAGGTCAACGCTGGCCAGTTTGCCACCTTCCAGTGCAGTGCCATCGGCAGGACCGTGGCTGGAGACAGGCTGTGGCTACAGGTACAGTGACTCACTTTCATGGTTCAGAGTCCAGTGGGCAGAGAGCCTGTCCCTGGGGAGGGCCCCAGAGGGCTGGATAGTGTCAGGACACCAGCAGGAAGGGAGAGGATGCTCTGAGCAGTCTCCCCAGTTCTTTTGTTTCCACAGTGAGTAGCCAGATAACAAAGAGTTCTAGACAAATTCAGTGTTATTCTTCATAAACCTTGTTGTGAATTTGTGGTTTTTGCCTTTGCTTCTGCTTAGCCATTTTGTTTGGAAGATCTGGTTACTGAGTTACTTTTAGAGCGATATTGGAATCCAAAAAACCCTTTCCCTGCTCATCCTGTTGATAAAAACCCAAAGAATCACATGGGCATGTCACACGCAAACTTATAGGCATTTTTGTTAATTTTCCGCTCCCTAGCCATAGGCTTAAACCTAGACATTAGTAACACATCTTTTACTTTTGACCATTTTTGTTTGTTTGTTTCTGTTTTGTTTTGTTTGGTCGCTAAGTTTTATCTGACTCTTTTTGCTACCCCACTGACTATAGCCCACCAGGCTCCTCTGTGCATGGGATTTCCCAGCAAGAATCCTGGAGTGAAGTGTGTTGCCATTTCCTTCTCCAGGGGATCTTCCCAACCCAGTGATTGAACCTGGGTCTTTCTTCTGCATTGGCAGGCAGATTCTTTACCATTGAGCCACCTGGGAAGCCCTTTGAGCATTTAAGTAGACATTTTGTTGTTGATGATGATGATGTTTGGCAGAAGCCAGCAAAATCTTGTAAAGCAGTTATCCTTCAATTAAAAAATAAATAAGTTTTTTTTTTAAATAAGAAGACATTTTTTAGTGTCATCATCACTTGTGTGTCTTGTTTTATTGTCTTGTAAACTCTACCACGTGTATTTTGCACAGCCAGTAGTTTCATGGACAAATCAAGGGTTCCAGGAATTCTGACCAAATGGGACTAACCCCTAACCAGTGTGCCATCCATTTATTTAGACTCTAGGTTTGGTTTCCCCAATAGAATTCTCCAGTTTCATTCTTGTTGCTTCTTGCCGTGCATTGGTCCATAAGCTGCTCATTCTCCACCTTGACTTGTATTGATTTCACCCCTCTTTCCTTACGGATCCTATAGTGGGTTTTGGTTTGGTTTGGTAGTTTATTGTAGCTTGCTATGGACCTGCTGTATATTCTGACCCTTCTGTGCATCTGCTCCACTCCACTTGGGCTTCTGTTCCACGCCTGCCGACTTCTCTTTGGTACACATCGCTCTCTGCCTATCCTGTGTCTCCTTCTGCAGCATAACAACAGTTGTCATGTGTCACATTTGCCTGATGCCCTATAAAATGTAAAGGTTTCCCAGGTGATGACAGTGGTAAAGAATCACCTGCCAGTGCAGGAGATGCAGATTCGATCCCTGAGTTAGGATGGTCTCTTGGAGAAGGAAATGGCAATCCATGGAGAATGCCATGAACAGAGAATCCTGGTGGGCTGCAGTCCATGGGGTCACAAAAAGTCAGACATGACTGAGCATGCACACAGGCTATAATTTTTAAATTCTGTATTCTTTGAATCATCACAGCTGAAGTCAGTGGTCATTTTTTTTTCCCTCCGTTTCTGGGGGAAATGAAAAACAGCCAATTGTGCTCTCCCAGGATTTGTCAGCAGGACATTGACAAATGGGAACACACTCTGGAAGAGACACCTTAAATGCCTTGGGGGTCCTCTAATACCTGTGACTGCATGTTGCCCTGTAGCTTTTGAGAAGGGTTGTGTCAAGAAAGGGTTGATGACAAAGTCAGAATTGGGATGACTTTGAAATTCTTAGTGACAATGATATTGTCCTGGACTCAGCCTATTATTTGGCTTGTGAGTCTTCATGTTGTTCGAATAGTTTTAATGTTCAATAATTTATTTCCTCTGTTTGGATAGGCATTTTGTGGGGAAATGTTTATTTTATTAATAGCGAATGAAATAAGACAAGTGTCTTTTGCTTGCAAGGATGGCCTCTATTAACCTGAATTTGTATGAGATAGTTCCAGCAGCATAATGGTTGTGGGAGGGGATGGTTTCAGAGTCCTCCTGCTCTCTTGCCTGGGCCCTGAGTGTGTGCTTCAGGCCATCCTTTACAAGTTGAGGGGAGAAGCAGACCTGGAAAACTAGACGAAATCCCTCTGGTCTTGGTGGTATGAATATGGGCTTTTCTTCCTTCTTCCTCTCATGTTATAACACTTAAAAAAAATGCATTTCTGCATCTCAACTCATTTGGCTCCTCAAAATAATTCTAGGATTCAGGGAGAAAATTGAATGAAAGATTGTTTTAAGTTTTTCTGTCACTTGAATCTTCCCAGTAGGAAGTCAAGATTAAGAAATGAATAGGACAGCCCTTATTTGGGGAACATCCTTTATTTGAGAATTCCTTGGACAACAAGGAGATCAGACCAGTCAATCCTAAAGGAAATCAACTCTGAATATTCATTGGAAGGACTGATGCTGAAGGTGAAGCTCCGATACTTTGGCCACCTGATGTGAAGAGCCAGTTCTTTGGAAAAGACCCTGATGCTGGGAAAGATTGAAGGCTGGAAGAGAAGAGGGCAACAAAGGATGAGATGATTGGATTGTATCACCAGCTCAATGAACATGAGTTTGAGCAGACTCTGGAAAATAGTGAAGAACAGGGGAGTCTGGCATGCTGCAGTCCATGGAGTCGCAAAAAGTTGAACATGACTTAGTAACTGAACAAAAACAACATCCTTGAGAAGTGTGATCATTTATATTTATATTACACAGTAATTTACATTACATCTTTTGAAGTCTACCATAATGTATTTTTTCAGAGTTTCATGGTGCATCCCTTGGCTCTGTACTTTTTTATAGATGAGTTTGAGGTGCAGGATTGTTGAGAGTCATGAAGGTAGATGGTATACCTGGAAGTAGTCCTGTTTCTTCACTTCTACTCCAGATTAATTCCACTCTGCTGTGCTGGCTTCTCATATCCAGAGCTAGGTGAATAGGCAGTGTGCACTCACCACTTCGTTAGAAGGGTTTGGATATAACTGACATCACATGATTTACATCCAGGAGGCATCTTGACAAAAAAAAAGTCCATCTGTACAACGTGTACATCATGATCCACATCTATGAAAAATGGCCAGCGGCTTGATTGCTTAAAAATATAGATTAAATATAATCAATGTCAGAGTCTTTCTGAAAAACATAACACACATAAATCTGAGGATGACACTAATGAAGAAGTGTTTATGGTTAACAGATGGACTCCATCTGCTTAAGTCTTCACCATCTCATTCGTGGGCCAGGCAGGTTATTGCCAGAGTGGAGCTGGTCTTTCTAGAATACAGAACGACAAAATGAAACACAGCTCATGAACCTCCATTATTACAGCTGCAAAGTACTTAAAACACCTTCCAGACAGTATGCAGAAGGAAGACAGCATCTATCAAAGTATTTTTATGTGGTTAAAAAAACAAACTGATGTGCATTGAATCTGCTGAGGATCCTTGCTGTGTACTATCAGATATGGTGATCTTTGCATGAACCTGGGCTGTAACGGTGGAGACACTCGAATGAAACATATTTGGAAAGCCATACAAGTAACCAAAACAGGAGCATGCATTTCTTGTTGTTATCAACTATCTGATACTTGTGGAGCCTACATTTTGAAATATCCTAGAGTATGTTTATATATAAGATACAGAGAAGATATAATTTTAGATGTTCTTTTTTATACTTAAATGTTATTTGCTGATGGTATCAATTCCTGAGTTATATATGTTCATAGAGTCATTGACCCTTTGAGCCACATATGATTATATTAGAATTAGCATTGTTCTTTCTGAAATATTTAAAATTTTACTTATCTCCATAGGCTTATCTTGGGAATTAGTATTTATAATACCTCTTTCAGCTTTTCAGTAAATCACTGAAGTACTATAACAAAAATAGTGTAGACTGGGAGGCTTAACCAACAGACATTTATCTCCCACAGTTCTGGGGGCTGGCAGTCTTAGGTTCCAGGACCAGCAGGCATGTTCCTGGAGAGGACCAGCTCCTGGGTCTGCAGACCGACACCTTCTTGCCGCATAGTCACATGCATCCTCTGGGCTCTTCCTCCCCTTGTAAGGGCCCTCATCCCACCCTCTGGGCTCCACGCGCACAACCTCATCTCAACCTCATCTCAATGTTGACTATTAGTTGCTCAATCGTGTCTGACTCTTTGTGACTCTGTGGGACAGTAGCCTGCCAGACTCCTCTGCCCATGAGATTCTCCAGGCAAGACTACTGGACTGGGGTGCCATTCCCTTCTGCAGAGGAATCTTGCCCACCCAGGGATCAAATCCAGGTCTGCCACATTGCAGACGGATTCTTTACCATCTGAGCCAGCAAGGAAGTACATCTCAACCTAGTTAGCTTCCAAAAGCCCCATCTCCATTACGGTAACAGTGGGGAGTAGGCCTCATCATATGAATATGGAAGAGGATGCAGACATTTCAATCTGCAGAACTCAGCTACCACATCAGACTCAGATGGGGGTGGGAAATGAAGGTGATCCAGCTTCCAGGACAAATGCCAGAAAACAATGAGGTGGTGGAAAGGCCTTTTATTTTTTTCTTTAAATTTTTAAAAAATTAATCAATTTATTTTTGGCTGTGCTGGGTCTTTGTTTCTGCTCAGGCTTTTCTCTAGTTATGGAGAGTGGGGGCTACTCTTTAGGGGCTATGTGCAGACTTCTCCTTGCAGTGGCTTCTCTTGTTGTGGAAAATGGGCTCTAGAGCACAGACTCAGTTCTGGTGTACAGCCTTAGTTGTGTGGTATGTGGGATCTTCCCAGACCAGGGATTGAACCCATATTTCCTTCATTGGCAGGCAGATTTTTTTTTAACCACTGAGTCACCAGGGAATCCTTGGGATGCCTTTTCAAAGGTAGATGGATGGAAGCTTTGATCAAGCTCAGGACTGCACATTGGGTGAACAGTAGCTGATGAAGGAAACCTGGAAAATCATCCTTTTCTCTCCATCAGTTTTAAATGGCTCACTTTTTAACATTACAGAATTATGTAAAGCCTGAATTTGGAACAATCTTCAAATTAAATCCCACATTTTATTAATGAAAAAACAAGTTCAGAAGAGATAGGGAACTTTAACACACTCATCTATCCAATTATTATATGCATTATAGGTAGTTCTGTTTTGTTAGTGGAAGTCAAATATATATATATATATATATATATATATATATATATATATATATATAAATATATTTGCTTATTTATAAATGAGTAAATTCTGTCACTTGGACATTTTTTCCCACTGATTGACTAAACTTCTATTTCAGATATTAGCCTATTAACCAAATATTCTCAGATTTACTGTGAAAATATCAGCATTAACTTTGGAACCATCATTTTGTTGTTGTTCAGTCACTCAGTCACGTCCGATTCTTTGCGACCTATGGACCCCAATGGACCACAACTCCAGGCTATGTTCAGCAACTTTTTTTCTCTTAACTGATCCCTATGAGAATTATTTTATGTGCCCTTTTACAGAATAAAGATGTAACTGGGTCTCAGAAAGTTTCAGAGATTTTTGCGTTTACTTGTTGCTAGTAACAAGAACTGGGATTGAGCCAGGCCATCTAAGTCCAAAATCTATGTTCTTAACTGTAATGCCTCTTGCGTAGAATGATGATCCAGATCTTTCTTCATGGATTCATAATCATCAGTTGGCAATTTAAGTGATACATACCTTTAATCGACATTTAAGATGAAAATTATGGGCTTCGCAGGTGGTGCTAGTTTTAAAGAATCTGCCTGCCATTGCAGGTAGACATAAAGAGATGTTGGTTTGATCCTTGGGTCAGGAAGATCCCCCGGAGGAGGACATGGCAACCCATTCCAGTATTCTTGCCTGGGAAATCCCATGGACAGAGAAGCCTGGCGGGCAATAGTCTATGGGGTCACAAAGAGTAGGACACAACTGAAGCAACTTAGCAAACACACAAGATGAAAATTGCCTTCATGTGTGTCGAATGTTGCCTTGGCTTTTGTGTTTTGGAATGTGTGTATTTGGTTAACATTTCTTGGTGACTTTTAGTTTTCTTTATTGATTGTGAGGGAAAAAAAAATCACAGCTGTATATCAGAATGATTTTGTTATTATCTATAAAAACCGTGAAATGATTTGAAAGAGAGTCAAATTATGATTCCCTTGGCAAGCCTAACTTGGGTGTTTTAGACGCTGTATATTAAAGCATAAATTTAATACCACTTACTGTCATTGAAAATACCAGGAAGGCACAAAAAGGACTGTCTTCAGTTGCTATAGGAACCACTGGCTCCTTGAAGTTTTTTTTTTTTCCTCAAAGTTTTGAGAGGTTGAAATCACATACATTATTATTGTTTTAGTCAGTTCAGTATCCATCTCTATGATATAATATTGAATAGTCAGCCTGAAACCACCCACAACCTTGAAAGCTTACATCATATCTTTTAATTGTTACTATTTTGAACTACCTCCATTTAAAGGTAAAGGGTTCTTTCACATTGATGGAACAGTAGGATATGTCTGCGGAGATTCTGGGAGAAATGGATTAAAAATTGTACTTTGTGATATTACCCACTTCAGTCAGAGAAGGTGTACATGGCTGGTACTTTGAGGAGGGTGGGGCAGGAGTCACTGGAGCCTTGTCCAAGGGCCTCGTCCTCTGATGGGATATGACTGCTGGGCCAGGATGTGAGGATGTGCTGTGACAACCGCAGGTCAGAATGGTTCGTGTAGAAGGGCGGAAGAGAGAGGCATCAACTTCTGACCTTGAGGACTGCTGGCTTTGAGCCCAGGAACCACACGTCCTGTGAAAGCATTTATTCTGTCTTTCTTTTCTCATGTTCATCAAAGGGTTCGTGTGTGTCTCTTGCTTCCAAGGATCCACAGCTGTGCCATGAGAAAAGGAGATGCAGAAAGCCCTGCTCCAGAACTCCCGAGATGGAGAGGGAAGCTTCTGCCACCCTGTCTGTCTGCTTTCAGTGATCTGGGCCCTAGAGCAGGGACCCTGGAGAGTATGAACACTGTTAGAATTTCTATTTTTTTCCCTCTCTTCTTACTCTTCTTTTTGGAAGGGGAGGGAAAAATGGAGGATATTTTAGCTTGGACTTAAACATGCCTGTCTTAGGTAATTTTGAAAGCCCGAGAAGATTTTCAGTCTAGTTATCTGGAATTGGGAGTGGTATTATTCAGTCACTCCTTTGTGCCTAACCCATTGCGACCCCGTGGGCTGCAGCACACCGGGCTTCCTCTCCTTCACCATCTCCGAGTTTGCTCAAAGTCCTGTCCATTGAGCCAGTGATGCCATTCCACCATCTCTTCCTCTTCTCCTCCTGCCCTCAATCTTTCCCAGCATCAGGGTCTTGTCCGATGACTTGGATCTTTGCATCGGATGGCCAAAGTATTGCAGCTTTGGCTTCAGTATCAGTCCTTCTGATGGATATTTGGAATTTCTTTTAGGATTGACTGGTTTGATCTTCTTGTACCTAGAAAAGAGAGTTGGGGGAGCATTTGACAATTTTGGATGGGTTTTAATTTCAAAATCATTTTCAGGACCAGAGAAATGGAATAGAGAAAAATTCATGGTACTTTTAGAACTAGAAGGACCTAGTTTGGGACAAGGTCAGAGACTCCTGTGATTGACACTCAATGGCAGTCAGGTAGCTCCTACAGGGGATGAACCTTGAAATCACATACCATATCATTATTCTCTTCTGCATTTCTCCTTCATTCAAAGCACAGGGAATTGTCCAGGCGCAAGAAAAGTGTGTGTGTCTCTGTTATAAGATGGAGAAGGCACTGGCACCCCACTCCAGTACTCTTGCCTGGAAAATCCCATGGACAGAGGAGCCTGGTGGGCTGAGTCCATGGGGTCGCTAAGAGTCGGACACGATTGAGCGACTTCACTTCCATGCATTGGAGAAGGAACTGGCAACCCACTCCAGTGTTCTTGCCTGGAGAATCCCAGCGACGGGGGAGCCTGGTGGGCTGCCGTCTATGGGGTCGCACAGAGTCGGACACGACTGAAGTGACTTAGCAGCAGCAGCAGCTGTTATAAGTGATGTCCACTAAAGACAAGGGACAAGTGACAGATTAATGGAGTTTCTGTTTATTCTTGAGATGGAAGCCAGTGATTGCTTTCATTCAGAAAGTTTGTATCCTACACTTTCCATGTGCTGGGTATATGATAATTAGTTATGCTAATGCTGCCACATAGAGGGCTGCTACCCCGGACATGTGGCTTCTCCTTTGGCAAATTGCATTTTCTTTACTTCTGTGGTGAGATCTTTGTAGCAGAGTGACTTGCTGCTTTTGCCGCACGCAAACGACACCTGGACAAAATGGTTCTTTGATTCCTATAGCTTTGAAGTATTTGTGAGCTAGCAACAAAACCATCTATTTTTCCTGGGGATATTGGAATGGTTTAAATAGTTGTTAAAAAATGCAAAGAGAAGAGATTTTCTTCTAATTGCTCCTTAGAATTATTTTCTTTTTATTTTACTTTACTTTTAAAAAATACTGAGTATAGTTCCCTGTGCTACACAGTAAGTACTTGTTGATTATTTAGTTTATATATTTGTTGTCCAGTTGCTAAGTTGTATCTGACTCTTTGAAGCCCCATGGACTGCAGCATGCGAGGTTTCCCTGTCCTTCACTATCTCCCAGAGTTTGCTCAAAGTCATGTCCATTGAGTAAGTGATGCCATTCAACCATCTCATCTTCTGTCACCCCTTTCTCCTCCTGCCCTTAATCTTTCCCAGCATCAGGGTCTTTTCCAATGAGTCAATTCTTTGCATCAGGTTGCCAAAGTATTGATGTGTATATGTTAATCTCAAGCTCCTATTTTTATTTATAGAAATCATAAATAAACACAGAGGTAGAGAGAATAATGTAACAAACTCGATGTACCCAACACGACTTCAAAACCAACAACATGTGAGACTACCTTCTTCCCCTGTGTGCCCAACTGCTTCCCCTCTGATGATCCCAGTCATCATATTATGTAACTTGTAAATGTTTCTCTAAAACAGGAGTCGGCAAAGTTTTTCTGTGAAGGGCTAGGTAGTAAATTTTGCAGCCCAGAGGGTCTTCTCTGCCATTATAGCATGAAAGCATCCATGAACAGCACAAAAATGGGTGAATGTGGCTAGATTCAGGACAGGTTTATACATGGACATGTGAAAAGTCTTTCGCATCATTTTCATTGTCACAAAATACTATTCTGATTTTGATTTTTTTTCAGCCTTTTTAAAAAATGTAAATACCATTCTGAGCTTGCAAGCCTTACAGAACAAGTTGCAGGATGGACTTAGCCTCAAACTGCTGCTCTAAAAGATAAGAGCGCTTACAAAAATAGAATAATCACCATGTATGCCCTGTGAAAACAGTCAGTGTTCATATTTCTTGGCTATCTAGTAACTATTTATTTTAGCAGTTTTATTTGATTTGTGATTGTGGTAAAGTTCACACTTTGCAGTGGTGATGAGTGTTTTCTCTCTATATATACATGTGGTCGGTCCTCATTAGTTATCTCTTTTATACATAGTAGTATAAAAGTAAACATATGCCAATCCCAATCTCACAATCCATCCGACCCCCATGACGAGTGTCGTGAGTCCTTTTTATCTTCAGTATTTCTGTTCACTTCCCTCTGTTTGTGCTGGTGGTTGTTGATGTTCTTGAGACTGGGTTTGTCCTGCACAGCCTCTCATGTTTTGAGTTTTGCCTGTCGACTTCTGGTGGCATCATTTAATGTGTTATTCTGACTGTTGTGTCTTGCCAATTATATCTCCTTCATGATGCTGTCGGCTGTTGAAGCTCATTCCTAGGGTCATTGATTCATTCAGGGTTGCAAAACAGTCTCGTTCTCAGTCCTTCTTTGTTTAGTCACTAGAATACTTCTAAAAAGAAAAGCTCTCCTGTTATTAACCGTTTGGGTGTCCTGGTATATAAATCACATATGGAAAAGAATCCACCTGCAATGCGGGAGACCTGGGTTCAATCCCTGGATTAAGGAGATCTCCTGGAGAACAGAAAAGCTACCCACTCCAGTATTCTGGCCTGAAGAATTCCCTAGAATGTTCAGCCTGTGGGGGTCACAGAGTCAGACATGGCTGAGTGACTTTCACTTTCACTTTGGCTATCTGTATCCCCATTAGCCAGTTAAAGAACATTTGTCAATTTGTCAACACGTATTCATAGTATATGATAATAGGACTAAGAACTTCCTGTTGTAAATATGATAAATATTTGTGCTGGCTTGGTTACAGTCCAGAAATCAAAGGTCAGCACTTTGATTAGTTATTCGTTATTAAAATTTAAAAATATGTGGGCTCCAGAAAGTAGATTTGTTGAGATAGTCAATTAAGATTTAGATTACAGGAAGTTTTAAACAAAATTATTCCTGGCCCTGCAGATACTATTAGTGACCCCAGAGGTAAGGATTTCAATCAGTATCTTACAGATGGACATATTTGATGATGGAATATGTGGATTATTTTCCCTATTAAAGAAATGAAAGTGTGGTTTAATCTCCACCTGTATGGCTGAGGAGCCGCCTTTGGCTCCCCTGTGTATGCTTAGCTCCTGCATTCAGACCAGCTTCTAAATAGGATTAATTTGCTCTAAAGGCGGCTAACTGCCCAGACCTCAATTTCTTTCAATCATTGCTCTGGTTATTGCAAAACTCTTTCTGAAAGACTTAATATGCATCTTTTTTTGCTGGCAAATTACTGCTCATTTAGAAGTCCTAGAGTTAGCCCACTACAGAAAGAAGGTTGGAAGTCTAATTTAAATAACTATCAGGACTTTTTCTCTGGCTTGCTCAAATTGAAATGCACGGGTGTTTGAAGATACTCTGGCTTTTATTAAAGAGCTGTATTTAACCCACTAAGATCATTTCCTCGCAGACATGGCCGTTATGCTTGTCTCATTAGGTTGACAAAAGATGGGTCAGAGGTTGCTTTAACACCTGGACACCTGGTGCCCTGCTCTGTCTGGAGTTGGGGTTTTGTCAGAAGGGTGCCGGGGCTCTCTTACAGGAACTCATATTCTAAAGAACAATCATGGTCCCATCCTTGGTGGTGCTTCCTTGTCCTGCTGTGATGCTATTAAGAACCAGCTCTCCAGTCCTGCCAGAGTTGCCTCTTTCTGACTCTGTGAAAATTGAGAGAAAACTGCCTGACAAAGGTTCTGTCTCTTCCCAGGGGATATTTTCATCATTTTGTTTTGCCGGAATAGCGAAGTCTCCCTGTGGTTGCCTAGATGCTCAGGGGACCCGAGGTTCTGAGCACACTGTCCTGTCTGGCCTTCCCGGTCATGAGAGGCAGACGGGGAAGGGCACTCATGACCTTTTCTCAGTGCCCTGCGTCAGAGAAAATAGGCCAGCCTCAGTTCCCTGCCTTTCCTGTTGAATTCTGACCTGGGGAAGGGTATCTGGGGACCAAAAGCATCTTAAAAATCAATTTGTTCAGTTGCCAGTTCAATGCCTAAACTCCTTTCAGTATTACCACTAAAGCCCCCTGGGATGCACCAGACGTGGTTGTTGGTGATAGATGTAGCGGCAAAAAACCTGGAGAAAGACCCCCGCCTTTGAGGGGCCTGAAGTCAAGTAGCAGGGAGGTAGGCAGTCTGCTTTTACCCCAGTGTATCCATCCATGTTCCAGTCGTCGGTCACCTATACATCTGATAAATGTATCTGTGACGCCATCAAAAGCACTGACAGGCATGTTGGAGGAGTCAAGGAAATAACCTTGTGCCAAGGCTCCAGAAACACCCTCCCACATCCTCGCTGACAGGCAGCCACAGCCTCTGCTCGTGCGCAGGTTTCTGGTTGACCCCGCTCTCCTGGCATTTATCCCATATGACTTCCTCTGATCCGTGGAGGTGTCACAGGTTCTGCCGTCTGGTGCTTGCCAAGGGCTGTGAACGCTGTCCTCCTCCTTTTCTAAGGACCCAGGAAATGGGATCTGACACTGTCAGAGTGATGGGTGTGCTGTCTCCTCACCACAGCCCCAGTGCTCTGAGGATGCTCTCTCCTTCCTCTTCATGAACCCAGCCATCAATTGCTTCTTTTTGTTGTCATAGAAGTACAGTTAGTTTAGAGTGTTGTGTGGGATTCAGGTGTTCGGCAAAGTGATTCTGATATCCATACATATATATGCACATGTATGTACCTATGTTTCTCCATTCTTTAGAGTCTTTCCCTTTATGTTGGGTTGTGTGTGTGTGCTCAGCTGTGTCTGACTCTTTGCCACCCCATGGACTGTAACCCACCAAGCTCCTCTGTCCATGGCGATTCTCCAGGCAAGAATACTGGAGTGGGTTGCCATTTCCTCCTCCAGGGGATCTTCCCAACCCAGGGATCAAACCCACATCTCCTGTGTCTCTGACCTGGGAGTTAGATTTTTTAGATTTGTTTCCCTTATAAGGTTATTACAAAGTATTTCCTGACACAGGAAACCAGGAAAAGGAGCCTCACCAGAAAAGGGACTGAGGGTCTGTTTTCTAGAAGGCATGACTTGAGACCAGGGTGGGGAACATGCAGGACTTTCTTGGGCAGCGAAGGAAGACAAACGGAGACGGTGAGTGTGCAGAGCTTTGTAAAAGTCAACAGCCAAGACAGGTGGAACTGTGGGAGATGGTAGTTGATTCCGCTCTGCTGAAACACAAACTCTCCTGGAATGGCAGGTAATGAGGCTGGAATGGCAGAGCCCACACTCAGGAATGGGGTTTCCCTGGTGGCTCAGACAGTAAAGAGTCTGCCTGCAGTGCAAGAGACCCGGGTTTGTTTGATCCCTGGGTCAGGAAGATCTCCTGGAGAAGGGAATGGCAACCCACTCCAATATTCTTGCTTGGAAAATTCCGTGGACAGAGGAGCTTGGCTGGCTACAGTTCATGGGGTCACAAAGAGCTGGACACCACTGAGTGACTATTGCTTTACCTTAATCACCTCTTTAAAGGCCCTACTTCCAAAAGCAGCCTCATGCTGACGTGCTAGAAGTTAGAGTTTCAACATGTGAATATGTGTGTGGAGGGGTGCAATTTAGCCCCAAAAGGGTAAAAAAAAAAATTAAAAAAGCGAGGGAAGCTATAAACAGAATTCTCCAAGCAATAATACTGTAGGAGGTTGCCATTTCCTTCTCCAGGGTATCTTCCTGATGCAGGGATGAAACCCTAGTCTCATGTCTCCCCATTTCTTCCATTGGCAGGCAGATTCTTTACCACTGTACCACCTGTGAAGCCTGTGATTAAATACATGGGATTAAAAAAAAAAAGCCCATTCCTGAGGGTTCCTATGACTCACTGGAGTTGGGTAGAGCTGTCAGTTTCAAGCTGTCTAAAGGATGAATTAGTGGCATGAAGCCCACAGGTATGAAGTGACGCTCCTCCCAACCTGTGAATGCATCCAACACAGAGGTTTCCTTAACCTAAGCTGCCCTTCATACAGCCCTGAGTACTCATGAGGAATGCATAAGGGCATCCTTTAGAATTCTTTTCTTTCTTTTTTTTTTTTTTTTATGTGTTTCCTCATCTATTTTTTTTTTTTAATTTTTATTTATTTATTTTTTTAATTGTTTTTGCCATGCATTGTCATGATATCACCATGGGTTTACATATGCTTCCCCTCCGGAACCTCCCTCCCTCTTCCCTCCCCCCGTTCTTTTGAGACAGGCTGATTCCATTAGGAAAATATTACAAGATGACCATAGAAGTGTTATCTTTACAAAAATCATGCAGCAAGTAAGGAAAGAAAGAAATATTAATAGATAGCCCTTTGGATGCTATCCTTGTTTTTAATAAACAAAACAAAGAATTATAGATGTGAAGTCTGCCTTTCTTCAGGGCTCAATGTTTTTTTTTTAAATAAGGTTGGCTTTATTTTAAATTTGAGAAAGGCAAACAATTTTTATAGAGTTGGTCTAAGGTTACTCCTAGTGGTAGAATTCAGGTTTTTTTTAAACTGAGGATGGGAGACTGAATTTGTGGAATACAAAGAGAAATACTCTCTCCTGTTGAATTCATGAATAATGCTAGATTGACGTTGCTTTGTTTATCTAACTTTTCAGCGCCCTTTGTTAGACCAGATTGAAGGTTTCATTTTCGAAAATAGACACGTAATATATGTAAGGTGTATATTTAACATCATGTTCAGATCTGTGACTTTTTAAGCTATCAACAAGGCTGTCTGGATTGCTAGTTCTAAAGATGGTAGGAACTGTAATTCCCCAGCCCTGATGTTTCCTCTGCTGTGGCAGGAACTATACTGGTGCAGCACCCTGGTGCCTTTTCTCTGTCCACGTGGAACTGCTGGGCAGGAGGCTGGGAGCACACATGGTCCAGCCCCTCTTTTGGGAACTTACTCCCCCCAGCAGCCCGTCTTCTATCCTGGGTGTTTGCCAGCAGCTCTTGACATAGGGAGGCCTTGTGGCTTTCTAGTGCGGCCCGTGGCTGGGCGGGTGAGTCTGTTCTGTTCTGTGTTCAGTTCTAGCAAGCCCATGCTTACTGCACATCAGCCGTATTCTGCATAGTCTTCAGGGCCAGGCTCATTGGTAATGAAGGCAGTGTTTTGACAGCCTGTCTGCCTGTTTTCTTGAGCTCATCCCTCGGCTGGTCCAGAATCTGGGTGGGGACCAGTCATTAAGCCAGTGTCTTAAATTCCCACAACTCCCTGACAGTTGTAGCATCTCTTACAGATGAGGAGGAGGGTGGGGCCCAGGAGGGTCAATCACTCTGAAGTTACATGTGGAGTCCTGGTTGGTCTAATTCCCAAACTCATGTCCATTAGGACACATTGACAAAATATCACAGAGAAAGCTATTAGAAGGCTTTGCTTATATAAATCTCTGAGCTCTATAGAGGAGTTTTATTACTGGTAGCCTGGCATGCTCACACCTGTAAACAGACATTTTCATGCAGCCTGTGAGTCCTAGAATGCAGATTCTTGTCCACTTCTGCAGTTCCTCTGGCTGCCTTGGCGTCCTCCAGTTTTACACTCTTTCTAACATCCCAGGCATCCCGTTCTCCCTTCTGCCTGGGACACTTCCTTCTCTCCCACCTTCCGCCTAGCCTGGTAGCTCCTGCTTACCCTTCAGATCTCAGCTCCAGGATCAGTTCCTCAAACCAGCTGCCACATCTAAATGATTTCCATCATGATTTCTGCCAGCCACCTGACTGGCCATCACTGGTGACCAGGTGTGCATCTCAAGCCTACTCTTCGCAGCAACTGAAGTGCCATGAGCACTGGGGTCACTTTTCTGTTGTCCGCCGTGGTGAGCTTAGTGTCTTAACGTAGTGACAGCACGAGGGTGGCCCCCAACATGGTTGCTGGGTGAATAATCGGAAAAAATGCATTTGCCTTAAGGTCTTTGCCAGTTGTTTTGTCTTTAATACTTGCAAATAGCATGGTAAAGAGAGCCTCTTTCCCGATAACTGTGCTAAAAATATATAGGGCTGAAACCTATAGTCATTTTTGAGGCTTTAAACTATGGGAAGCATACAATGAATAAGCGTGCATAAGTAAGGACTTATTTACTGTCTTGGGCATGGAATAAGACAACTCTGCCTAGGAGATGGAACCTGCTTTGTGTGGTCCTGACTGTAGAATGTGGAAAGGAACTTCTCCCCTCGCATTTCAGTGTTAGGTGATATTAAGCACCAACTGCTGCTTGCTTTGTGTAGCTCCAGGAAGAAAATTCTAAAGCTGAGTCTAGTTCTTCAGACCCTTTCCATAGGAGCTATGCTAATACCTACTTATGTTTTTAATGTAGTTCTTGATAAGCTATTTATTGATTCATATATAAAATGAGGTCAGTCATAGTGTAGTGTGTGAATTAATTTTTTTCTAGCCAAGTATAATATGATTATGTATTATAAAAAGACTAAGTATTGATAGTTTGGGAGCAAAATAAAGGATTTTCCCATGTGCTTCATCTCCTCCCATTGCACTAGAATAACATAATGAATATCTTAGAGGGGCAAAACCAAAGACATTTCTTTGCACTTAATTTTGCATCTGTCAAATCCTGAAAGTGTTGATCAAGGCATAATTTTGGTTTCTGGGCAGCTGTTTTCCTGCAACTACTGCCCATAGATAATTAACAAGGGGCCGGGATCTGGATGTAAGTAGCATCGATTCTTTGCCTTCAGGAGTATGTTTCGGGACGACAGCTAACATCACTTCTTTTTGTTCTTTCCACCCCCACAACACAGGGCATCGATGTCCAGGATGCTCCTCTGAAGGAAATAAAGGTGACCAGTTCCCGGCGATTCATAGCATCATTTAACGTCGTGAACACAACTAAACGAGATGCTGGAAAATACCGCTGCATGATTCGCACCGACGGGGGAGTTGGCATATCCAACTATGCAGAGTTGGTAGTTAAAGGTATATAATGTTATTTTTATACCCCCATATAGTCTATTAAAACAGGCATGTGGGACGGTTATGAGCTCATGATTTGTTGAAAGCTCAGACTCACCCTTATTTGCTTCTGAACACTGGTTTGGTGACAGGCTATACTGATGGATTGCATTTTAAGTACAGATTTCGCACGTGAGCAATATTTTTGAAAAATGTATTTTATTTATGTTTGTTCAGTTGCATACAAAGCAGTGAATGTGCTCATGGCAAGTTCTTCTGCCAACTCTGTATACAGAGATTACAGCCTATAAATTATTTTTTTTAAGGAATGAAATTTTTTGTACTGATAGAAAATCACTTAAAATGCAAATATTCCCCCAGCCAGGGTGTTTATGATAGCAGGGTAGTTAATAAAATGAGGCAATGTCAGTATAGAAAGTCTCTGTCATATCACACAAACCACATTGATAACAGTGAGTTAGCATTCATAATGTTGCCGTTAGGGTCTATTACTGTATTTTGTGTGACTGAAGAATTAAATCATTATAGTCAGGAAGGTGGGAGATGAGTTAAATAAAAGGAGGGGATTTAAATTTCCTTTAGCTAGGTTGATGTTTTTTGTGTGTGCACGGACTGTGGAGTTTATAGTACTGAACTGCTAAGGTAGTTTTTGGTCCCAGACAGAATAATTTGGACTTTTAGATATACCATGAGGCATTTTTATACAACTTGTGGCAAGCCACTGCTGCTTCTTCCTAGGGAAACAGAATGATGCTTACTTTTAAATTTTTTCCCCTGTATTTGTTAAACGGGAAATGTAAAATCTTTTTCTTTTGGCGAGATTATTCCTTTTGTCAGCGAATTTCTCTCTGCAGGCAGTTCTACAGACTGCGGGGTTCAAACCCCAGTGCTAACTGCATGGATGTGGTCCTTTGCTCTGGATGCTTCTCTTTCCCCAGGTTTAAAATAGACTAAATATTGTGTTTGTTCCAGGACTCCCCTGGTGGGTCCAGCGGCTAAGACTCCGAGCTCCCAGGGCCGGGGATCTGGGTTTGATCCCCGGTTGGGGAACAAGATTCCACATGCCACACAACTAAGACCTGGCACAGCCAATTGGAAAAGAATAGGCATTTGATGCAACAAATAGGTGAATGCCACTGAGAATACCTAGTGGGCAGCCTACACCTGTTCAGTCCATGATGGGAGAGAGGTGGTTCTTACTCTCTCTGCTCTGATCCATTAGTGAGCCTCATCTGAGAATGCACAGCCGAATCACCTTTCCAAAAATTGTAATAATAATACACCAGCCCACTTCTCCACCCCCACTACCACACCTGTGTTGAATCAGAGTCTCTGGGGACAGAGCCTCTGCTATGACATCTATAGGTGCTGCGGGTAAGTGCTTCTGTTGTGAGACTAGCCCCACCAGCGTTAGTCATGCCTGGCTTGGGGGAACCCTGACCCCAGCAGTGTTCATCTGCAGCTAACGTGACTAACGTTCTGTGGAAGGCAACAGGAGCCAGCCACACACTGCAGTGTAGACTCGAATGATCTAATTTGCCAAGCCTGATCCCCGTGAGTGTGGGCTTGTAGCAAAGCTTTAGCCTGTCTGGCTAGTTTGGGAGTTTGGATTTTACCTGTAAGCAGAGGGAACTTTACATAGATGTGCACACTGTCCCCTGCAGGAGGGTCTCTGGGTAGAAAACCCACACCATTTGCCAACAAATCCAGAGGACCGGCCACCTTGCTGGTCCCAAGGCTGAGTTCTTTATTGTCATCGGTGTAACCCCGCTTTCATCTCGGTCCAGTTCTTTGTGGTTGTGTCCCATTTTCTGCTTTCTGGTTTCTCCAGTGCTTCACCGTGACCACCTGTGTCACCCGAGGCATGGTGCTCTGTAATCAGTGTGACGAAGATCTAGTCGCCTCTAAAAATTGCCTCCGTGGGAAAGTTAATTTGTTGGGAGTGATAAGCAAATCACATGGCAAATAGATGGGGATAAAGTGGAAACAGTGACATATTTTATTTTCTTGGGCTCCAAAATCACTATGGATGGGGACTGTAGCCACAGAATTAAAAGACCCTTGCTCCTTGAAAGAAAAGCTATGACAAACCTAGACAGCATATTAAAAAGCAGAGACATTACTTTGCTGAAAAAGATCCGTCTATTCAAAGCTATGGTTTTTCCAGTAGTCATGTATGCATATGAGGGCTGGACCATAAAGAAAGCTGAGTGCTGAAGAATTGATGCTTTTGAACTGTAGTATTGGAAAAGACTCTTAAGAGTCCCTTAGACAGCAAGGAAATCAAACCAGTCCATCCTAAAGGAAATCAGTACTGAATAGTCATTGGAAGAAGTGATCCTGACGCTCCAATACTTTGGCTACCTGATGTGAAGTGTCGATTCATTGGAAAAGACTCTGATGCTGGGAAGACAGAGGGCAGGAGAAGGGGGCAACAGAAGAGAAGATGGTTAGATAGTATCACTGACTCAATGGACATGATTTGGAGCAAACTCCAAGAGATAGTGAAGGACAGGGAAGCCTGACATGCTGCGGTTCACGGGATCACAAAAGAATCAGACACCACTGAGAGACTGAACAACAAACAAGAAGTAAGTCAGACGTCTCCGGTCTGCCAGAACACACCTAAGCAGAGAGGATGTGTGGCTTCAACTCACATTTATGCCGCAGTTTTTCCTGCCTTAGGACAGCATGGGGAGGTCTTGACTCCTCATGATAAAATGTCCAGGCACCTCTTTTGCATCTCTGCATCCTGCCCGAGTCAGTGACAACTGGCTTGCAGTTATAGCACAAATCTGGAATTTGACTTTTCCTCCACTTGTAATTTTTATTGCCATATTTTGCATATATTTTATTTTTTGAAATGAGGTAATATGCCAGATTCTGCTAGTTAAGTAAAGCATTGCCTTGACCAAGTTACTTTAAAATATATAATGACATGTTTAGACTACATATATATGATTGAACACATTTTATATGTGTGTATTTAGAGTGCTAATATTTTTTTAAGATGACAAAATCTTAAGTTGTTTACTGCTTTGTTAAGGTCATTCTCTGATTTGATGTCCCCAAATGAAGCCCAACTCATTTTAAACTATCATTCTTGTCTTATTTATATCTACCACTGCTTTTGGTAATCAAAAACAAGAAGATATTTCATGTAATCTCTGCAATGCATGTATATATGTATATATATCAGTGTCATATTTAATTATAAAAGACATATATTAAGAATTCAGGGAGAAACTAAGATGGCGGAGGAATAGGACGGGGAGAACACTCTCTCCCCAATAAATATACCAAAAGAACTTTTATTTTTTTTTTTTTTTTTAAATTTATTTTATTATTTTTTTTTTTTAATTATTGTTTTAGCCATACATTGTTATGATATCACCATGGGTTTACATATGCTTCCCCTCCGGGTCCCCCCTCCCTCCTCCCTCCCCCCCGGGAAATCTCGC
>ML662445.1:37784707-37797504 GCA_007570785.1 Antilocapra americana
AAAAAAAAAAAAAAATTTAATAAAAAAAAAAAGAATTATCTTATATATATCAATTATATATTTGATATGTATCTATAAATATATAAATTCTATTTATATAAATAAATAACTTGATTTAGAATTACTTTTAACATGCCCTTTCACTTGGATTAAATATTTTAAATTGCTTTTTATCACTTAGTATAGATTGAGTGCCTTCCTTCTTTCCCTTTGAGAAAAATTATTCAAAGTTTAAATATTGACTTATTATTGTAGATTCTTCCAGCAATTCCAAAGTCCTTTTGAATGACAGTTTCAATTATTTCCAGATTCTAGTTGAATCTTTCATTTGACTTAATGTATTTGATACTCTTCCTAATGGGGAACTAATAGAGAAAATAGTCTTGGGACGAATAAGCATTAAAGTCCTGTCTATTTTAGGAGACTAGTAACAATGTCCTAAATGAATTGTGTGCTCACTAACCTTTGTGGCTTTGCCCCTGAGTCCTATTTTGAATGTCAGTTCAGGAACCCTTGCTAGCATGTACAACTACAAAGTAATTAACTGCTTTTTCAGCCTGGCTACATCAGTGCCTTAGGATATACTAGAAAAGGCCCTTTTCATGTCTTGGTTCAAGGAATCGCCTAATGATATAAATTGATGTTAAATCATTATGAGTTGCGTCAAAGCCATCTCAAGAAATGAAGAGCTGGCACAGAGTTGTAGTTCATAAACGATAGGAAAAATAATTTAATAAATTTGCACTAAATTTGCAGTCCCCTGAATAAAACTCCTCTTGTGTCTTATGTAGACTAAGTCTCATGAGATTTCCCTGACTATTTTATATTTTGACATGACCCCATACATTTATTGAGGAGGACGTGGTGACCTATTCCAGTGTTCCTGCCTGGAGAATCCCCCTGGACGGAGGAGCCTGGCGGGCTGCAGTCCATAGAGTCACAGAGAGTCGGACACCACTGAGGGACTAAGCATGTACATTTCCTTGTTTCATTTGGCTGTGCCAGGTCTTAGCTGTGGCGCATGGGATCTTTAGTTGCAGCATGTGGAATCTGGTTCCCTGACTAGGGGTCAAACTCAGACCCTCTGCACTGGGCGCATGTAATCATAACTCCTGGACCACCAGGAAAGTCTCTTCCCAGCTATTTTAAAAGTCAGTATGGTTTATCACACCTTGAGTATGTTAAAGAAGAAAAAAGAGGCCCCGACTTAATAGAAGGAGGTCGTGTTGCTCATTTCTTATTGGTCTAGGGACCAACTTGGTATCATCTCAGGGGCCACTCTCAAATGAGACCAGCAGTCCTGAGGTCCTGATCAGCAGGAAACATGGCACGGGTCAACTGGCTATGTATGCCACAAAGCGGACAGGTGCATATGCCAGTGACAGAATTGATGTTCAGTCACTAAGTCATATCCAACTCTTTGAGACCCCAAGGACTGAAGCACACCAGGTTTCCTGTCCTTCACCTTCTCCCAGAGCTTGCTCAAACTGATGTCCATTAAGTCAGTGATGCTATCCCACCGTCTTGTCCTCTGTTGCTGCCTTCTCCTCTTGTCCTCAGTCTTTCCCAGCGTCAAGGTCTTTTACAATGAGTTGGCTCTTTGCATCAGGTGGTCAAAGCATTGAAGCTTCAGCTTCAGCATTAGTCCTTCCAGTGAATATTCAGCTTGATTTCCTTTAAGATTGACTGGTTTGATCTCCTTGCTGTCCAAGGGACTCTCAAGTCTTCTCCAGCACCACAATTCAAATAAAAGGCTTTATTTTCCATGTTTGTGTGAACTAGATGAGTTGGAAACAAAAACACACCGAAAGGCACAAACCACCTGCAGAAACATTCTTGAAAAAAAACACTAGAGCTTAACGTTTTTCTCTGATGGAGATTCATTAAATAGAAATATGTTATTTCATACAATTACCTTCCTCCCTAATGTCATGTATGGTGCCACTCACAGTGACATTGGCACATGGAATGTCTTTGTTTGGTGCCTTGGAGAGCCATTCAGGTGGCACTTGATATACTGGGAATGCTGTGAAAAACAAGATTGCCTGTTTCCCCCGCCTCAAAGGTCCAGAGAAAGTGAGTCTCGGGTTTAAAACAAGGAGGGGAACTTTCTTGAGTTGTAAAGAGTGTTTGCCATTGATTGCTTAGAGATTTATCAAGCTGGGCATGGCTTGTGCTTCGTTTTAGAGCTTTTCTTTCTCTCTGTGGCTTTAATAGTACTCATTACTGGAAGTTCCCTCGACAGTGGCTGTGCTGGACTTTGTTACCCCAAGTGCTCACTGCTCTGGGAGCAGAAGGCATCCATTGGTATGGCTTTTTGGGGTAAATGAGGCATCCTGGAAATGCATTTATGATGAGATAAAGTATAATTTCATCTGTGTTTTTCAAGTGATGATGTTCTTGGAGTATACATAGAAGAAGACTGAATTTAATGATACAAGTAATACCTTGGGTGATGTCAAAGACACTGTTGACAGTGGTGAGTCTTCAAGAGCTTAATTACCACCACTTGAGAGAGTTATTACAAGTTACATTTAGTGCAAAATAGAATCCTTTGATGCCTGTGTACATATTCGAGGAAAAATGAATTGCATCCTGAAACAAACTGCCTGAACAGGCTTAGGCTTTAAACATGGCTTATTTCACAGATCTGAACACTGCAGGCCTCTCTCAAGGTGCTTTTTCTTATTAACCTGAGCAAAACTGTTCTCATCTGTTCATTGCTAAACTGTCAACATCTTCCTGATTTTAATGATTGATGTGCATGGAGCTCTTTCCAGGTGTCTGAAGGATGGCCCTCTGGTTTGCCTTTCAGAGCCCCCTGTCCCCATTGCGCCCCCTCAACTGGCCTCCGTGGGGGCCACCTACCTGTGGATACAACTCAACGCCAACTCCATCAATGGGGACGGGCCCATTGTGGCCCGGGAGGTGGAATACTGCACAGCCAGCGGGAGCTGGAGCGACCGGCAGCCAGTGGACTCCACAAGCTACAAAATCGGGCATCTGGACCCCGACACGGAGTATGAGATCAGTGTGCTCCTCACCCGGCCCGGGGAGGGCGGCACTGGCTCCCCCGGTCCCGCCCTCAGAACCAGGACCAAGTGTGCCGGTGAGTCTGGGGATCCTGGGGCCGCTTGTCCGTGTCTGAGGGGGTCTGACCTGCAGCCTCCTTGCAGGTGGCTCATGCTTTCCCCAGCTCTGCTGGGACCCTGTCTGGGCACAGGAGGTCCCTTCACCCATAGGCAGCCACCTGTGGATTCAGACCTCAAGGTTTGGGCTCACTCAGGACGTCTCCACCCCTGCTTTCCCTGTTATTTATTTACACCTTCCTAGGAGTATCACCTAGTTCATATGGGAACCATCCCAAAGTCGACACAAACTGTCCACTTTAATGATGTCCACTCATCAGTCAGCACTTCCCATCCAGGTCTCTCCAGCTTATGTTCCTAGTTGATGTGCTTGTAGCCTGGTGTGTGTGGGGGCGGTGGGTGGGGAGGGAGTGCTTTGGAAGAACAGATTCCACCTGAGCCATGTGGTTTTATGGACGGATGTTGAATGGAGGGGCTGCTTGCCAATGACACAGGGCCCATTTGTGAGATAAGCCAGGGCGATTTTCGGGCTTTAAATTCTCAGATGATAAAGTTCTAATTGACTGTGTGGAGCCGGCTGCGTGGCATTGATGGAGAGAGAAATGCAGAGTCTTATAAAAATCAAACCCCGAAGGAAGCTCCCATCGGAGGTTCAAGTGTTGTTTCTGTCTGGCTCCTCTCAGGTCGAAATAACAGAGAGAAGTAACAGGTTGGGACAAAACGTGTCCTTTCATCATTTGAATGAAGATTCTTACGCTGAATCGCGGCCTGAGCTTATGAGACTCCAGAAGTTTTTATGGAGACAATTGGTTCTTCAGGTGGCATTATTTAAGAGGACACTTATTGATAGGTTTCATTTCTTCTTAAGTTTTAAAAGTACTGAGGACACAGTCTAACCCTGTCTGGTAGGAGAAATGATTAAGCCTTGACAATGGTAACTGCTTTGTTCTTTCTTCATCATTTTAAGTATGTGGTTTCCCAAAGCCCATAACACATGGGGAAAAATTGTTTTTTTAAAAATAATTTTGTAAGAAAAGAAAACAGGACCCTTATTCTTCTTGGGGTATTGCTCCTGGGCCTGCCTTGTCCACCCAAGTCTGTTTCCTGGGTCCCCACCCTCATGGTCATATCACAGTCAGTGCAGAGTCTGGCATAAGACCTGTGGTAATACCTACAGCTGCCATGGGTGGTCCATAGAGAACAGAGTTGGATAATACCTTCTGTGCCTCTCTTTCCTAAACCATGTCATCTCTTCTCCCTTTAACGAATTTCCCTTCCTTCTTTGAGATCATTTATCATCTTTCATAATGCAAACAATAGCTTGTAACACTGTTTACACCATTTTACAATTAAGGAATTGCTTTCAAATCTGTTACTTATTTTATAACTGCCTCTTGAAGTCTCTGAAGTCAAGACTGTGACCCCCTTCCTTGTTGTTGTTTAGTCACTAAATTGTGTCCAACTTTTTGCAACCCCATGGACTGTAGCTCGGCAGGCTCCTCTGTCCGTGGGATTCTCCGGACAAGAACACTGGATTGGGTTGCCATTCCCTTCTCCAGGGGCTCTTCCCCACCCAAGGACTGAACCCATATCTCCTGCATTAGGCAGGCATTGGCAGGCAGATTCTTTACCGCTGTGCTGCCAGGGAAGCCGACCCCCTTCCTAGAGATTAGGAAATGGAAGCCCTTGCGGGCTGCTTTCCTCCACACCTGCTCCTTGAGCAATAAGTTTGTTCTCTGACTTCAGCGTTATTTGAAGGAATCCTGCTTGGGGGCCATGGTGCTAGTCAGTCATCCTTTCCCTCCAGAAGAAGGTTAGGATCCCATTCATTGACAATCCCACCTACCTCATGTTTTTAGTTCTGGTCTTTTCTCCTCATTCTGTGTCTGTATATTTCAGATATTGACATGATTATTACCTACATTTCCTCTAAACCTAAGGCGTGTGTCTCTGTTTTCAAGAAGCCTTTTTGTTACTGTGACATAAAATGTAAATGTAGAGCCTTTCGTAATAGATTGGCAGCCCTTCTTAAGACATTAAAACCAGTTCTGAACAGATATTTGCATGTCAGCTCTGTGCCTTAAAGTTTTAACCTCTCTTAAGCAAGGAAGTCCGATAAGAAGGCAAGCTTTTTCCTCTTACCATTTGCAGCCCGCCATGTTCACTGTTGCAGGCATGTTCTGCCCAGGCATTGAGCATTTTTTGAAAAAGCTGTGGTTGAGCAGGTCAATCTTAGGAAATAGAAATATGTTAGGTGAGAGGGTCAAAGCTAGAAATAAGAGGGGAAGATGCCAGGTGGGTGAGCAAGGGGATGTTGAATGAGCCTTCTGCTGTCAAAGAAATACAGCTTCACCCTTTCCTGATCTGAGGCTTTTGAGAAAATCTGCAGGAGAGCTGTATGGAATGGTGGTGCGCAGGACAGAGTGAAAAGAAGGAAGACTCTAGACTGAGAGGTGTGCTAGCAGTCCCCTCCTCTTCCTCAGGTGGTTCACCAGCATTTAAGGCTCAGAAAGAACAAGTCATGGACTTCATAGCCTGAGAGAGATGCTGAGCATTCTGCAAAGCGGGTGGAAGGTGGAAAATGGCCTTGACTGGGCATAAACATGGATGAACCTAAGAGGGTGACAGATAGTAGGAATAACTGAACGTTTGTCCCAGGTGGTTTAAAAGGCCAAGACTATGTGTCCAGAATTAGAGAAATAAAATTTAGCAGCAGTACATAAAACAAAGAGACTGAGGATTAGGTGTAAATGCGTATGGACATACAGTACGGTCCATATTGTGTTAGTGCTACTGCCTTGCCCTCACCTCCCCCCAAGTGAAAGGTGGTGCTGGAGAAGACTCCTGAGAGTCCCTTGGACAGCAAGAAGATTAAACCAGTCAATCCTAAAGGAAGTCAACCCTGGATAGTCATTGGAAGGACTGATGCTGAACCTGAACCTCCATTACTTTGGCCACCTGATGTGAAGACCCTGATGCTGGACAAGATTGAAAGCCAAAGGAGAAGAGGGTGGCAGAGGATGAGATGGTTAGATAGCATCACCAACTCATTGGACATGAGTGTGAGCAAACTCGGGGAGATAATGAAGGACCAGGGAGCCTCGTTTGCTGCAGTCCATGGAGTCGCACAAAATCAGACACGACTTAGTGGCTGAACAACAATAAAACAACACCCCTCTCCAGAAAAAGTCCCTAATGTAAGCGTAGGTTGCATTAAGAAAACAAGTGCCTATGTTATAGGATTATTATCACTCATTTTAAAAGAGAGAGAGAACACAGAACAGGCCGAGCTCAAGGGAGTGCACCCTGGATAGGAAATGCTCTGAACTTTGTGCAACCATTGAGGAATGGTGGAAGAATTGAGATGGATGATGGAGAAGAGCAGGGTGTCTGCAAATTTGACAAGAGCTAAGTCATGACCAGGAGTTTCCAGTGGCCGGTGGGTTCAGGCAGAACCTGGCATTGCAGAAAGAGATTCTGTATTCATGAGAGGATTGAGCTGGGTGAACCTGGAGACCTCTTCCACGTGAGGCTTCTATGGTCTCTTCTTAATGAAATGATCCCGTGTGTTCGTCTAGCTTGAAAACCTCTGAGTTTACTTTTTTATTTCATCCTTGATGAAATTCTCTGTAATCATGTTTATCAAGTGGTAAACATCTCCTGTCTCCTAATGTGGTTGTGAAGTCTTAGGAGGCAGTACATGTGAGGTGCCTAGGACAGAACCTGACACGTAGCAAGTAGTCAATACAAGTTAACTGCCAGTGAAAAAAATTATCTTTTAGCATTTTCATTCAAAAGAAGTAGATGTTGGCAACCTTATTTCCTTGCCCTAGATAACTTAATCTGGTAAGTCAAAAATCGGAAGGATTCTGTTTATATTTGGGCTCAGAGAATCCCTTGCTTTTGGGTGTTGCATCCATGCCAGACATGATTCTCTCTCTCTTTCTCTCTCTTTTTTTTTTTTTATTAAATCTATTTCTTTTGGACAAACTGTTTTCATTTCTGTGCTGCACCCATGAGGCCTGTCCTATCCCACTGCGGTGACACCCACAAAACCGTGTTTCATTTCTTGCATTGAAGTGAAATGGTCACTGTTTACGGCCCGTCTCTGTGCGCCGACATTGATTTTCACATGTGGTGTGTAGATGCGGTTTCATCACCTGCCAGGTTTCTTTCAAGAATTGTAGGGAAGCACACTGCCAGACCTCTTGCTTTCTGACGCTTCCCAAAATTATTTTCAAATGTATGCACAGGCTCTGCCTGTGTGACCTTGATCAAATCACTGTTCTTCTCTGATTCTCCAAACAGGCACCATTGACACCTGCCTACATCATATCCAAGGTGTTTTTTAAGATCAGGTTAGACATTATCTGTGAAAGTATTTTAGAGATGAGCAAATCCTCTGCCTACATGGGATATTAAAAGTGATTATTGTCAAGAGCTAGTTTCAAGATTTATACACACATCTAGCTATTTTCCAGTCTTGCCATTCGGCTAGCATCGGGAAACCTCAGAGAGCTGAAATTATTTCAGTATCCAGTGGAGCAAAATGCAATTTAGTTTGTATTTTCTATTATATCTTGTATTCTTGTAATTATGTGCAGCCTGTATATCACAAGTCATTAGCTGGAAGCTCCTTGAAAAAGAGAAACAGGAGGTGCTGTTAGCTTGATTCTCACAGTGGACTTTTTAAGTGTTTTATTTGAGGATATTGCTTTTTATGTATCCTGGTTATCTTTTAACTGTGGTTAAGTGGCTTGCTAATAACTGGCCCTAGGAGTTAAAGCAGGATGATGATAAACTAATGATTTAACAATTAAGATGGTAGGAGTAAAAAAGAAAACTGAACTGAAATGTGTTCCTTAGAGTTAGTCTAACTAAAATTATTTTAAAACAGAGAAGGATTGCATTGTTTAAAAATTTTATGAATACAGTAATTTCTTAAATATCCATATTTGCAAAGCACTGTCCCAGGCCTTGAGGTCAGAGCAACAAAACTAGATGTGACCTTCAGAGCTGATGTATTTGGGGGTATTAGAGGGAAGAGGTGTTCAGGCAATAAATATATAAATTATATATATATATGTTCTTTTGTGTGTGTATGTGTGTGTTAGTTGCTCAGTCTTGTCCAACCCTTTGCAACCTGATGGACTGTAGCCTGGCAGGCTCCTCTGTCCATGGAATTCTCCAGGCAAGAAAACTGGAGTGAGTAGCTGTTCCCTCCTCCAGGGGATTTTCCTGACCCTGGGCTCCCAAACCCATGTCTCCTGCATTGCAGGCAGATTCTTTACCATCTGAGCCACCAGGCAAGCTCATGTACATATAAATATATGTATATTGTATAGACACATACATATAATACAATAAATGCTATGAAGGGAAGTAGAAAAAGGAATAAAGAACAGAAAGGTCAAATTTTTCTATTATTTTTAGTTTTAATTGTGCCAAAATAATGTAACATAAAATTTACCATCTGAAACCATTTATATTGTATAGTTCAATAGTGTTCTGTTCTCCCAACCAACTTCAGGAGTTTTTCATTTTGCAAAACTAAAACTCCCTACCTCCTCCCCGCACTCCCCAGCCACCGAAAACCCCCATTTCTGCCTCTGAGTTTGACGACTCCAGGTTCCTCGTGTACGTGGAGACTCTGCCTCTTGTGTCTGGCTCATTGACTTAGTGCAGCGTCTGCCGGGTCCGTCCGTGTTACCGCGTGTGTGATGGCACCTCTGCAGTTACTGGGCCGATGCTGTGTGTGTGTACACGTCTGTAATTACTCTGACAGTGTCGTGTAGTGTGTAGTTTATGTGGTTCTTTGGAAACCACTTTGAGACTTTAAGCAATTACATTGGTTTTCAATGAATAATCCCCAAAGTTTAAAAGCATCTCTCTTTCCGCCTCCTAGAGCAGGCAGTACTTCTGTGTCCTCAGAGACTTCGAGTGTATATATAAGAGACATGTCAGGATGGTACCCACCCACCGACAGGCAGCCCTCTGTTTGTGGGGAACAATGAGCGAGATAAGAGGTTGAAGGGTTTAAAAAATAATGTAAACGAGTAAGGGAGTGTACATTTTATATTCACAGAGAGCTGTGTATTTGTTTCACACATGCCTAGCTGGGAGCCTTTTCTGTAACTGTAATAAGAAGTTCGAATGTGTGTTACATGAAACTGCATTCTTGCTCCACTCAGGGGCTTGGATCGAAGCCGTCAAAGCTGCCTTGTCTGTCCTGCCTGCAGTGACAGGAGAGGTGGGCCACGCTTTTCGTCATCTCAGGTCACTTCACCTTCCAGTGCCCTGTGGCCTGTGAAAGTGGGTGTGCGCTCACCCTGCCGCGGGGTGCGTTCTTGTGCATCTCCTGTTGTTTGTGATGGCGGTTGTCCTGTTGCCCCAGGACAGATGCGTTTGTGTGACTCTCCTGTGCCCTCACCATGTGCTTGGGTGATGACCTACAGGCGTGAGCAGGGTGTCCCTCAGAGCAGAGGCCCCGCATCCCTTACCATGAGGATGTACTGACTGCAGGTTAATGTTTCATGATGCATTTTACCAGTCACCCTGAGACCATCATTTTTTAATTAATTAGATAATTCTGTTTGTTTGTTCTGATTGTGCTGGATCTTCGTTGCTGCACACAGATTTCCTCTAGTTGTGGCAAGCGGAGACTCCTCTCTCGTTGCGATGCCCGGGCCTCTCATTTCGGTGGCTTCGCTTGTTATGGAGCACAGGCTGCAGACCCTCAGGCTCAGGAGTTGTGGGGCATGAGCTTAGCTGCTCCGAGGCATGTGGGATCTTCCTGGACCAGGGATTGGACCCATATATCTTGTGGGTTTTTTTTTTTTTTTTTGCTGGCAGATTCTTTACGACTGAACCACCAGGGAAGCCCCTTGAGACCGTCTTTAACCTAGTTTAGATAGGAATATATGCTGTGCTACCAGCCCTAGTCTAAATCTCAGGAGATTTAGGTTAATATAGGTTTTGAGGTATTAGTTTATTTCACTGTGGTTGCTAAATGTGACACAGGAGTAACTCCTTTTATATTTTATTTTTAATGTTTATTGGAGTCCAGTTGATTTGCAATGTTGCATTAGTTTCAGTTGTATAACAAAGTAAATATATGTAGTTACATATACATATATCAGTTATACATACACATATCCACTCTTTTTTTTTTAGATTCTTTGCACATATAGGTCACTACAGGGTATTGAGTAGAGTTCCCTGTGCTATAGAGCGGGTCCTTATTAGTTAGTTATCTATTTTATATAGAATAGTGTGTGTATGTCAGACCCAATCAGAAATACTCTTGAGTGGGATTCCCACATGGAAACTGAACGGTAATGGGGTTCTTGGCAGGAGGGGCCTGCATGAAGCCCAAACTGCATGGTACTTGCATCCACTGATGGCCAAACTCTCTGTGTCTCTTTATTATTCTTAGTTCCTCTTGAGCAAAACAGACATTCCAGTTGGAATGGCTCTGATCTGAATTAAAATCCTGCCAAAACTTGTTTTGTTTTCTTCCTAAATCAAGGGGTGGGGGGGCCAGATTCATCTCTTTTGTACAAAACTTGCTGGCGCCACAACACGGATTTGGACCCACAAGGATGACCCAAGGGCACTGGAGCAGGTGGGAGCCCAACTGAGACCTGGCAGTGGCTGAGTTTCGGAGCGAATACAGGCCAAGGCCTCATCGAATGGAACGCAATTTATTTTTAATTTAAGTTTATTTACCAGGGAAAGAAAAATTAAAGTGTGCTAATTCTAATTCTAAAACAGTTCTGCCAAAGGGCAACAGGTATTTTTTTTTAATGCATTTCCAACACATTAAACCATTAAGAACCTTTCCTAATGATAAACATTAAAAGGGTATAAAAAGTATCTGCCCTATTAGACTACAGATATAAATACATGGCTTTGGGCAGCATGTTGCAATTGGGCGAGGACTAGGACACAGCAGCATCGCGGCCCCCCCCCCTTTTTTTTTTTTTAGAGAAACATTGTGTTTAATGGTAAAGGTTAGCACACTCCAGCACCGGGCATGGCCTGGAGTCGAAGCAGCAGGGGTGGGTAGGTGACTTCCACGGCGCCTCACATGGCGAAGAGGATGAGGAAGGCGACCATCAAACAGAAGAGCCCCACAGCCTCAGACAGGGCAAAGCCCAGAATGGCATAGGAGAAGAGCTGCTGCTGCAGAGACGGGTTCCTGGCATAGCCAATGATCAAGCTGCCAAACACTGTTCCGATACCGGCCCCTGAACCAGCCACACCAACTGTGGCAGCCCCAGAGCCAATAAACTTGGCCGCTGTGTCAATGTCCCGGGAGACAACACTGGTTTGGAATTCCCTTCGGGCCACCTGCAGTGGGCCACTGCTGCAGGAAGGCTGTACAGATGGGATCTCTGGCCTGCTCAGGAAGGAGGCAGACACAGGCCTAGTCAGACCCCTGGTACAAGAGCGGATCAGAGCAGGAGAAATGAGTAGTGCCCCAGTGGTCTGCATTTTTTTCAGTCTGCACGCCCACTGCCCTGCTGCCCCTCCTGAGACCACAGCGCTCGCCCGGCTCAAGGTGACTAACTCCCCTTTTTTATTATAATATATTCAGTCCGTGCTGTACAGGTCTTCATGCCCCACAGGCTGTGATAGCCAAACCTCAACACTGCCTTGACGCACTGAGTCGGTACTTTGTAGTGTCTGTGTGTGTTAAGTGCTTGGTCGTGTCCGACTCTTTGCAACCCCATGGACTGTTGTCCACCAGGCTCCTCTGTCCCTGTGGATTCTCCAAGAAAAGAATACTGGAGTGGGTTGCCATTTCCTCCTCCAGGGGATCTTTCTGACCCAGGGATTGGAGCTGGGTCTCCCACATTGCAGGCGGATTCTTTACTGTCTGAGCCACCAGGGAAGTCTAAGCCCTAAGGCCATGACCAGGGAGGAGGCAGGATTATAATTTGTGGAGCAGTTTTGTGTGAGGGGGTTGGAAAGGCTTCTAGAGAAGCCAGCTTCAGCTGCTACTTACACCCAATGGCTCACTGGGTAAGGATTTCGCCTGCAATGCAGGAGACATAGGAGATGCAAGTTTGATTCCTGGGTTGGGAAGATCCCCTGGAGAAGGAAATGGCAACCCACTCTAGTATTCTTGCCTGGGAAATCTCACAGACAGAGCAGCCTGGTGGGCTACAGTCCATGGGATCGAAAAAGAGTCGGACATGACCAAGTGACTAAGCCAGACAGATGGAGGTGGTTGCTTTCAGAGTCCTCATTATCCTGTCTCTGCCACTCCTAAGTGCCCTGACAGTTCTAGAAGGTGTCAAGCAGGTCCCTTGTCTGTAAAGAGTGAGCATCACTCGTGAAACTTCTAGGCGTGAGGTTGAAGTCTTTGTAGGCAGCTCCCTGTGTGGCATTGAATAAACTGAGGAGGCAGAGATTTTTAAAAGAAGGATCTGGAGATTACCAGTCAGTGGCTGCAGCTTTCCCAGGTCATACCTCTGATGGGCCATTTGAGACTAAAACAAAACAAAACAAAACAAAAAACTCAGAACCCTTCCATGCCACGTTCTGTATGTCTTGATCAGGTTCCTGGTGCAGTGCTCTGATGGCATCGGTCTCTATTAGAGGGGCTCTGCTGTCCTAGAGAAATATGCCTGTGGTCAGGATTGAGATTGCAGATGTGGGTCCTGATGCCTGGACTGAGGGACTGAGGTGGGTCCTGATGCC
>ML662445.1:37797514-37962505 GCA_007570785.1 Antilocapra americana
ACTGAGGGACTGAGGTGGGTCCTGATGCCTGGACTGAGGGACTGAGGGACTGAGGTGGGTCCTGATACCTGGACTGAGGGACTGAGGTGGGTCCTGATGCCTGGACTGAGGGACTGAGGTGGGTCCTGATGCCTGGACTGAGGGACTGAGGTGGGTCCTGATGCCATAGACTGAGGGACTGAGGTGGGTCCTGATGCCTGGACTGAGGGACTGAGGTAGGTCCTGATGCCTGGACTGAGGGACTGAGGGGGGTCCTGATGCCATGGACTGAGGGACTGAGGGGGGTCCTGATGCCTGGACTGAGGGACTGAGGGGGGTCCTGATGCCATGGCCTGAGGGACTGAGGTGCTCAGGTTCACCCTTCCCCTCTGGAGTGCTTCTGAGACATCTTACCTTTATTCTGAGCCCATTACCGAATGAAGACCTGAAAGGACTAGTCTCAGAATCGCCTTGGTCTTCAGGACATTTCAGGAAAAGTTCCCGCAGGCCTTAATTCATCAGGTTTGCTCTGGGTTTGTGCCTCAAGTGCAGCAAATCTGATTTCATGAACTGGGAAGTAGATGGATGCTGTCTTTGATCTCAGAGGTCCTGTGTGCTTCTGTTCCTCTTGCCTGGGCAGGCTTGGATTCATCTTCCTCTTCTCACACCAGCTCTCAGCTCATTTGTCCCTGTTCGTGAGGCCAGAACTCATGGGAACAGACTCAGCTACATTTGGGCTCCAATTAGAACTTTCCTACTTCATCTGTGAAGAAAATCCTGCTTGTGCTTAAAAACTAAATTAATAAGAAGTTAAATGAGAGCTAAAACTTGCAGAATGATAACAGTGGATTATGAAAGCTTGATGAAATGTCAAAATTTTAGTTTATGAGGCTGAAACACATTCCTTTGTTTAGATAATATTTTTCTGAATTAATTTTAAGAATATAAAGAACTGGTAATTGCTTTACCTATTAGAATAAATTGCAAGTGAATAGAAAGCTTTAAAAATGAATAATGCATATAAATGAAATTAAAACTACAAATACCAGAAATTTTATTAGGAAGCATGGTTATACCTATTATTAAAAGAAGAAAGATAATAGAACTGTTTGAGATCAAAACTGCTGGTCTTCCATCCATGTTATTACCTTTGTAGAAAGAGTAAAATAAGTAATATAGCTATTCAGGTAAAATATTTTTATTGACCAAATAGCAATATTTCTTTCCTACAGATCTAGACAACTGACTCTAGACATGAATTTATAGCTGGCATTGAAAACTCTTTCTATATATTAGCAGTAGAAAAATACAGATATTAACATATATATATGTATTTCTGTTAGGTGTTATATATTGTTATCTACTATTCTTTAGCTAGACTCTATCACTCTTAAGATGGATCGTGAATTCATCATACCTAGCATTTTATTTGTTAATGTTTATAGCTTTTTCATGATCTGTTTTAACTCCTAAAGCCAGAGGTACTATATAAGGAGGCAAAATATATAGAAATATATAGTGAAGAAGGTCTTGGATTTCCTCATCTTTCAGTTCCTTTCCTGGGAATAATACTTGGGTGTTGGTCTTTGCACATCTCTGTCTCTACCCATTTGCACATAGAAATATCAGTCTGTGTCCCGGGTCTGTTGTTTACTCTTTCTAACCATGGAAGAGCATGTTGTTTGTGGGTTTCTGCAGTTTGATTTCACATTGGTCAGTATTCTCTGAACACCTCTCTAGTGGCTAGAGTCTAGTGTAGTATTTATGTGTCTTTCCCTCATCCTTAGCAGTAGCTATTTATTATCCTGAGACATGCTGTGCTGTTAGTCACTCTCAGTCCTGTCTTACTCTCTGTGACCCCATGGGCTGTAGCCCGCCAGGCTTCTCTGTCCATGGAATTCTCCAGGCAAGAATACTGGAGTCGGTAGCCATTCCCTTCTCCAGGGGATCTTCCCAACCCATGGATCAAATTGGTTCAGTATAATGAAGACAGTGCCTACCCCTGGAGTGAAGGGCAGACTGGTGTGCTTTCACCCAAGTAAGAGTTTTGGGTTCCCTGAACTCAGGGTCCCACAGGTGTAACACAGACCTACTATGTGCAGCACGGCTTGGACCCTCACTATTGCCCTCGTGAAACTTGGGGGGCGAAGTCTGACAGTGAGCTTTAGGCTCGAGCTACTTTCTGTGTTGTCAGTAGTAAAGTCCCCTGTTTCTGATCCAGGAATCTCCTGTCTTCTGCTAACATCCATGAAACGAGCTGGTAACTCGTTAATGTGAAAGTTGGGTAAAATCTCAGACTCTAAAAAGTTCTTAACAGTATATACTTAGAAGAAAAGAAAAGTTGCTCTTTATAACATCCTCTGACTCCTACATTTTGAGCAGTAGGAAATTGAGCCCTGGATAAGCAAAGCAACTTGCACGAGTGCGCAATAAGCCTGTTTACACAAATTCGTGGTGAGTCTGTGCAAGTCTGTCTGCACAGATGTGCAGTTTGCACAAGTGCACAGTGAGTCTGTTTGCACAACTGCATAGCTGAAGATGTAGCTCTCCGAGCCAGCGCTTGGTCAGTCAGCACACTTTGCTTTGCCCGTTGCTATGACGCTCGGCTCTGTGAGGACAGCTCACAGCCCTGGTGTAGATAAGAATTTCTCATTTCAAGAGAGAAATAGAATTGACATAGACTGAGAGGCGTGGCTGTTGTCTAGAGCGTATAGCTATAACTTGACCCGGTGATTCAGCACGGAGAGATGCTCAGAGGAGAGAAGATCAATATCGACCAGGGTCATTTAGCTCTAATTCTCCTAAGAACTTCAAAATGAGATTAGTTGGCCTTCTCTCTTGTTTTTTGATTTGTGTGTTTTCTGGTCACTGCAATTCTGAGGTCTGGTGCTAATTTAAATTATAAAGTGGGGCTCTGTTTGACCACAGGTATTAAATACACTTTGTAGCCAATAGAATGTGCAGACTTAGCAAGGTGGTGAGTTTGCCCTCAGTTAAGCTCTGGAACATCAGCAAGGCCATTTTTTTCACTTATTAGGTGTATATTGGTAGAGCCTGTTTTGTTTTTACGTGGTAGCATGCATCTTCCTCTCTCTGGGAAGAATTTCTTTGTAGTATCATGAGATCATAACTCTTCTATATTTTATCAGTAGTATTTCATAATCCTTCTAGCACACTGATCACGTCTCAACTTCAGTTATTAAACAGGTTTCTATTATAGTGACTTTAGGATATTGACTGCTACAAAGAGTCTGCAAGCAGATGACAGTCATCTTTCATATAAATTCCAATCAGATTTCATCATTTTTTGAGAACAAAGACACATCTCTCCACCTCAGAATGGCCTTTAGCAAATTTCATAAAGCAGAGTTTCTCCATGGAGCTGACAGAACAGGACTCTGGGCTCTGCACCTGTGTATTCGCTGAGCCCCAGGCCTGTGGCAGAGAAAATTGAATGTTACCTGGGTGACCTGTCTCTAAGCCGGGTCTTGAATCCCACGGTGGTTATTGAAGCTCTCGCTGTGGCCAAAGTGAAAAGAGAAGTGAGGCCAGAGGTGACTTCTACAGACAGTCGGGATCCAACCACAGAGGAAAACTGTCACGGCTTCCTTCTCTGACCACTCGTGTCTAAGTCTAGAAAACACACAAACCCTCCGAGAACCCTGCAGTGTCTGAGAATGACTACTGAAGAAATCAGCAGTAGAGGTTGTGCACTCAGGCACTCAGTCATGTCTGACTCTTGGGGACTCCATGGTCTGTAGCCCACCCGCCAGGCTCCTCTGTCCATGGAATTCTCCAGGCAAGAATTCTGGAGTGGGGTGCCATGCCCTCCTGCAGGGGATCTTCCTGACCCAGGGCTGGAATCCGCGTATCTTACGTCTCCTGCGCTGGCAGGCGGATTCTTCTCCACTAGCACCACCTGGGCAGAGTGAGGAGTTGTATTTTACTATCGTACCACTATTGCTTAGACTTATATGATCACACTGGACTTTAGAAAGATCTCTCACTACAGGACAGAGAGACTCTGGAGGGGGAGTGAAGGACACCTGGGATGATGAATGAGAAGGACGCACAGAGAGACCAGGGTGAGGGCTGATGTTGGGGCCGCTGCTGTGCAGATAACCTAGAACCTGGCACTTCTAGGTCCAAGGATGGAGAGGATGTAGCGACTGGCTCCCTGCAGAGGGTGAAGCAGTGGAAAGAGCCAAGGGTGAGTCACAGGTTTCCGGCTGGAAGGAATGGGCAGCTCGTGGAATTCTTTACTGACCTCAGGGACACGGGCAAAGGAACACTTATCCAAGGGGAGGGTAAGAGAAGTCTGCAAGGAAGAGGAAGACATGCAGTTGCATTTTAAGGGTGCAGAGCTGGAGACGCCCAGACATCTAGGTGAGGGTGTCCAGCAGGCAGCACCTGGGGCCCCCTCCGAGCTAGCTGAGGCCACATCCCTTGTCTTACCTCATCCCATGGACAGAGAAGCCTGGAGGGCTATGGTCCACAGGCTGGCAAAGAGTCGGACATGACTGAAGCAACTGATCACTCAGTCTCCCCTAAACTTAACCCTGGCTTCAACTCTCTCCACCCCTCCCGCCTGACCCACCTGCTGCTGGTTTTGTGTGTTGCTGTCTCTCCCTCCGCTGTATTGTAAGCTCCAGGAAGGCAGTATGTTCTGTCCTTCTCATTGGCAGTGCGGCCAGGGGGACCCTCAGGGAGTAGGAGTGAAGACAGGCTCCCCTGCCCTCAGTCCGGCTCTGGCCTTCTCTCCATCAGCTCTCCCGCTCCGTGCTGCCTCACCAAAAGCCACCCTTCCTGCCTGGAGGGACCGTGGACTGGGGACCCCTGCCACCCTCGCTCCCCCAGTGGGTCCCCTCCCTGGGGCTTGCCCTCAGCTCTGGGCTTTGGGCAAGGGAACCACGTGTTCCCATGGGTTATTTTCGAACAGTCTGGTCTCTACATGGGAAGCCTCAAATCTTCAGGCTGAACCTCTGTCTTGTCCACTGAATGTGCACACAGCGCCTGCCTGGTGGCCCTCAGCAGATGTTTAGTAGACGAGTCCACGTGGCTCGGGGTCTGGACTGGCACCTAATGAGCAGCGAGTGGTGAGGGTTTTCCCTCCAGAAGCCGCTGGATCAGTCAGAGTGCTGTCATCAGTCTGATGCCCCCTGTGAGCCTCCTGTTCTTCGTGTACAGACCCCTCCCTCCCGTCCTGAGCTGCCCGTGCCCCCCCCCCCCCCCCCGGGGAGCAGCTGCCCTGCCTAGTGCTTGAGTACAAACAAGTGTCAAGTACATAGTGTCCTGAGGTGGGGGTTGTTATAATCAGGGGCTTTAGGGAGGCCTGTCAGGACCCCCACCTCCAGCCAGCTCCTCCTGGAAGCTTATGTTTCAGTCACCTCGGACCCCGCCCACCTCCTGGAGCAAGTCATCCAGGCTTCTCCGTCACACCTCTACGCCTTTCCATCTGTTGTTCCCCGGCTCAGAAATGCCTTTCCTCCTCTCCTTTCTGCTCGTCAAATGCTTAGCTCATCCTCTGTGTGCGGGAACCGCGAGGCCTGCATGGTTCCTCCCGCAGCCAGTGTCCTAGCCCCTTACTACGGACGGAGACTGACCAGTCTGCAGTAAGACACTGTCTTTATGGCGACGTTCGTCTCAGGTCCTCAGAACTCGCGTTCCGTCTCTGGCTCCATCGTGACTGCTGGAGAAGGAGGACACGATGCAACCTTGGCTCTCTTCAGGCCGTGACACCCCCAGTGCCTGCCACACACGAGGACCCACGGATGCTCCGGACGATGGTCGAATGGCTCCTGCTTCCTCCCAGCCCTGCCAAGTCAGGCTCCTTTCTCCTGTTAACACTTTTCCATGCCCTCTCTGGCACCAGCCTCCTTGGAGAACAGAATCTGGGGAAGCCATTATCAGGTTACCTCAGCGCCTGTTTAATGCGTGTTTAGCTGCCTTACTGTCACATAAAAACGTAAGGTGGTGAAATAGCATAGTAAAGCTGTCAATAAAAGCTCCACTTCCACCCACTATTTAATGCCAAAGAGCAGGAGACATTTGAGATTTTCATCCATAATGCTAAATCAGCACCATCAAGGTTGGTAGGCAGTCAGTTTGCCTTGAAATATTGTTAACTTGATGAATAAAAATGTAAATTTTTAGAATGCAGTGGGGTCTAGAAAGCAGTGTGTTCCCGAGTTCCTTATAGAATAGTCTTTGAATAAGGTCAGGATAGGAAGGAGTCCCACACCTTGGGGCCCCCAGGTATTTTTTTAGCCTTTTCTTTTGTACTGGGGTATAGCTGATTAACAGTGTTGTGATAGTTTCAGGTGAACAGTGAAGGACTCAGCCTCAGCTGTCCTTATGCATGTATCCATTCTCCCCCAAACTCCCATCCAGGCTGCCAGGTAACATTGAGGGGAGTTCCCTCTGCTGTACAAGAGGTCCTAAATACAGCTATGTGTACATGTCCATCCCAAACTCTCCCTTCCCCCCATCCTCTCCCCATCTTTGCCGGCAACCATAAGTTCGTTCTCTAAGTCTGTGAGTCTGTTCTATAGGCATGTTCACTTGTATTGTTTCTTCTTAAACTCTGCATATAAAGGATATCATATGATATGTCTCCTTCTCTGTGTGACTTACTTCACTTAGTGTAACAGTCAGTGTCTAGGTCCACCCACTACCAAGTGGTTTTAAACACAGAAATGTAGTCGTGGAAGAATCTAGAAAGATGCCCCTCTGATCCCACCTTTAGTGGCCTATAGTTTGTAAGCTAAGGCCACATGCCTGGTCTCACCTCATCCCCCAGATGACCGTGAGGTGGATAACAGTCTCCTCATTTTCCAAATCAGGGAGCTGAGGATCTTAGGTGTCAAAGGTCACACAGAACCAGGCTACAGTTTTGCCTGTATCTGACTCTGAAGTGCTTTCTTTATGGTCTGGCCCAGCTGCTTCATGGCTGGGGACCTAAAAAAAAAAATCAAATTGATGCAAATGTCTAGAGACTCCCTAGACAGTCCACCATCTTGCTTACTGTCTGAAGAATAACTTCCCTCAGCGTCCAGGGGCCAGGTGGGCTCCAGAGTACTTGCAGTTCTCCTACCATCCGGGGGAAGGTATGGATGCCAACAAAGTTTGTTCAGAGTCTGGGACTCATTCCTGAAAGCATCAGCCCATTGTCCCTGATGGCACAGAACCTACAGAATCCATGAGAAAGTCAGCTCATATTTCCAAATTATACTTTGAAGTTGGAAGATAAAAGGAGGGCCGTCTCAGCCCAGTGTCAAACAGTGGGGCCTGAGACTTTGTTCACATTCTAGAGAGCTTATCAGAACTTGAAATGAATGTGATAGCAGATCTCCTAGAGGAGAGTCCTCACCACCTTGTAACCGGGTTTAAAGAATCTTAGCTCATTCATTCGTCAGTTGATGGACATCTAGGTTGCTTCCATGTCCTGGCTATTGTAAACAATGCAGCGATGAACACTGGGGTACATGTGTCTCTTTCAATTCTGGTTTCCTCGGTGTATATGCCCAGCAGTGGGATTGCTGGGTCATATGGCAGTTCTATTTCCAGTTTTTTAAGGAATCTCCACACTGTTTTCCATCATGGCTGTACTAGTTTACATTCCCACCAACAGTGTAAGAGGGTTCCTTTTTCTCTACATCCTCTCCAGCATTTATTGCTTGTAGACTTTTGGATGGCAGCCATTCTGACTGGTGTAAAGTGGTACCTCATTGTGGTTTTGATTTGTGTTTCTCTGATAATGAGTGATGTTGAGCATCTTTTCATGTGTTTGTTAGCCATTTTTATGTCTTCTTTGGAGAAATGTCTGTTTAGTTCTTTGGCCCACTTTTTGATTGGGTCATTATTTTTCTTGAATTGAGCTGCAGGAGTTGCTTGTATATTTTTGAGATTAATTGTTTGTCCCTTGCATCATTTGCTATTATTTTCTCCCATTCTGAAGGCTGCCTTTTCACCTTGCTTTTAGTTTCCTTTGTTGTGCAGAAGCTTTTAATTTTAATTAGGTCCCATTTGTCTATTTTTGCTTTTATTTCCAATATTCTGGGAGGTGGGTCATAGAAGTTCCTGCTTTGGTTTATGTTGGAGAGTGTTTTGCCCATGTTTTCCTCTAGGAGTTTTATAGTTTCTGGTCTTATGTTTAGATCTTTGATCCATTTTGAGTTTATTTTTGTGTATGGTGTTAGAAAGTGTTCTAGTTTCATTCTTTTACAAGTGACTGTCCAGTTTTCCCAGCACCACTTGTTAAAGAGATTGTCTTTTCTCCATTGTATATTCTTGCCTCCTTTGTCAAAGATAAGGTGTCCATAGGTGCGTGAATTTATCTCTGGGCTTTCTATTTGTTCCATTGATCTCTATTTCTGTCTTTGTGCCAGTATCATACTGTCTTAATGACTGTGGCTTTGTAGTATAGCCTAAACAGCAATAGAGTATACTAACGCATGTATATGGAATTTAGAAAGATGGTAACGATAACCCTGTATGCGAGACAGCAAAAGAGATGCAGATGTATAGAACAGTCTTTTGGACTCTATGGGAGAGGGCAAGGGTGGGATGATATGGGAAAATGGCTTTGAAACATGTAAATTATCATATGTGAAATCAATAGCCAGCCCAGGTTTGATGCTTGATACAGGGTGCTCAGGGCTGGTGCATCGGGATGACCCAGAGAGATGGAATCAGGAGGGAGGTGAGAGGAGGGTTCTGGAAGGGGAACACATGTATACCCATGGCAGATTCATGTCAATGTATGGCAAAACCAACACGATAATGTAATGAAAATAAAAATAAATAAATAAATTAAAAAAAAAAAAGATGCTTAGCTCAGCCTTAGACTCCTGGAATCAAAGCTGAAGGTAGGGTTTTTGAAATGTGTTTTCCTTTTCTCAGGATAGAGAAAAGCAGATCCCTGACTTTCATATACCAAGTCTCCTGGGGAGGCTTTCCATTTTGTGGTTCCAGTCCATTCTTAGAGCAACACAGAAAAACACAGTGGCACTTACATGTCTGAGGGTGGCCCTGGCCAGGCAGTGTTTCCCGTCGCCGTGTGTGCCAGAAGGAGCTGGCCGGGTAGGGTTAGGAGGTTCAGACCCAACATCAGAAACAGTACCGGCCCACCCTTGACTGAATGAAGCTGGTTCCTTAGAGACTCAGTCAAGTGTGGGAGTAAGTACAGAGGGTAGGTGTGGACTAGGGGAGCCCAAAAATGAGCAATATTATTAAACTCGGAAAACGGCTTTATACACGTGCATTTATAGTGACCTTCTTACTTGGTATCATGGAGTGAACTGTCTTCTCCCCAAAAGCCTGTTGGAGTCCTAATCCCCCGTCTTCAGAATGTGACAGTATTTAGAGGAGTATCGTTACAGAAGTAATTGAGGTGAAGTGAGATCATTAGGTTGGGCCCTGATCTAATATGAATATGACTGATGTCCTTATGAGAAGAGGAGACTTGGACACAGATACACCCTGAGGAATGGCCACGGGGGACGCGGAGAAGACGGCTGGCCGCTGGCCCAGGACAGCGGCCCCAGGAGAAGCCAATGCTGCTGACACCTTGATCTTAAACTCTCCGGCCTCCAGGACAGTGAAAAAATACAAATCTGTCATTTAGGCCACCCCATCAGTGGTGCGTTGCTATGGCAGCCCTAAACATCGAATACAGTCGGTACCCCCAATATGGAGACCGTTGGTGAGACACAGGTCTTTCGGGCTGTGACAGTACCCCCAAATCTGTCTTTATTTCCCCCCTCCCCACAGTATGTCTCTTGAGAAATGTGTAAAAGTTTGTGAAAACCCTTGTCTAGGTGTGTTGAAAGATGACTTTATGAGGTTTATTCTTTGATTATAATTAGAGGAAGGTTGAGCTGGCTGTGAGCAGGAGAGTCTGTGAGGCTGGTTAAGCCACTGCTACAGGAACAAGTGGAGAACATTTGCTGGCTTTGGTTGTTCTCACATTGTTAACAGCATAAGCTCTCACCTCCAAATGCTTCGTGTGTGATAGACATGAGCCCCAGTGACCGGGCAGGAGCATGATTCTTCCTCGGCTCTCTTCTCGTCATTGTCATGTCATCATGTAGCCGATATGCAAATCCTACAGCCAACAGCTGTGTCAGTGATTCTCCAGGGACAAAGGGTGAGGCATGGGGTGCCCAGGACCGCAAGGCACAGCGAGGGCTGGTGTTGAAATCGGCCCAGGTGATGTTCTGATTTCTACTTTACCTGGTTTAGATACACCCGAGAAAAGAAAGTGCATTTAACACTCTTGTTACTATAGAACTATCTCATTTTAAAAAACATATCCTAGAAGATTAAAAACCACATTTGCAGAGTGTACACTGCTATGATTGGTTTCTTTTTATTCACAGTGTTTATTGATTTATTTTATTCTAAGATGTTAAGTAAACAAAAACTTCTCCCTCTTCTTTGATGTTCTGAAAAGCAAATATGTGTTTGAAAAGAAAATTGATTTAGAGATTCTTCTGATGATCCAAAATTTTTAGAAAATAGATGCAATCTATTCATTAGTTTATAGTTTAAAGAGAATGAAAAGAAGGGTTCTAATTTTTATTAAAAAGGAATGTCATAGGAACCCCTAGTAAGGCCTTTTTAAAAAAATGTTTATTGTGGTAAAATTACCCCCAACTAAAACTCTGTACCATTAAACAACAGCTCCTACTTCTCCCCTCCTCCCAGCCCCCCCTTACTGTCTAAGTCGACTTGCTCTAAGTGCTTCATAAAAGTGAAATCATACAATATTTGTCCTTCTGTGTCTGACTTATTTTACTAAGCATGATGTTTTAAAGGCCCATCCTTGTCGTAGCAAAATCAAAGTTTCATTCATTTCTATGGCTGAATAATATCCACTGTACTGTATTGACCGTATTTTATTTATCAATTCATTTGTTGATGGACATTCGAGTTGTTTCCAACTGCTGTGAACATGCACATAAAAGTATCTATCCAGGTTTTAAGGATTTCTGATACAAGTTAGATTTAAGTCCCACAAAATTTTGGGTTGAAGGTTGAGTTTAATGGAAGCATGAAGAAAATCAGATACAGAGTAAATGACCATCACTAATATCTGAAGATTAGATAATTTTATATACGTTGCCTATGGCTGTATACATTGGCTATTGGCTTCCCTCTTGGCTCAGATGGTAAAGAATCTGCCTGCAATGCAGGAGACCCAGGTTCAAACCTTGGGTCAGGAAGATACCCTAAAGAAGAAAATGGTATTAGTAGATATTCAATTAATATTTATTGGATTTAAATAAGTTGAAAGTTAACTCTGTACTGTTTATAATAATTATTATCATATATGTTAGTATTAGTTAATATCTGGACTAGCAGCCTTAGAAAGGAATGCATATCATAGACCTTTACTTCCATCTGAAAGTAATGGTTTTAGTAGCTTCTACTTTTAAGCCTATAGGAGGGGGAACAGTGTCTGCTTTAAATTTGGGCTCTGCCACTTACCTTCATGGATCATCTTGACTAGGGACCAGTAAACTGCAGTTCACGGGCCAAAGCCAGGCTGCCCCCAACTTTGTGTGGTCTGAGAATTCCCTAGTCATTGAAAAAAAGAGGAAGATGAAGAAGACAATGATATCTTGTGGCACATAGAATTATGTAAATTCAAACTCCAGTGCCCATGAGTGACTTTTCATCAGAACACAGCCACACATATTCCTTTACATATTGTCTGTCTTTGGGCTTTAAAGGTCAGACTGAGTAGCTGCAGCAGAAACTGGTCTATGGAACCTAAAATCTGTATGCTCGGGCCCCATACAGAAAATATGGACTCTCTGGCCCCATACTGGGAGCATTCCCCCAGCCCTAACTTGAACATGTTGTTGGACAAAATATGGACTCTCTGGCCCCATACTGGGAGCATTCCCCCAGCCCTAACTTGAACATGTTGTTGGACCAGGCAAGGCCTTAGTTTCCTAATCCATCAAATGGAATTAGAAATAGTTTCTACCCATCGGGCTGCTGAGAAGCCCAGTTTGATGGTGAATACAGAGCCCCTGGTTCCTCTGGATCACAGCAGACACACAGCCACCAGTGGCGGGATTTCATTTGGTGGTCATTAGTTTATTATTATAATTACAGTTAACAGCCAGTTGAGAGAAGGTGTTAGCTGATGGAGCTAACTTAGCCTAATTGAAAACAAAGGATCATGAAACAATGAATGTCCTCTAGTATGTGGCAGCAGGGTGCTGGACCCTGGGTAGGATGCCAGAAGCTAGCAGTCTTGGCTGAAATCGGAGCTTGTTTTGCTTACCTGTGGTTTTTATCATGAACAGAGGTGCATATAGTCAAAGCTGTGGTTTTTCCAGCAATTATGTATGAATGTGAGAGTTGGATCATAAAGAAGGCTAAGTACTGAAGAATCAATACTTTCAAACTGCGTGTTGGAGAAGACTCTTGAGGGTCTCTTGGACAGCAAGGAGATCAAACCAATCTTGACAAATTTTTGTGCACTCACAAATTTAATTCCTTTTTCATTGCTTATTTTTATGCAATTTTTAAAGGTTACCTTCCATTCAGGTATTACAGAATGCTGGCTCTGTTCTCCATGTGGTATAGGACACCCTTGAGCGGTTGTTACACCCAATGGTTTGTACCTCTCTCTCTGCCACCTCTAGGCTGCCCTTCCCCCTCCCCACTGGTAACCACTGGTTTGCTCTCTTTGAGTCTGCTGCTTTTATATTATGTATACTAGTTTGTTGTATTTTTTAGATTCCACATATAAGCAACATCATACAGTATTTATCTTTCACCATCTGACATCTCACTTAGCCTGATGCCATCCAAGTCCATCCATGATACTGCAAATTGCAAAATTTTGTGTTTAATAGCTAACTTCAGTTTTATTGAGGCATAATTGACATGAAAAATTGTAAGATATTTGAAGTATATGTCACGGTAATTTGATATATTTATGCATTGTGAAAGGATTCCCCCCAGCTGGTTAATTAACATACCCATTACATATTTATCTCTCTTTTTTTGGTAAGAACATGCAGGTTCTACTCTCTTAGCAAATTTTAATTAAACAGCACAGTGTTATCAGGGATAGTCAGCATGTTTTACATTAGGTCCTCAGATGTTATTCATCTTGTTGCTGAAAGTTTATACTCTTTTAACACTGTCTCCCTACTTCCCCGACCCTGCAGTCTCTGGTAGCTACCAGAACTACCCTTTCTATGGGTTCAACATATTTTTTTAGATTTCACATATAAGTGATCCCATGCTGTATTTGTATTTCTCTCTCTGGCTTGTTTCACTTAGTATAATGCCCTTGAGGTTCATCTATGTTGTCATAAATGGCAGGATTGCGTTCTTTCTCATGTCTGAATGATACTCCATTGTATATCATATCCCTTTTGTCCATTCATCCATTCATGGATGCTTGGGTTGTTTCCACACTATGATCATTGTGGATAAGGCATCAATGAACACAGGGGCACAGATCTTCAAGATCTGGCTTTTGTTTCCTTTGGATCTCTCCCTGGAAGCAGGATTGTTGGATCGTACGGTAGTTTTTAGTTTTTTGAGGAACCTGCATGCTGTTTTCCGTAGTGGTTGCACCACTTACATTCCCACCAACACTGCATGAATGTTCCTCTTCTCCAGATCCTTGCCAACACTTGTCATCTCTTTTCTTTTTGATGATGGTTGTCCTAACAGAGCCTTCACATTTCAGCAGCATGATAAATTGCATGTGAGTGTGATTGTGTGTGTGCTGCCTGTGTTTAGCTTGATTTTCTAGATGGTTCATGACATCCAGCTTATCTTATGTTTTCCTAATAAGGAGGGACTACAGTGACTTTTTTGAATAATGTCACATGTAGATACCTATTGAGCCAATGACTTCAGTGGTATTTTTGATAACTACTTATATAAGCATTAAAAAAATACGAATGTAGAATGTATTCTATGTACAGCCAAACTATTTTAGGGTTAAAAGTTTCAGCTGGTTTATTTCAGGATTCATCAGTTCTTCCCAGAAGGTCAGCAGTGCTGGCTAGCACTGATGCAGAGAAAAGGTGTGAGCTTTCCACCCTGCAGGATAAACCCCAGGAAGCTCATGTGGGCAGTCTGCAACCATCACCTGGTTGGAGGAGTGTCTCCCGCCTCTTCATAGGTTGTTTGCCCTTTCTGTGTTCATGTCAGTCCAGTTCCATGTGTACTAATGACGGTTGGGCACTGGGGGCAGGGCGAGGGGCAGTCTCAGAGGGCTCTTCTAGTGTGCCAAGCTTTAGGTGGATGTTTTGAATGGTTTCTTACATGAATGACTGTTACAGCTGACAGAGCCCTTGTGGAAATGACTCAGATTAAGCTTCTGCTTTGCTTGAAGATTACTGACCCCATATAATGGAGTGTAGCTCATACACTCCAATTACTCATAAGAGTATATTTCTCCTCTTACAGCTAATATCAATATAGTCTCAAAAATGGGAAAAAAAAAGAAAACCCTGAATGAAATTCCCAATCTGTTTTTCTGCTTTAGGCCTTCACCTCAAAGAGAATATCATGAAAGCACTGGGGAAATTTTATTTTAAAAATCCCCTTTAAAAAACCCTTGTCATCCCACCCACTATGAAAGCTAAATACAGTGTCCATGTGTCACCATTTTAAAGTGAGGAATAATGTGAATAAGGATGTAGGTTTTAATCCAGCAACACATGCTTTTAACCATTTGAGGATTGTAGTGACTTTAGTGGGACTTCCCAGGTGGCTAAGAGGTAAATAATCCACCTGCCAGTGGCAGGAGAAGCAGAGATGAGGTTGGGACGATCCCCTGGAGAAGGGAATGGCAACCCACTCCAGTATTGTTGCCTGGAAAATCCTGTGGACAGAGGAGCCCGGCAGGCTACAGTCCATGGGGTCACTAAGAGTGGGACTGGACCGAGCACGCACGCACACAGTGACTTTAGTAGTAATGTTAATGGAGTTTTTATTCTGTGTCACTGGAAGATGGCTCGTGACTGGGGAGGGAGGGAAAGGGAAAGGAAGGGAGGGAGGGAGGAAGGAAGGAAATAGAGGAAAATCTAAGGCAGCCTTCAGAATTATTAAAGTAAGACAGAAATGATTGTTTGCAAGGCCACAGCACATAATAGAATCTCAGAATCTTAATTTCATTAATATCCTTGCAGCCAATAATTCTTCTTCCAGAAAGGAGCCAGCTGACCGGGTAGATTTATATTTTGCAGTAGCAGGCCCCTTCTTATTTAGAGAGAACATCTTTGGTTTGGTTCAGTTATAAGGTATCTGATGCCCGATTCAGGAGAACTTATTTCCATTAGTTTGACACGTAAGGCTTTTTGCTGGTGGTCCATATGGTTCCTGGTTCCCAGGAAAACATGAGCAGTGAATGTGTCAAGGCTCATAATTCATGGGATATGCCTTAGAAGCCCATAACTTGTAGGAATTATGTAGGAAAGAACCCTTCCTGAGATATGTGGGTGGTATTTCAGATTCTAAGGATTAACAGCCTCTTTAGAAGTATGATCTTGGTTCAAACGTCTGAGCATCTCATGGTCCAGTCAACCTGACACATAAAATTAACCATCAAAATCATGAATGCCACCAAAGCACCTCAATGATTTGAATGGCAGAACCATTAGCCAAAAACTATAGTGTAAATGTAGAGTGTGTGTGTGTGTGTGTGTGTGTGTGTGTGTGTGTGTGTGTGCGCACACGTGCCCATGTGTGCGTGTGTCTGGCCTGAAAGGTTTACTGGAAGTTTGACAGAAATTAACAAGAGCTGCTGAGAAAGGGGATTCTTCTCAGGTGGCCCAGTGGTAAAGAATCCCCTGGCCAATGCAGAAGATATAAGAGACCAGGATTCTATCCCTGGGTCAGGAAGATCCCCTGGAGAAGGAAATGGCAACCCACTCCAATATACTTGCCTGGGAAATTCCATGGACAGAGGAGACTAGAGGGCTACCATCCATGGGGTTGCAAAGAGTCAGACTTGGCTGAGCACAGCACAGCTGAGAAAGGGGACATCCACCCAGGCGGCAGGTTTTCTGACCATAGAAGGCTGCATGGAAGGTGTGGTTTTTGATTCCCAACCCTCATCCAGCCTTCATAGTCACTGGCTTTTGTGACTTCAGAGGGCTCTCCTCAGATATAGATTCCCAGATTAGGAATAACTATGAAATGATTTCAAGAACCCGGTGATCAGTCTGCCCCACCCAGGAACCTCCGTCCTGTTCTTCGGGCCGGGCTCTCCTTGGGGAAGCCTGCACTGTCCCTGTCGACTGCCTTTCTTTGCTGACCCCCAGCATCAGAAACTGGCCTGATGAGCCTGACTGATGCTTGGCAGCCCTGTCAGACATCGAGACAGCCTACAGGCAGAAGGCTTTAAGACTGGCGTGACTGCACAGTGATAGTCTACCCATGTTAACGCGTGTATTTATGGCTCACCAGCCCGGAAGTTTACTGTCAGCACCTGCTGTGCGTCAAAATGGATGCTTTCCTTTGGTTTCTTTGAGCAGTTCCACCTCAGCTAGGCTGTCAAGGTTCAGAATTTGAAAAGAGTTACTGTTAAATGTTGAGAGCTGCTCCTGATTATTGTAGCCATCATGGACCACGTGGGTGTGACAATAGGAAAATTGCAGGTAACGTATCCACTCACATTCGAGCTGTAATTAGATTTATGAAGCTCTGCTGGAGGCAGAAACACCACCTAGGGCTGGGGCAGATCTCAGAATAAACACCAAACCATGTACAGAAAATTAGCCCCAACCCTACGTTTCCTGTGCTTCCATGGTGGCTCAGATGGGGTAGGATCTGCCTGCGATGCAGGAGTCTCGGGATCAATCCCTGGGTCAGGAAGATCCCCTGGAGGAGGGCTTGGCAACCCACTCCAGCATTCTTACCTAGAGAATCCCTTGGAGAGAAGAGTCTGGTGAACCACAGTCCATGGGGTCACAAAGGGTCAGGTACAACTGAGTGACTAACACTACTTTTCCAGAAAACTTTAGTTTGTTTCTCAGCTCTCTGTTTTGGACTTGTTGATCACTTCTTCCCTTCCGAGGGTATTTCAGTGAGGACTGCTTTCTCGGGCCATGTAAATGATGACAGTGTTTGCATCTGCAGTCTGGTTATGTAAATGGTGAGCACACACTATACTGTATTTCCCACAAGCATGTTTGCACTTGTAAAACTGAGTGTTTAATATATTTCAAAGCTTGTTTAAAGAATGGTCCTTTGGGCACGGCTGGTGAATAGTTGCATGGAAATGCACCCCAAGGCAGGCTAACAAAGCGGTGGAACAGAGATGTCTCAATTAGGAAAGTCCCTCTGATAATCAAGGTAACTGTGCTGCTTACAAAGCCGTGAGTCTCGAATCCTCACAGGTGGGGCCACCTGCCTTCATAACCACACAAATGGAAGAGTTTCATGCTTGGCACCCCTCCCCCACCCAGGCTGGACTTTAGCCTGTTAAAGAGACCAGGCTCACTTTGGACAAAGCCACCTCTCTGGGAGGTTTTTATTTTCTCCCTCTAGCCTTTTGACACACAAGTGGAGCTTCACTTGGGTCCAGGGCTCCATGCATTCACAGCGCTTTTCCGTAAGTAATTTCAGCAAACTCCCAGAACCGTGGTAGAGGTTGACATCATTCCCATTTAACATTTTCTTTCTCGGCAGTTAGATTTTTTTTTTTTAATAATTTAACTTCCACCCTTGTATTTTTCCTGCCTTGTCTGACTTTTTTGGGAGCATAATTGCTTCATAGCATTGTGTTAGTTTTTGCTGTACAACAAAGTGAATCAGTTATATGTATATCCCCTCCCTCTTGAGCCTCCCTCCTCACACCCATCCCATACCCTCAGGTCATCACTGATCACCGAGCTGAGCTCCCCATTTTATAGATAAGTAAATTGTGGTTTGGGCTTCCCAGGTGGCTCAGTGGTATTGCAGGCAACACAGGTTCAATCCCTGGGGCGGGAAGATGCCCTGGGCAAGGAAATGTGAAACCAGTCCAGTATTCTTGCCTGGGAAGTCCCGTGGAGAGAGGAGTCTGGTGGGCTACAGTCTGTGGGGTTGCAGAGTTGGGCATGGCTGAGTGACTAAACAACAACAGCAACAAACTGTGGTTCAGCAGATTGCAGACACTCTAAATTTCGTAGCGAGTGAGTAGAGCAGGACTCATGTATGTACCCGAGGCTCCTGCCACCACCTCCAGCGGCATTTATCGCTGTAGAAGAGTGTCCTTTTGCCACCTCAGGGGCAGCGACTCTAATCTGGGGAGCCCAGTCCTTCCCAGGGTGCTCACTCCGGTGCTGAACTCTGATACAGTTCTCAGTAGTCACATGACTATTATTATTTTACAGTTGTACAGCTGAAAACTCACTTATGCGTAAACACTGCCTCAATCTGCCTTTTGTATGCGAAGCCTTCTCATTTCTAATTGTGGAATGCATGGCTTTTTTCCTTATGAGAAGCAATTTCAGGGGCTGCAGTTGGGTAAGCCTGTATCAAAGACCGGGGTTATTCTTTCTAGAATCCTCTGGATCCCTGGAGCTCTCTCTCTGTCAATGGGTACCTAATTTATTCAGTTTTAGGGGACTTAGAGGGAGGTGAGGTGAAAGGAAGCTTTCCTGGCCTCTTTCTCCTCTGATGGCTTGTCTGTGGCTCCTGGAGACCCGGCTGAGGTTTGCCAGAGCCCCTGAACCAGCTGATGAACAAGCTCCTTCCAGGATTGTGGCCAACCAGCCCGGGTTCATGCATCTTGATTACTAATCAGAAAAATCTGTTTGTACGTGGCTACTAGCTACAGCTCTGTGAATTCCTAGCTCATGTCCTGCCTCTCAACTAAACACTTGTAAATACTTGGAAGATGTCAAGGAAATTTAAACTTCCTTATAAAACTTTGTTTTGCAAATATAGGCGTGCATGGTTTACAGGAAAAGCTCACAGCCATGATCAGTGTTTCTGACCCAGAGCCGGAGCCACATGAGTCCCATGGTCCTGGCGCATGCTTAGCAAAAGCACGTGTGTCCTGTTATGTGATGAGGCTTCCCACCTGGCCTTCCGAAGGCTCGGTTAATCACAGAGTATGGACGTCCCTGCGTGGCTGGGAGTACAGGGCAGGAGAGCACGCGGCAGAGGCTGGTTCCCCTCCAGCTCCTCTCCCTCAGCTGTGGCTTTCCCAGCAGTGGAAGCTGGCATGTATCTGGCCCTGTTTCCACCTAGAAGGACCTCGTCTTCCTAAAACCGTGGCAGCCTTGGACAGAGGCAGGATTTTTTTTTTAATTTTATTGGAATATAGCTGATTTACAGTGCTGTGTTAATTTCTACCTTACAACAAAGTGACTCAGTTATACACACACAGACACACACACACACACGTGTGCATGTATATATTCTCTTTTTATTGTTTTTCATTGTGGTTTATTACGGGATATTGAATATAGTTACCTGTGCTCCACACACAGTGCTTGATTCTGTGTCCTCCCAGCATCATCCAGACGCCCACACAGGTTCTCAGGAGGTGGACGACAGATGGGCAGTGGGCACACATCTCCTGTGTATCGGTCCTTTTTTTAAAGTAATTAATTTTAATTGGAAGGATAATTACTTTACAATATTGTGATGGCTCTTGCCATACATCAGCAGGAATCAACCATAGGTATATACATGGGTCCACTGCATCCTGAACCTCCCTCCCGCCTCCCTCCCCACCCTGTTCCCTTGTGGGTTTCAGTGTGGAAAGAGAAGCCATCTGTCTCCATTCGAGACTCTCTGAAGTCTTATTTTAGGAAGCTCACCTCAGCTAGAGAACAGATATATACCCCTTTGTTCTCAACACGGTTTAAGGTTTAGTTTCCATTTCACTTCTCTGTAGGGTACTTGTCTGCATGCATGCAAGCTTAGTCATGTCTGACTTTGTGACTACATAGACTAAAGCCCACCAGGCTCCTCTGTCCATGGGATTTCCCAGACAAGAATGCTAGAGTGGGTTGCCATTTCCTCCTCCAGGGGATCTTCCTGACCCAGAGATTGAACCCAAGTCTCCTGCATCTCCTGAATTGGCAGGTGGGTTCTTTACCACTGGGCCATCTGGGAACCCCATAGGGTCCTTATCAACTTGACCCAAACGGAACAACTGGGCCCTAACCCCTCTCTCCTTAAACTAAACCATATTACTCCAACTGGATGACTGTATTAGCTTCCATGAGAACTAGGAATCTGAACAACAGCACGTTTGCCCTTTTATTCCCAGACTCAATCTCAAGGAGCCAGGATTTTGCATCTTCACAAGTGCCAGTGAGTCTCATTATCAGGCAAATTCAGTTAATGGGACTAGTTCCTTAAACCAGTATCTGTTATCTAAGTATCATCCTACATCTCTTCTATGTAACATGTGCTTCTCCAAGCACTTGGCACTGTGTTTCTGTTGGAATATTCTGGAATGTGTCAAGTAATGGCTGATCTCTTTTTCAGTGACTTGTCTGTGGGTGTTCAGCCAGCCCCTTGGGGGAATAGATCCAGGTGAAGGCTTCTTGACCAGTGCCCATCAGGATTTGACAAAAACAGCATAATTTGACTCATCAAATATTTGAGACACCAGAGTTGAGGTCCACCACTGTAGCAGATGAAGAGAGCTGGCAGGATAAGATAGAGATGTGGGACCCAGTTTTTAAAATTCAATACCAAAATATATGAAAATAAAATAAAATGAAAAAAATAAATAAAATTCAATATCACATCTGCCATTGATCACGGAGAGTTTTAATTCCAAAAATTACATTTTAAAACATTACATATAAAAATACAAATCATATATTAAAATGTATGAAAATGCAAACTATGACACTGAGTAGAAAACCATGTATTAAGTTGTTTCATACATTGTGATGATTTCTGGTGGTAGCAGCTTACCCAATGGTTAAAAATGTCAGGAGAACCTTTGGATTAATTTTTTTAATGAAAATGCAAGTCTCTCAGTCGTGTCTGACTCTTTGTGACCCCATGGACTATACAGTCCTTGGAATTCTCCGGACCAGAATCCTGGAGTGGGTAGCTTTTCCCTTCTCCAGGGGATAGTCCCAAACCCAAGTATTGAACCCAGGTCTCCCACATTGTAGGTGGATTCTTTACCAGCTGAGCCACCAGGGAAGCCCAAGAATACTGGAGTGGGTAGCCTGTCCCTTCTCCAGCAGATCTTCCCAACTCAGTAATTGAACTGGGGTCTTCCGCATTGTAGGCGGATTCTTTACCAACTGAACTATTAGGGACTCCCCTAATTTTTTTTTTATAATTTTATGTATTTATTTATGGCTGTGCTGGGTCTTCACTGATGCATGGACTTTTCTCTAGTTAGGGAAAGCAAGGGCTCCTCTCTAGCTGAAGTGCTCGGGTTTCTCATTGCGTTAGCCTCTCTCGTCGCAGAGCACGGACTCTAGGCACACCGGCGTCAGTAGCTGTGGCTTGTGCACTCTGGAGCACAGGTTCTGTAGCTGTGGCACATGAGCTTAACTGCTCCGTGGCCTGTGGGATCTTCCTGGATCAGAGATAGAACCTGTGTCCCCTGCATTGGCAGGTGGATTCTTATTCACTGGACCACCTGGGGCGTCTCCTTTGGATTAATTTGAATTCCCCGGGTAACTGCCTTCTAATGCCTGGGCTGCCCGTGCCTCCCTCCTGCAGGGCTGACCTCACCTGTAAATGGCAGCACATCTTACCTGTTCTTTTGGGCCCGTGTATTGTCTAGGAAGAGCTTTTCAGGTGGTGCTAGTGGTAAAGAACTCCAGTGCAGGAGATGTAAGAGATGCTGGTTTGATCCCTGAGTCAGGAAGATCCCCTGTAGAACGGCATGGCAACCCACTCCAGTATTCTTGCCTGGAAAATCCCATGGACAGAGGAGCCTGGCGGGCTACAGTCTATGGGGTCACAAAGAGTCGGCCACAACTGAGCAACTGAGCACACTGTGTAGGAAACATTTCTGTGGGACTCATCCTGAATTCTGTTTGAGTTATTTGCAGTGGGGCAGTTGTGTGAACAGAGGAAAATCGGCTGAGGGGCGTGGTGCTGGAGAGGACTTGCCGCATCGGAGGCCACTGTTGCTGCCCTGCTCCCAGCCAAGCTCAGGTCCTCCTGTCCTCCCCCTACATGCCACAGGGCATCTGATGTGTCTAGGGGGGAGTCAGCAGTTCAGCTCTGGACTGTACAGAATAATTTGCTGAGAGATCAATATTCAGCAGCTGATGAGACTAACCATGGGAAAATTAAAGGCTCAGGATGGAAGGTTGGTGAAAGGTTAGCTCTTTCAGCTTAAAATTCTCAAAAGGAAGCCTCTCTTTTCTGTTTCATATTTTTAAATCAACAATCTTTCCTTACTGTTTTCAGGAATAAATAATCAAGGAAGGAGCGAGGAAGTGTTCTCTTTTCTAGTGCTTGAACACCTTGGTTCAAAACTTATATAAGCTGTCATGTTATTTCTTTGTGTTTTGGGTGATTTAGAGTTCAATAATGTGGTTGGTTAATAGGGAAAGAAATAATGGATTGTTCTCTTTGACTTCACGTCACTTTGCATATTGAGTGTTTTTTGTTTCTCTCTGGAGTTTTGGAGACTGGCCAGCAGAGCACCCTTGGTGCTGGAAGCCAGCATCTTGCACTCAGCTCCAGCTCCGTGGAGATGGTCACGTGCCTGCACCCCTGTGCTTCCAGGCCACAGTATCTGGTGTGTGGATATGAAAAGATACATGAGCTCTATCCTGCCCACTCAGAGCTGAGAATCTAGAAGGAAAAGCAGAGAGGGAAAATTAAATGCTGAAGAAGAATGTAAGGAGGCTTACCACTGAGCAGATGACTGGCCCCGGGCTACAGCCAGGCTTGTGTTCCCGCCCTTCAGCAGAGGTATGGGTTAGCTGTGGCCCCAGGATATGCCTTCCCAGAGGATTGGGCTGTTTGGCCCAGCTTTGAAAAGCAGACAGAGGTACTGGGGAGATGAATGGAGGGGAGGAAGCAAGGATGCTCCAAACGTGGGAGCATCTCCTGGAGCCTTCCTCCTTCATAAATCCATCTTATGTGCTGGGGAGATTTCATGGTGAGGTATGCAAAGCATGGAGCTGGATGCCTAGTATTTAAGGTGCTCAATAAATATTAACTGTCATCTTGAAGGATTATGGTTAAAAGATGATGTGTCATGAGACAGTGAATAAAGCAGTTGTATTTCCTTGGCTTCTATAACTTTTTTTAGGAGTCCATTACCTACTCTCGTTAGAATCCTAGTTTTGCCACTGAGTGGCTAAGAAACTAAATAAATCATCTTTTGCTTTAAGCCTTGCTTTTCTTCCATGTAAAGCGTGTCAGTTGGAGTAAATGACATCTATTGTACCTTCCACTTTGAATGAGAGCAGTTGACTTTGTTATAATGTATGAGGGGAACTGGGAACTAGTTTGCCGATTTCTTTCACTGATTTATACTCTTTCATTGGTCGTACCTATTTGAATGTAAACTTACTTTACATTCCTATGGATAATTAAAACGCTAAATTATTTTGGTTCAGTTCAGTCGCTCAGTCATATCCGACTCTTTGCGACCCCATGAATCACAGCACGCCAGGCCTCCCTGTCCATCACCAACTCCCTGAGCCCACCCAAACCCATGTCCATCGGGTCGGTGATGCCATCTAGCCATCTCTTCTTCTGTCGTCCCCCTTTCCTCCTGCCCTCAATCTTTCACAGGATTATTTGGGAATTAAATTTTGGGGGAATTAAAATTTAAGAATAGGTATATAGAGTTGGCTGATATTTCATTTTTTTTCTTCTCCATTATGGTTTGTTACAGGATATTGAGTATAGTTCCCTGTGCTATACAGTAGGACCTGTTTTTTATCCATCCTATTTATAATAGTTTGCATCTGCTAATCCCAAACTTCTAGTCCATCTTCTCTCACCTACTCCCAGCAACACCAAGTTTGTTCTCTATATCTCTGAGTCTTTTTCTGTTTTATAGACAAGTTCACCTGTGTCCTGTTTTAGATTCAACATGCAAGTGATACCATATGGTATTTGTCTTTCTGATTTACCTCACTGTGCATCGTAGTCTCCAGGTCCATCCATGTTGTTGCAAATGGCATCATTTCATTTTTTATGGCTGAGTAATGTTCTATTATATGCTGATACCACATCTTTATCCATTCATCTGTCAGTGGACCCTTAGGTTGTTTCCATGTCTTGACTACTGTATACTGGCTGGTATTTCTTATATGGAAGTATTGGCTCCATCCTGAAATAAACAGGGTAGGAAATCAGAGGAGTCTATCTTTAGAAATGTGTTATGGCAGCTGTGATGACTGTAACAGCAGGTAATGCAGATGTAGGAGGACATTCTGAACTACATGACTCACTAGGGTCCCTTTTTTGTTTAGAAGATGCTTCCTGCTGTACTCTTTTTCCTTGGCATTGTAACCAAATTAATTTCCCCCAAGTCTCTTTGGTCAAGTAATTTACCTGCTCAGAGGCCTTCAGTGTGTCTTGTCTCACAGGTTAAGTACCGAAGCATTAGTCTTCCTTGTCTGGATTCATCTTCTCTTCCCCCTCTCACTGTTTTTCTTTAGAATGTTTCTGTTCCTATAGGTGTAATTTACTCACAGACCTGAAATACGTCCCAGTTTTTCATGCCATCCTGGTTTAGATGTCAGCAATCTCATAGCCAGCCAGACTCTATGTTATAAGACTCAACTCAAGAAGGAGGATTGCCCATGTTGCAAAGAGTAGAAGTTGAGCAGGAAACATTAAAATGTTTGTAATATAATTCTCCCTAGGCTGGGTTTCAGCGTGTGGCTGGACGGGCAGATACAGGGGGTCAGAGAGCTCACAGAGTCATTCACTGGAGATGGAGAGAGAGGTGGAAGCAGGGGTGGGTAAGATGTAAACTAGAGATGCTTTACATCCCATACTCTGAGGCCAAAGATGCCTCTGGAAATGAAGGCCCAAAAAGAAGAGGCAAGGGGGGACTTGGCATTTTTTGAGTCAGATGGACATGAATCTGGCTCAAAGAGGTGCAAAGTCGTAGGCTGTAGGAGGTGAAGGGCAGGAGGAAGCTGGACACAGAGCAGAGGCTCATTGGGAAGCTGTTTGGATGCTGTGGATTTGATCTGACAGCAGGATCTTGAATGTGGACTAAGTGATACTAAAAAAATGAGAAGTCTCAACAAAGCTAGAGATGCAGAAGAGCCCAACCTGAGATCTTTTCCTACAGCCCATGGTATTCAGGAGGAGTCTTTGGATTTGGGAGAACCCAGGCTGAAATAAAGGATGTATGTCCCAACAGAACAAGTTCTCCAGAAAAGACCAGAGAAATATTGGGCCCTGTAAACCAGGGTGAGCTGGGTTGGGTTTAAATTGTACAAGGAGAGACAGAAGTGGGTATAGATTGCATATAGTTCAGGCTGGAAGGTAAACTGGAGACAAATGTTGGCAGTGGAAAACCACAGCTGACGTATGGATGCCCCAAACTTCTGGACCCGGACTGCCTGCTGTCAGGGTGTTGGAGAGACAGCAAGTCTTCCCTTGTAAGAGAGAGACTGACCAGGATCTTTTCTGATGTTTACGGCCAACCATCTATAACCTTTAACCAGTGAAAAAAAAAAAAGCAAAAACCTTTGGCGTCAGTTTGCTTCATCCCAGCAAGTTTCTTTTAAACCATTTTTAGACGCATTTCAAAATTTGAGCATTTCCAGTGAGTTCTGCTGCCAGTTCTTGGCTCTGAGTCACTCTTTGCCCAATGTAAACTATTGTAACCTGGAGGTGACTTTCACAGAAATATGAAATTTATGTCAACAGTTTCCTACTCTGGCTCTTCCATCTGAACTTTCCAATGCAAACGCATCCTTGAGCTATTAGTAAATGTTATTATAGGGGAGGATACACAGAATTTAGGGTGGCTAAGGAATTCAGTGGACAGATCAGGAGCAACGTACCATGTTTGTAACACAGCTAATGATCGAATGTTAACAGCACGTTGGTTTGTGAAGAGATAGCTCTTTCACCATTAAAAGAAGAAGGTGAGTAAAAGTACAAGTCGCTCAGTCATGTCTGACTCTTTGCAACCCCATGAACTATATTCATGGAATTCTCCAGGCCAGAATACTAAAGTGGGTAGCTTTTCCCTTCTCCAGGGTATCTTCCCAACCCAGGGATCAAACCAGGGTCTTCTGCATTGCAGGCGGATTTTTTTACCAGCCAAGCCACCAGGGAAGCCCAAGAATACTGGAGTGGGTAGCCTACCCCTTCTCCAGGGAATCTTCCCAACCCAGGAATCAAACTGGGGTCTTCTGCATGGCACACGGATTTTTTACCAGCTGAGCTACCAGGGAAGCAGGTGGCTCAGTGGTAAAGAAGCTACCTGCCGATGCAGGAGTGCAAGAGAACACAGGTTTGATCCCTGGGTTGGGAAGATCCCCTGGAGGAGGATATGGCAACCCATGCTAGTGTTCTTGCCTGGGGAATCCCATGGACAGAGGAGCCTGGTGGGCTACAGTCTGTGGGGTCGCAAAGAGACATGACTGAGCGACTGATCAGGCACGTTCAGTATACATTTATGAGCACTAATCTTAAAATCACTCATGATAAAATGACCAAATTCTAGAGATAGTTATGAAATGAAATGTTCTTTTTGCCTTGGCACTCCACCTTCCCTCTCTTAGAAAGATTGGGGTTTGTTGTTGCTGTAGTCTCCCATTTCTGCATTCCCGGGGACTCTGAGGGATCCTTCCGTGTGATCACCCCACTGCTCTGCAATAATGTTCATCTGTGTGGCTCATGACCTGGTAGTGAATTCTCACCTCTTTCAAAGTGGTAATTAGACCTCATCATTTATTTTGTGTTGACACAAAAACTTTTCTTTATTGATTCCATACAAACCTGGGAAACAGTACATCTACTTTTATTTCAAACTTAAGGGTTATTTTAGAAATGTCTTTTTGGTTGTTGTTGTTTGGTTTCCTGAAACTCTAAAGGATATCCATTTTTATGATACATGGCTAGAGAGGAATTTTCTAAAATGGTTACTTTGCTACTTCCAGGGTTTCCTTTGGCATTCTGCAGCCTTCCAGTTATATTGTCTTTGTTCTTGGCACAAACATCTCTGTTGTATTTGGAAAAGGAATGAGGATTCGTATTGAATGGTGTATCTCTCAAATCAGTTCAGTTCAGTCGCTCAGTCATGTCCGACTCTTGGTGATCCCATGCACTGCAGCATACCAGGCTTCCCTGTCCATCACGGATTCCATGTTTTTGGTTTTACCTGGGTTTTACTTGGTTTTACCTGGACAAATAGGTAACATTCAAAGGAGGCTGCCCATTCAAGGATGGGTAGTGGGTGTCCCCAGTGGCTCCTTGGGGAGGGAGGGTCAGGGCATAGAGATGGGAACAGAAGTCTGTTATCAGCCTCCCTGGCCCTTGCCTGTGGGTGCAGGTCTCTGTCCAGAAGGAGGGAAGCCTGGCTGTGTGAGCAAATACAAATCTTGATGTGAACACTATTCTCAGTGTATTCATGTTTATAAGAATTGGTTCAGTTTTCAACAGCATGAAAAATATTCAGAGAGCAGTATGACAGTAGTACTCAGTGCAGAATCTTTTACTTTGTAGAAACCAAAATCCAAGATTTCAATCATTTTTAGTTTAGAAATAACCCACCCCCCTTTGTTGATTCCTCTGATGGAGAAATATGATTTCTCCTGGAATGACAATTGGAAATGACCACATATTCATTTGGGGGAGAAAATCCATTTGGGCTTCTAAAAGTTTTTCTATAGTTTCAAAAACATCAAACTGTAGGAGTTACATCACTCTATTTATAGAGATTATACTTCTTAACATTAAAAACTTGGGCCTTTCAAGAGAAAAGTACGAATATATGTTTGAAGTGCAGGGTTCTTTTCTATCCATTAGTGAAAATTATATCTAAATATACCAACTTGAAATTCAAGATTTCATCATAAACAACAAATTCAACTTAAAATGAAAAAATAAAAACTAAGGTTTTAGTATCATTTCAGTTTTTCTTCTTTAACATAGAAAATATAAGAAGAATGAGATTTTATTTTTGTAGATTTTGAGGAAATTATTAAATTCTTTTCCTGATGATTGAAATACAAGAAATTAATATTGGGCCACTTTTTTGAAAATTTACCTGTTCCCAGGAATTTAGACAATCAGACTTTTAATAATATAAAATAAGCTAACATTTAAGTTTATATGCATATGTGTATATATTTTATTTAGAAAACCTGTGTTAAGCTAGTAATTCAGTTACTGTAATTAGGCACCCTTTTGACTGGAACTTTCATTTTTCATATTTTTTCATTTCAAAGATTTCTTGTTTTTGAAGAAGTGATATTCTCCTAGATTAGTGAAATGTTAAAAAAGAATTCTCTTTTCTGTCTACATTTTTTTCATTCTTGAAGAATGCAAACATTTGTATACCCACACAGTTAAGGAAAAAAGAGCAAGTGTTACAAGATAATTAGAACAGTTAGGATAATTGTCTTCTATGGATATGTAACACTTCAGTTGTTTACTGCTAAATGAAATGTAAAAGTGTATTAGAGGAAAGAATAATGCATAAAATAGATCTAAATACAGGAGAAATTGTGCTTTGTTTGATAATGTATAGATAGGTCTAAATTAAGAATAAATGAAGAATGCCTATTTATGTATATGCACACACAAATATATGTATGGATGTGAGAAATTACATGCACATACACGCTTATATGCATACCTTCCAAATACACTGAAACAAGTCTATGCTTAGTGTCACAAGTTTGTGGTGAAGAACAAATGTGATTTATCCTCTGTCATAGTTGATCCTTTCCATTGCTTTCTGATAATACACTGCTGTGGATCCAGAGGAGTTTGTCAATAATCTATTTTTCATACTCCAGGAGTCATCTTTGCATCTCACTTTAGATGCTTGGGAGTGTCGTTTGAGCTCATCAACAGAACTCATTCTTGAGCAGCTCACTGAATTTCAGAAAGCATCCTTTTCCATGAATCCATGTTTGAGTGCATAGCTCAGTGAGCCACCCACCACTGACTCCATCACACAAAGAAAGGGTACTAGGGCTTCTTACATGATGACAAATCCAGGGGCTATGGTCTCTGCCCAGTGTAAAGGCCCGCTGCAGAGAACAGGTGTAAGACTAAATGAACAGTGGCTGCTAGTCAGGCATTTTTATCCCATTTTGTTTTAAAGTTGACAGAGGAATGTGCTTCTCAAACTTCTGGGGGGATTTTTAGTATTAAAGTCATCATCTCATTTAAAGCTATTTATATTCAATTCAAAATATGATGCACAGCCTCAAATTGAGGAAAGAAATTTCCCCTGACCCTTGAATAACCTCTGGGAGCTTGAATCTCTGGCCATCTAACCACTGTCATTGACAACCTATCTTACTTATTTGGTTTAACCCCACTTGGAGTGGTCGTCCTCAGATTAATTTAGAGCAAAGACTTTCCATCGTTTATGTGATAAGAAGGTCTAAATACTTGTCTAAGAAGGAAATGGTCTCTATACAGATGTGCCTAAGTTTTGAAAGAAGATTAGTACTAATTATTTTGGAAATAAGTGTAGAATTGGGCAGTTTATAATTTTAAAGCCTTTTAATTGGATTTATAATAGAATATGCCATGTCCTCCCTGACCCCCACCAGAAAAACCCTACAACTTTTTAGGTCCCTAGAGATAGGAAAACTTGAATTTACTGGAATTAACCTTAGGATGAATACTGGAATTAGTTGGAAAAGTAGATGAGTCTTCAAGGTATATGTACTCAGTCATACCTGAGTCTTTGTGACCCCATGGACTATAGTCCACCAGACTCCTCTGTCCCTGGAGTGGGTTGTCATTTTTCCTCCAGGGGATCTTCCTGATTCAGGGATTGAACCTTCAACTTTTTCATCTCCTGCATTAGCAGGCGGATTCTTTACCTTGAGCCACTGGGAAGCCCAAGATAAAATCCAGTTAAAAAAGGATCGTGCCAAAATGTCTTCTGAGAATCATAGCCTGTTAGCTGGGGTGCCTTTGTGTGTGTGTGTAAACACTGAAATGAAATTGTGGAGTAAACTTGCTATGGTTCTGAAATGTTGTTATTGGAAAAGAAATAATTAATGCAGGGGAGTGAGGAGATGGGGCGGTGGGTAGACCTGGAAAGAAGAGAAAAGTGGAAATCTGATGACTGATGGGAGAAAAACAATGAATAGGCTTATGTTCTATAGGGTTTGATGCAAACACCCTAATTTGCCTCCCTTGACAAAATCTTGAGAATAGTGTTTGATGGTTATCAATTCCTTCTATAAGCACATTCTCTCTGGTGGACCCAGAAGGTAATGATTTCCGCTTCTGGTGGGTACAGGACAAAATGGAAGCTAAACACGTGACTCAGAAGCTGGAGGACGAGAGGAGAGTTGACAGCAGGGTTACGTAGACAATAACATAGAATCCATGCAGCTGTGGATAACGTTTGATCACTCGAATGGCTTCCCCAACGGCTCAGTGGGTAAAGAATCTGCTAGTGCAGGGGAACATGGATTCAATCTCTGGGTCAGAAAGATCCCTTGGAGAAGGAAATGGCAACCCACTCCAGTATTCTTGCCTGCAAATCCCATGGACAGAGAAACCTGGCGGGCTACCGTCCATGGAGTTGCAAAGATTTAAATGTTCTTTTAAAGAACATTTCTGTCCATATAAATAATTTGAAGGTGATCCAACATTTTAAACAATGAGTGTATGTAAGTGTCTTCGATCTGTCTCTCTTCCTTTCCTTCCATCTGCGTTGCTGGCCAGTATTCCTACCTGGCTAGATGTGGTACCTTCTCTGTCCTCAGTTACAATACTGCCCTCAGTTACAGTATGTCACTGTAGTAGTTACAATAAAGGGTTTGGATGTCCATTACGTAAACTGATACATTCATCTATACTGAATTTTTTTCCACACTCATCTACAAATTAGACACCGACTGGGTAGTTCTATCTCCTGCTGATTTCTGAGAGTGCTTTCTTTAAGCATGTTTTCATTGAAGTAGATCAAATATGTTATTACACAGACCATGTGTTCATTATTTCAAGTTGTCTTCCATGGCATAAGACAGTTTATCCTTAAAAAATTACACACGCATATAGGTATAATATTTTATACTTGTATGTGTGTGCTCAGTGGCTCAGTCTTGTCTCTTTGCTACCCCATGGACTGTAGCCCGCCAGGCTCCTTTGTCCATGGGATGTCCCAAGCAAGAATGACTGGAGTGGGCTGCTATTTCTTCCTCCAGGGGATAGCAAACCACAATTTACAAAGCAAATTTTCACTTATGCTCTGGGGTAGGGAAAACAGCTTCCCAAAAGAGGGTTTCATGGGTCCATTTTACACTGAGGTGGCCAGGGTGAGTGATACCACCTGTAAAAGGCCATTGGCTCTCTGCATCCAAGGATTTTATAGCTAGAAGGGTTTCTGTGCTACATTTGCCAAACGTTCTGGACTCACCTGTTTGAGAGGCAAAGGGGGTGTCCGAGGTGAAGGACAGAGAGAAAATATGTCTGGCCATCTGTCAAAGAGCACACGGCCTTAGACAGGCGGTGGTTAGTTGTTCAGTCGTGTCCGACTCTTTGAGACCCCGTGGACTGTAGCCCGCCAGGCTCCTCTGTCCATGGAATTCTCCAGGTAAGAATGCTGGAGTGGGTTGCCCTGCCCTCCTCCAGGGGATCTTCCTGACCCAGGTCTCCTGCATTCCAGGCAGATTCTTTACTCTCTGAGCCATGAGGAAAGCCTTGTTAAGGACCAAGTGGGAAATTCTGGTGTCACAGAGGAGCTATCTAAATGCCCTCTGACCAGGCCAAGGCAGTGTTCAAGCTGCACAGCACGCAGCCCGGACGGCCCTGAGGAGGTGGCCCTTCTGCTGAGCCTTAGAGGACAGCCAAGAATGCTCCTGGTAAAGATGAAAAGTGGGAGCGGATTCCAGACTGAGAAAGGGCATTCATGGAGACATGGAATGGTGAATACACTTTTACTTTTTATTTTAGTTTGCAACCATCCAGGGTCCGTTACATGAAACGGGTGTCTCATACAAGCTCCACATATGAGAGCTTATAGCCCAACCTTGATATGTGTGTTTTCCTAAATTCATTTTTATTTCTCTTGAATGACTGCACAGAAGATAGCTCTTTGATCAAGATCCAACTGAAATAGGAGGCTAATTAGTAATAACATTAGGGATTATTGGGATACCTATAGAAACCCTAAAATAGCAAATTTTTACATTTGCTATGCATTTGTAAACTTAGGAAGAAGCCTCCTCTCGAACTGAGTTGAGCAGAGACACGAGTTGTTGATGTTTGTCATGCTCCCTTCATGGTCACAGAGCACTAGACTGGCCCTCCAGGCAGAAGGAGACATCTGCCCCTGATGGACAGAGCAGGGAACATTTATCAGAATGACATCACTCTTTTTAAGAATTCTTTAAGAAAAGGAAAAATAATTTATCTACAATGTTAGGGGATCAGCTCCTTAAGGAGAGGAAAAAAATGTGAGCACAAATTGATGGATAAATTCATTTTCCTTTCTCATGTAAAATTGTTGTGACATGTTAAAATAATTTATGTAATTATAGAAGGAAATTAGATTTTCTTTCAACCTTTATATATGTGTGGTCTTCGGATTGAATATATACTGAATATTATGCTAGAAACTGAATGATGACCCAGAAGAGTATAGTTGACATTTGGTTTCATTAAAGATTAATAGCAGCCTAGCCTTGTGAGTTTTACCATATCACAAAAAGCAAGATTTAGTGGCTGGGGCTCTGGATTATATATTAGGTGGCAAGGCTTCTGGTCCAAACTGCCACTCACTTACTGATGTTCCTGATTACCAGGGCTCACTCTAATTTCCCCACCCATAATAACAATAGTGATGCTATTCATAACCACTGTGCCCCAATAGATGGTCGAGACAAATCAGTTAATGTCTGCAGTGCTCAGTTGCTTTAGTCATGTCCGACTCTTTGCGACCCCATGGACTACAGCCTGCCAGGCTCCTCTGTCCGTGGGATTCTTCAGGCAAGAATACTGGAGTGAGTTGCCATTCCCTCCTCCAGGGACCTCCCCAACTCAGGAATCCAACCCACATCTCCTGTGTTTCCTAAACTGGCAGGCGGATTCTTTACCCCTGAGCCACGTGGCAAGTCCAGTAAACATCATCTGTAAGAACCATTACTAGGTTGCCCGTGCTCAGTTGTATCCAACTCTTTGCGACACCAAGGACTGCAGCTGGCCAGGCCACTCCATCCGTGGAATTTTTCCCTGCCAGAATACTGGGGTGGATTGCCATTTCCTCCTTCAGGGAATCTCCCCAACCCAGGGATCAAACCCATGTTTTCAGACTCTCCTGCACTGCGTGCAGTCTCTTTACCCCTGAGCCACTGGGGCCTCTACAGGCTTTAGACTTCTTAGAAAGGTAATGAATAAAACTGCAACAGAAATGCCTTCCAGAGAGCATCAATCACAACTTCACTCTTCAGAAGAGGAGCGCATTGAAAGTCCAGGAGGTGGTGTAAATGCCACTGGGATGATGAGGTGGAGGAATGCAGTCGAAGGCGCAGTGGGTTGGCCTTGGACCAGATTTGTCACTCGTTGTTCGTGTGACTTTGGACGAGTCACCTGAATGTGATGGCTTCTCTTTCCTTCTCCTTAATGAGCAGTAACATGCCTGAGAGTTGCAAGAATTGAATGTGGCACATCGATTCATTATAACGTTCAGAGGCATGCACTGGAAATTCTGCCCAAAGTTCCCTCTTCCGTTTTGGCCCACTGAGAGAAATACATTAAAAGCATCATTATCCTATAGAGCTGACAAAATGGTGTGGTATTCAGATGATAATTCAGTCATTGTTTCTAATAGTTTTGCCGTGTCTCTAGTGTACATTTTTAGATTCTGCAGCAGTGGAAAAGAAAACATCTTTTATTCTTCCTTCTCTTTCTTATCCCTTCTGATTGTCATGGACTCAAATGATGAGGATTGGAGGTCGAGTTTTATCTCTTAAATGGACTTGAGGTTCATTGTATATAAACACAGAGCTGACAAGGTTGTTCTCCTGAGTCAGCCGTGCAACTCAGAGTAAGGAAGAAAAGATCCTCCCAAGAAACCCAATTATTATGTAATAGAGGGTCACTATCACCTTTTTCCAATAATCAAGGGCAACAAGAAATAAAACTTTAAAAATCTTATCAAGGAGAAGCCTGGAAGGCAAGTTTTCATATATGTGAATCATCGCAATGAACTGTTGACACATTCTCATTAGCTCTTTTTTGTTGAAGTATCTGTGGCAAAAACTATCTGAATATCCAAGCTCATTACTTACACTCCACTGAAAGAAACCACACCTCACCCCATCCTTTTTTTTTTTATGCATATGGTGAAGTTATCCAAGTCCCCTGTACAAAGAATATTTAATTTATTTAAATCTCACTAATGGAATTCTCATTGCAGGTTCACATGTCTTTAGGGCAAGACACTGTCTTTTCAGTATTACTATAAAGTATGTGCCTAAAAGATCATGTATGTGATTAAAGACAATTTCCCTGGTCCTCTGAATATTCAGAACTCAAGGGGGGAAATCTAAAACTTATGTAATGCCCTGGATGATGCTTTTTTACAAAATGGTGTTTTAGTAAGGTGAAAGTACTTCTGAAAATATTTATAGATGCCACAGGCATCCCTGGTGGCTCAGATGGTAAAGAATCTGTCTGTAATGCAGGAGACCTGGGTTTGATCCCTGGTTTGGGAAGATCCCCTGGAGAAGGGAATGGCTACCCACTCCAGTACTCTTGCTCAGGGAATCCCATGGACAGAGGGGCCTGGCAGGCTACAATCCAGGGGCTTGCAGAGAGTCAGACACAGCTGAGTAACTATCATAGATGCTTTGAGAATTTTTAAAGGGTCTAGAACATGGAGCATACTATATGCTCCATGGGGTTTCTGGTATGCTTGCTTTGTCAACTGAATCCCTTCTTGGTCTTTCAGTCCTTAGTGCAATTCCAGCCCGATTATGAGGTGTTTCTATTGTGCTACACACTATTCTTGCAGGATGTTTTTTTTTTTTTTCCACTTTTGGTGAATGGGTTTGTTCATCAGTGGCGTGAAAACAAAAAGACAACTATCACCCAGTACGGTAAACACCCTTCTGCGTGTTGTTTCTATGCCCCGGATGAGCACAGAATGTCCATGTGCCACGTGGAATGTCTCTGTAAAGACCCTTATTTTTCTGAACGTCTGCATTCGTATCACCAAAGCTTCCCTGAGCACAGTGCCAGTGGCCTTCTCCCAAACTTTGGTTTCCAGGTCCCTAGGCAGAAACACTTGTGAGGAAGGCTTCCAGAAAGTTCTTAGCATCTGGCAGTCTTCTGAATCATGCTTAGTGACCATCCTGCTTTGTCAGAAGATAGCATTCAATTCAGTTCACTCGCTCAGTCGTGTCCGACTCTTTGCAACCCCATGAACCACAGCACGCCAGGCCGCCCTGTCCATCACCAACTCCCAGAGTCCACCCAAACCCATGTCCATTGAGTCAGTGATGCCATCCAACCATCTTATCCTCTGTCATCCCCTTCTCCTCCTGCCCTCAATCTTTCCCAGCATCAGGGTCTGTTCAAATGAGTCAGCTCTTCGCATCAGGTGGCCAAAGTATTGGAGTTTCAGCTTCAACATCAGTGCTTCCAATGAACACCCAGGACTGATCTCCTTTAGGATGGACTGGTTGGATCTCCTTGCAGTCCAAGGGACTCTCAAGAGTCTTTTCCAACACCACGGTTCAAAAGCATCAATTCTTCGGCGCTCAGCTTTCTTCACCGTCCAACTCTCACATCCATACATGACCACTGGAAAAACCAAAGCCTTGACTAGATGGACCTTTGTTGGCAAAGTTATGTCTCTACTTTTTAATATGCTGTCTAGGTTGGTCATAACTTTCCTTCCAAGGAGTAAGCATCTTTTAATTTCATGGCTGCAATCATCATCTACAGTGATTTTGGAGCCCCCAAAAATACAGTCGGCCACTGTTTCCACTGTTTCCCCATCTATTTGCCATGAAGTGATGGGACCAGATGCCATGATCTTAGTTTTCTGAATGTTGAGCTTTAAACCAACTTTTTCACTCTCCTCTTTCACTTTCATCAAGAGGCTCTTTAGTTCTTCTTCACTTTGTGCTGTAAGGATGATGTCATCTGCATATCTGAGGTTTTTGATATTTCTCCCGGCAATCTTGATTCCAGCTTGTGCTTCCTCCAGCCCATTGGGCAGTAACAAATACTTCTATGCATAGTGACAATTCAGCATTTCTGACCTCGGCCTTGGTTGACATGAGCTGGCTGCTTCAAGCCACCTCTTATAAGAGCTGTGATTTACTGTTAAACTGTTCAGCTGTTTTGATTCCAAATAACAAAAACCAATAGCTCAGTGATGAAGACTCCACTGCCAATTCAGGAGGTGTAGATTTGATCCCTGAGTTGGGAAGATCGCATACAACCCAGTCCAGTATTCTTGCCTGGCAAATTCTATGGCAGAGAAGCCTGGCAGGCTACATTCTATGGGATCACAAGAGTAGGACACAACTTAGCAACTAAACAACAACTTATTTATACTCTTCTGTACTATGTATAAAACAAAGGATCTTTGCCTGAATTTGATAATATCAATTTCTTCATCAAAAATCCAAATCTACTTCTAGAGAAACACTATAAATCATTGTTGAAGTTAAATCTTGGTCTGTTCACTTAAGGATTAGTGTTTCAGAATTTGAATGTCATAATTTGATGTTTTTCATATAAATAAGTTATGTAGACAGTTATTTTGTGTTCCTGGTTATGTTTAATTTCTACCCAGAGAGATTGACTAATAATTAATTTCCTATGTCCTGGGGTGATGGAAGAAAAGAAGAAATTGGAGGCCCTTTAAGAAAACAGAAGGCCCAGCATCTTTGGCACCTGAGAGTTATGGGGGTTTCACATTCCTCTGGAGTGCATTTTGTATGGAAATGTGTACAGATCCCTAACTGATAACCTAATTTTTCTTCTTGGAGGGTAGATCCTAGCAAAATGCTTAGCCCTTAGGATCACTATAGAAAAAAATTAGTAAGTAACTGTAAATACAAGATGTATGTTTTTAGATTTATAGTTAGTAAGTTTGGCATGTTTTTAATTCAAGGACATGATCAGTATGAGTTATTGTCCAGAATTTGCCCTTTAAAGCCATATGTGCAACTCAACTTCAATTAAAAACAACTCATATGAGCATCATTCTCTGTAACACCTCCTAGAGTCCTGCTTAGCAGTTCCCATAAGCAATAAATTATTCATTAATTAAGCTAATATTTATTTAGTACCTACCGCCTCAGACACTGGAATTAGGAGTCTTTTTAATAGTGTGGGGTAAATGATTGTAGCTTGGTCTGCCATGTTGAAAGTGCATATAGTTTCAGCAGCACGTTTACATTCTGTGCTCATCCGCGGCACAGAAATGACACACAGAACGGTGTTTACTGCACTGGGTGATAGTCATCTTTTTCTTTTGACACCACTGATGAACAGACTGATTCACCAAAAGTGGAAGAAAAAAACGTCCTGCAAGAATAGTGTGTAGCACAATATAAAGACCTCATAATCGGACTGGAATTGCACTAAGGACTGAAAGACCTAGAAGGGATTCAGTTGACAAAGCAAGCATACTGGAAACCCCAAGGAGCACACAGTATGTTCTATGTTCTGGTCCATTTAAAAGTTTTGCATAGGCATGTATTTATCTATTCTTTCTCAGATTATTTCCCCATGTAGGTTCTTGCAAAGTATTGAGTAGATTTCCATGTGCTATGCAGTAGGTCCTTGTTGATTATCTATTTTATATACAGTAGTGATGAAAGTGAAAGAGGAGAGTGAAAAAGTTGGCGTAGAGCTCAACATTCAGAAAACTAAGATCGTGGCATATGGTCCCATCACTTCATGGCAAATAGATGGGGAAACAGTGGCCGCCTGTATTTTTGGGGGCTCCAAAATCACTGCAGCTGGTGAATGCAGCCATGAAATTAAAAGACGCTTACTTCTTGGAAGGAAAGTTATGACCAAACTAGATAGCATATTATAAAGCAGAGACGTTACTTTGCCAACAAAGGTCCATCTAGTCAAGGCTATGGTTTTCCCAGTAGTCATGTATGGATGTGAGAGTTGGTCTATAAAGAAAGCTGAGCACCAAAGAGTTGATGCTTTTGAACTGTGGTTTTGGAAGACTCTTGAGAGTCCCTTGGACTGCAAGGAGATCCAACCAGTCCATCCTAAAGGAGATCAGTCCTGGGTGTTCATTGGAAGCACTGATGTTGAAGCTGAAACTCCAATACTTTGGCCACTTGATGCGAAGAGCTGACTCATTTGAACAGACCCTGATGCTGGGAAAGATTGAGGGCAGGAGGAGAAGGGGATGACAGAGGATAAGATGGTTGGATGGCATCACTGACTCAATGGACATGGATTTGGGTGGACTCTGGGAGTTGGTGATGGACAGGGCGGCCTGGTGTGCTACGGTTCATGGGGTCGCAAAGAGTCAGACGCAACTGAGCAACTGAATTTAGTGTGTATCTCTTAATCCCAAACTCCTAGTTTATCCCTCCCACCGACACCCTTTCCCATTTTACAATGATAAGTTTGTTTTTAATGAGTCTGTTTCTGTCCTGTAAATCAGTTCATTTGTATCATTTTTTTTAAGATTTCACATACAAGTAATATTGTATGAAATTTATCTTGACTTAATTTACTTAGTAAATCAACTGTGTGTGCTCAGTCCCTGAGTTGTATTTAATACTTTTGCGATCCCCTACTCCAGTATAAAATTTAGAATGCTTTAAATTTTTTAGAAAATGATAAAGGGAATTACTTTTACACATCTACTTCCATCTGTTAATCATAACATCCAGCATTTCCACAGACTAGAGCATTGATATAAATTTGAATAAAATTATTTTTTACCAAGAAAAAAAACGTGGGAAATTCCCTGGTGGTCCAGTGGTTAGGACTCCATGCTTTCGCTGTCAGGGGCCTGGGTTCAAACCCTTGTTGGAGAACTGTGATGCCACAAGCTATGCAGCTTGGGTGGGGGGGGCAAGAATGAATGAAAGTAAAGAACAGTTGATTAGGTCAAAGGAGATTTCAGGAAATGTAGCACAGAACTTAATGAGAAATTGCATGCGAGGAAAGAGGAACAGAAGTGAGGTGACTTCGGCTCATGGAGCACATGGCCAAGGGCAGCAGTGTCCATCAAGAGTGTGCAGTGCAAGAACCCTGAGTGTGCGGGAAGCTTGTCAACTCAGCCCCTTTCCCCACGATGCCTTGAAATGATTGACAGTCGCATCGCCAGTACTGACAAGGTCAATGCATTCTAATTCACGCTCTGGTTTTTGGTTGTAGAACATTGTCATCCAGCTAAAGCCTCCAGGAAATGAGTGTAGGTCCTTGATTCTCTTTTTCCCCAAGGCCCTTCCGCATACCTTGGGTCATGCCTATATTTCCTAGGTGGATCCCTAAGTAACTTCTTGTCTGGTTTCGTTCTCCTCGTTTCCCTCAGGCCAAGTCCACCTCTACGTCTCTGACATGTGTACCCTGCTGGGACCTCCCATACCACCGGCCTTGCTGTCCTGTGTACCCTCTGCCCTCAGAGAAGATGCCATCTCCTCAGGGAGGCTATTCTGCCCGGACCCCCAGTTAGAAATGTATCCCTTCCTTCCCTGAGCTCTTTCCTGCTATACTTCTGTTATTGTCCTCGTGGACGGTTCTGTGCTTCTCACCAGTTTACACGTCAGTCTTCACCACCAAGTGGGAGCTCCTGGAAGGTGGGGATTATGTTTGATTCTGTTTTGTAGCTCCAGTGTTAAGATCATACTGGAACACAGGAAACAGGTATTTGCTGAATTGAATGTTTTCCTCCTACATCTTTCTGATGTCCAAGGGATGAAGTCCAAGCTCAGCTACTGCCCAAGGGTGGTCTAAACTCACTCGTGACCGAGGCAGCCTGTCTGGGGACCTTGGCTCAGGACCCAGAGACATTCAGTTCATGTTGAACTTTTGTCAGTGACTCTGTCCTCACCTAGAATGCCTTCCTGCTTTCTCCTGCCTGTGAACAGTTCAGACCCATCTCTCCCTTTATGCAAGATCCCAGGCCCACCACCTTCACACGCCAGGTAGCCCATCTCATCCTGTCTGATGTCTTTCTTCTCAGAACCCTCCATATAGTGTGGACATTCCTCACCATCATCACCACCTGTTCTATGTATATTAGATTCATACTCACTGCATAAAGAAACAAATATTTTGAGCCCTAGACTTACACCGCATTCTTTGTAGGTATACTCCACAGCCCTGGACACAGCATTGGGTCTGATGGTGGGCTGACTAGTCATTGTGACTGGAGGTGGACAAGAGTGGGAAGTGATTTGGACCATGGAACCTGATAAACTAGCTTCACAAAGTCACTGCTAAGTAGACGTCCAGTCATTCTTCCTTTGCCATGTCGCCTTAAAGCCAAGATTTATTCAAAGCCATGTGTATAGACTATGTATACTGTGTTAGTGGTGTTTCTGCCTGAAGAAGGTAGCACGCTAACCCTGGGGTTATCTTTTTTTGATTCATTTATTTTAATTGGAGGATAATTGCTTTACAATGATGTGTTAGTTTCTGCCACATGTCAACATGAATCAGCTGTAAGTATACATATGTTCCCTCCCTCTTGAACCTTCCTCCCACCCCCATCCCCCGCCTTTAGGTTGTCACAGATTTGAGCTGTATTTGAGTTGGATTTAGATTTGTCACTGGATTTGAGCTCCCTGTCTCATACAGCAAGTTCCCGCTGGCTGTCTGTCTTACATATGGTAATGTAGGTTTCAGTGCTATGCTCTCAATTCATGCCACCCTCTCCTTCCCCCACTGTGTCCACAAGTTTGTTCACTATGTTGTCTGTGTCTCCACTGCTGCTCTGTAAATAGGTTCATTGGGGTTATATTAAAGCTCGTCTATCATAGTAAATTTTGAAATATTAAGTCCTTTCATTTCTATTATTGAAAACTTTTTCTCCATGTGAAGAATGCAGGGAATTCCTAGATGAGTTCTCCCTTCTCAACAAGTATGGAAAATAATACCAACCTTATGAATAAGGTGCAGACAACATGAAGTTATGAAAATGAAATTTTCAGTCCGGTAACCAGCACATTAGAGATGGAAATGGCAACCCACTCCAGTACTCTTGCCTGGAAATCCCCATGGACAGAGGAGCCTGGTGAACTACAGTCCATGGGGTGGCAAAGAGTCAAATGTGATTGAGCAACAAAACAACAGCAGCCAATGCATGCTAGCTCCTTAGCATATAATTCTTGAATGATGAATTAAGTCATTAAATCTTGGTAAGACTCTACCATGTTTTGTATGTGAAGGGATAAATTCTGTGTCTTAACGTTTTGCAAAAGACAAGACTTTGTACTGAAAATGCCAGAAGAAATTACCTGGGAGCTATCCAGTCTTTTGTTTCTAAATTGCAATATTGAATACTTGCGTTTTCTGCTTTGGATACTTTTTCGTTTTCTTCAAGAGTGTGCGCTTTGTATGTCTTTTGACTCTTTTTGCGGAAAAGTGGCCATTTCAGCTCATCTTTGAGAAACTTAAGCAGTCAGTTACTTAGTATTTATTTCCATCTTTCTAATTTGGTGGTAAGTGGCAGGTTATGTAGGCTGTTCAGTAGTAAACATTTGAGTTAGCTCATCCTGATCACACTCTTAAATCTTTACCCTCTTGAAGATAACTGATGTAACCTGCTGGAAATTAAGGCTATAAATTTTCAAGTAGGGATTTCAGTATTCCTGCAATCAATACTTTACAGATCACAATACCAGTTTTTCCTATGAAATATGTTGGCTGGTGGGTGGAAAATCAATGCCTGGGAATGAAAAACAGGTGTCAAGTTTGATCGGCACATCGTGCATTTCATGTCTGGAGGCCAGAGCATCCTGTCAACAAACACAGCAGTAATTCTGTCAGTTACAGTATGCATGGGATTAATGAAAACACCAGAAATAAAGCAGACTGGACTGTGAGCCAGATCTACAAAAAGTCAGGGGGAAACATGCATCTTCCTCTTGCATTCGAAGTGAATGTGTTGAATTATGACATTGGAGAAGTAAGATGAAGCTCATTTGCAGAGCTGCAGTCTCAATGCAAAGAGAAAAAGAGACCAGGGTTTCAGAGGTAGACTTTGCCACGAGGGGGGCTGTCACAAGTGTCTGGCAGACAAGTGGACAGTGTTGTAACAGAGCACAGTAGTTGGATTTGAAACTTGCAAATCTGCAGTCTTTCTTAGACTAGTCGAGCTTGGCCTCATTCTGAAGTTGGTGATGGATGGCTAAGGCCTGAGTGAGCCAGGATGGAAGGACAAGAGATCAATGACCAATGACATATTTGTAACATGCAAAACACTTACCAGATACAGTAACCATTGATGTTCTAAAGCAAAAATGACTCAAAGTTATTCAGTATTAGGGACTGTTTACCAGTTTCATAAATTAGCAGAAAAAATGAAATATAATACTGAAAAACAGAGAATGAAATTGGCAGCTTTTTTTCACAAAGTATTCTATGGGAAATGTAGGAGACTCCTCTGAAAAATCAATGAAAAATAAATATGTTGAGAGCCCAGTAAAATACACAGTTACAAAGTAAAATATATGAAAATCAGTTACTCTGGAACCACACTGCTGAATACAGATGCTGTCTGTCATGTAACTTGGGAAAGTCACTTAATGTCTCTGTCTCCATTTTCCAACCTGTGAATGAAGCAGTACTTCGAAAGCCTTGGAACAGTGCCTGCTAAATCATCAGTTAAATATGTGTTGTTAGTACTGCTGTTGTTTTCATTCTATTCCTACTTATCCTATTGGTAAACAATCCCTATTTACGTATTTCATATATAAAATGTAATTAAGAGGATTCCATTTACAGTGCAGCTGAAAAATATACAATGCCTATGACAAAAGTTAACAAGAAACATTCTAATAAATGGAGGAAATCATATTTTCAAAATGCCAGTTCTCCTCAAAGTTACTTACACCTTTAATGTAATTTCACCCAAATCCCACTAACTTTCAGGGACTTGAAAATACTTGCAAAGTGTTTTTCAAGTTTGTTTGGAACATTATAGTTATGTGAATGAACCCCCCCAAAAAATGTTAATCCAACATATTTGTTTAAGATTGCTAGATTTGGCTACATATTTTTAGTTTCAATACAAAAATCATTTTTAAAAGGAAGGCAAATGACACCCTGGATTAAAAAGAAATACTTAAAGCCTGAACTAAAAATAGTATCTTCAATATATTATGAACAACACAGGGAACTATATTCAATATTCTGTAATGAATAATAATGGAAAATAAATAAGTAAATAAAACATTTTTAAATCCATAAAAAAATGAATACCAAAAAAACAACTGAGCAAAGGACTGTAACAATTTATGAAAACACAAGAAGAATGGCTGTTAAACTTGTAAAAGTCAGCATCAGTTCTAAATAAATGCAATACAGATTAAAATGATATATTTGGAGTATGCATCAAATTGGCAAGTTTTTACAAAAATAATACCTGTGTTATGTTACAGTTATCTGATATTGGACATCATAACAAATTACCACAAACTTCTTGGCTAAAAGTAGCAAAAAATGTAGCAGTAGAAATTTAGCTAGCACTCTGCAAGCCAGAATCCTGAAATCGAGGAGTTGGCAGGGCTCTGCTCCCCTCGGAAGCCATGGGGAAAATTCCGTTCTTGCCTCTGGTGGCCACTGGCGTTCTGTGGCTTGTCTCTGTGTCACTCCAATCTCAGCTTCCATCTTCATACGGTCTCCTCGTCAAATCTTCACTGTGTATCTCCTACAAAGACAGCGATCATTAGGGCCCATGCATGTAATCTGGGATAATCTCTTCATTTCCATATCTTTAATTACATGTGCAAAGGCCCTTTTTCCAAATTAGGTCACGCTTCCAGCTTCTGACCCGTGCGTGTGTGTGCTCAAGAGTGTTCGACTCTTTGCAACCCCATGAACTGCAGCCTGCCAGGCTCCTCTGTCCATGGGATTTCCTAGGCAGGAATACTGAAGTGGGTTGGCATTTCCTCCTCCAGGGGATCTTCCCAACCTGGGAATTGAACCGGAATCTCCTGTGTCTTCTGCACTGGCAGGTGGATTCTTTACCACTGAGTCAACTGGGAATCCCTCTGGAACATAGACATATCTTGGGGCAAGCAGGGGGAACACCACTCAACCCATCGCAGCCCACTGTCTGTCCCTAAAACATTCCTACCCACCTCATGTGAAAAATGCATTCAACCCAACATCCCCAAAATTTTCAACTCATGACAGCATGAAATCTAAACCCCAGAACTCATCTTAATAACAGCAGCTCCAAATTTCCAAATCTAACCACATAAATCGTCTGAATCATATATGGCTGAGACTCTAGGTATGATCCACTCTAGGGCAAAATGCCATTCCATCCACAGACCTGTGAAAGTCTGAAACAAACTGCCTGCTTCTAAAACACAATAACAGGCAGGCATGGGATAGGCGCTGCTGTTCCCAAAAAGGGGGAAATTGGAAGGAATGAATCATCTGTACATTGGGACTTACCCGATGTCCTCTGGTTTCTTCCACTGTTCCCTGAGCCCCGGCAACACTGAGGATACTGAGGTGCAGCTTCTTGCAGAGCTGTCCCGTACGATCGTTACCTTTGTATCTGATCGTGTGAATATAGCTCTCTGGCGTCTACCAGCAGGTCACTACCATGCAGAGGGAAGCTGCCTTTTACCGTGTGCTTATCAATCCTGGGGTTTGTGCAGGTTGAACTTTCTCTGAACTGGAGCTCTGAGCTCCTTGTTCTCAGAAAGAGGTCATACCTGAATGGAAGTGAGTCTTTCAGCCTCATAAGTGATGTGGGTGAAACATGGAGATTGAGTATGAGTGAAAAATGAAATTGAATAAAGCCCCTGGAATAAGGGAGAAAGCCCCTTGGTAGCGCTGCCTTCTCAGAACAGATAAAGTGTGTGTGCGTTTGCACAGAGCAGCTTCTTACCCTGCAGCCCTTAAACCTTCACGTGTTCGTGTGTTTGAGTGGCCATATCCCTGTGTCACCTGTGTCATGGAGAGTGACTTTCTTACATCGTTTCTAATTTACTCATCCATCTCTCAGGATGTACACATGAGGGAAGATATTTTCTGCCTCAGATAATTTCTTCTTTCCTTTTTAGATGTGGTTTTACTGTTTCATTAAACTGAGGCACCCTACTGTCCATTTTTCTATTGCTGGGTGAGAAAGCTCCCTTAGTTAACTAAGGTTCTTGAAAAATACTCCTTTCCCTTGAGGTGCTGAATATCTCATTTTCAGAAACGAGTTAAATGTCCATATGACTAACGCAGTCTGAATCCCTCACCCCTTTAAGTATACCTTGTTCCGTATGATAGTTTGACAAATCTTTTCCAGTTCCAGTTCTCTGAACCGTGTTTTCTCAACCCAATTCAGATTTGTCAAAATTTTCAATGGATTGTATTGTCTCCAATTAATTCTGGGGTACTTTTTAAAGCTGAGTGTTAACTGGGTAAACTGGGTAGTGGTGCCCTTCTAACCTGAGGGATAGGCATGCAGGATTGTGACTGGGCCAGCGGGAGACCCAGACACACACCCCAAAAGTGGTCTGGCGAAGGTCCTAAGGCCAAAGTTGCCTTGGTTTGTATTAGCTAGAAATCACTGGCATTTATCTATTAATACTCAGAGCATTTTTTCCCCTCTTATAGGTCATCATTGAAAGAACTTGGTTCTATTTTTGAGATTCTTACTCTGTATTAAAACAGTCATGTAGCACTGATGCTGACAGAGTCTGAGCTCCTGGATCCTTCATATATACATACCCTTGTAATTCACGACTCATGCTCGGTCATTCATTGGACAGCCGAAGTGTTGGTGGTGACTTAGTAGCTTAAGTTGTGTCCAGCGCTTGCAACCCCATGGACTGGAGCCCACCTGGCTCCTCTGTCCATGGGATTTTCCAGGCAAGAATACTGGAGTGGGTTGCCATGTCCTTCTCTAAGGGATCTTCCTGACCCAGGGATTGAACCCAGGTCTCCTGCATTGCAGGCGGAATTTTTACCATGTAATCCACCAGGGAAGCCCCAAAGATTCCCCCCTCAGATAACTCCTGTGAACCTGTAAGATAGGTCATAAGCAGTCTCTCCTGCCACCTCTGGAATTTAGGATAAGGGTTAATTGTCATGTTAATAAAATGTTCATTGGTTTTAGTGTCACAGATAGGAGGGGGAAAGGTGCCAGCACAGTTTTTTAACAAACACCAGCTCTCTGCTTTTTTTCCCCCTTCCCTTTGCAGTTGGCTTCTTGAATTTTTAGCAGGAAACCATATTTATAATTGTATTATTGTCACAATATTAGTAGTGTTTCCAGTAGCTGTTTGGTCAGCCTCTCAACGTTTACCAGACAAGGGTTTCTCCCTCCTTTCTTTTAATTCTGAGGAACTGCAGAGTGATTAAAGTTAGATATCTATCCAGAATCAGGTATTTGCTAGAGGTAGTTCTGGGAACTTAATCCATGATAAAACATGTCGTTATAACATCTTGAAAAGGTCTTAATATGAATAAATAAACTGGGCTACTTTTTTTTTAGTTTATTTTCTGCCAGAATTATGTTAGCAAAAGCATGATGCATTTTATGATATCGTGCAATGCAGAAGTAATTACCAAATTCATAATTCTGTAAGGAGCAGATTTTTAATACCTATGTTATTAGAACACACCAGATTTATTGTCTCGAATCCAGCCTTGGAAGTTAATAAAATGTGGTTGTCAGTGTTGCAAATACCCGTTAAATCTTATGTGTTATTTTGTGTGCATACAAACCATCCATGAGGAAATGAAGCCTAGTAAGAAGTTCTAGGAAGTTTTACAGATGACTATATTTCTCTCTGCAACAGTCTAATGCTTGCTCAATTCTGTGTCCTTATTTAAATTCAAGGAGGTTTGGTTTAATCTTATATTTCCACAAAGTTTTAAGTGTAATTTTAGAATAGTCCCTTCAATATTTAATTAATAATTTTCCCATACACACACACACACACACACACATACCTGACTAGCATACTACTTAGAAGATAACAGTTCAAAAATGATAGAATTATCTTAATGTTATATTTTAAAGCGTGGTATTTGACACATGGCTAGATCCATAGTTATTCCTTTCCAGGATATATTTTCAGACAGTGGGCAGTGGAGATTCACACTAGAGAGGTTCTTGAGAATTTGAGACTATTGAAAACAAATCTTCCCTTCATTGTGGATTCCCACACCCTGGTCCCATGTAATCACTGAAAGTGTCAATTAGAAGAAAAAAATTTGTGGATATATTCCAAATTGGATATACTACAGGCTGATATAACATTAGGGTTGGAAGTTTAAATATTCTTCATTCATAGCTCTACCAAAGAAGGAATCATTTTTTGAGATGGAAGAAAATGAAACCTTTGAGGAAGGCCTTCCCCCAAGGTGAAGGTTGGATGCTCACAGTGTGGGTACCTCCTCCCCACAGGGCCATGCGTTTCCCTCTGAGGCTTCTCCAGTCTCTGACCTCGATCCCATTCCCCCAATTCCATTCAACCTCGTCTTGCCCTGGGAGCCCTCAATAGGGATGATGCTGTGTCTCGGCCCCCACTGCAATCACTTCTTTGAGCTTTAGCCTCCTGGGTGATCTAGCCCAAGCATCTAGACTTCAGCAATAATTTGGGGCAAAGCATTTCAGCTTGTAAAGGTGTGTGGGTGCTGGCTGGCATGCTCTTTGAATTGGTATGTACTCTGTGCTCTGAAATACAGCAGCCAGGCATGAATTTTACTCTCCTACCCACTCAAATGTACCTACCTTGTTAGTCGCTCAGTCGTGTCCAACTCTTTTGTGACCCCATGGACTGTATAGCCCACCAGGCTCCTCTGTCCATGGGCTTCTCCAGGCAAGAATACTGGAGTGGGTTGCCACTTCCTCCTCCAAGGGATCTTCCCAACCCAGGGATTGAACCCAGGTCTCCGGCATTGGAGATTGGTGGAGATGGTGGATTCTTTCCCATCCAAGCCACCAGGGAAGTCCTTTGTTCCCATGCAAAACTATATTTGTCCATGGATAATTCCTTAGGTCCAGAGCCAGCTACTCTTGCTCCCTGTCTAGCAGTGGGTACAATAAGTGCAAGGTTACATTGGGATAAGAATATGTGTCTTAAAATTATGTGTCAGGTCAACCAAGCTGACTTGGAGTTAAAGGGAAGATACAGTTGAAGTCGAAGATACAGTTCAAGGTCATTGGTAGAAGTAAGATTCAAAGGAAAACAATCATAGGCATTTTCAGAATAGAGATATGGTGGGGGTGTTTTTTGGGGGGGTGCGGGTGTTGGTAGTCTTGTATAGGGAAACAGAGAAAGAATAAGATTCAGTCAAAAAGTAAAGGTGAACTTCTTTTCGTGCGTTACCTTTTAATCTCAAGTCTTTGAGTTTCGCATCTGTGCTGAATTCTGTGTTGCTGCCAGATGTTGAGAACAGTCATCGCATAATTGCCTGGTGAGAGAGCTATTTCTGTGCGTTCTGGGCCTGAATGCACCGAGCAGTTCTGAGTGAATTCCACCAGTTGATCTGGAGGACATTGTTCATCTATCCGTCTCTGCACATGAGAGTTAATTTGCTAACTCTGATTGCATTCTACACGCCTTGACTAGGGTTGATCACACATATCGAAATGTATCCATTTAGAAAAAAAATGAACTCCGCTGTTTAGCCATGTAGCATTAATTGATGACATCTCTTGAGCATGGATTTATGTGGCCATGCAGTCTTGTCTCGGGTTCAGTAAAGCCTTGTGTGAGACTCTCAATTTAGCTCACATTGTTGGGCTAATGACTGAGAATTAGTGCAGTTTGTCAGCAGCAGTAGGCTGCCACGAGAGCAGGAATGTCCCGGTACGTCTTCTTCAGACTGATATATGAAATCGCACATCCCATTTATTTCTGTGCAACATTATAAACAACATCTGTGTCTCTGCTTCCCTGGCAAGGATGGAGCTGCTCAAATCTGAGATTTATACTGTGGTTTATCATCGTCCCAGGTGATTTTCATGGCAACCTTCAAAGCTTAAACCAAGAGCTCAAAGTATTTATTGCTCATATGTGATCATCGATTGACTTAAATAATGTCTTTGAAATCAGTTTACTCTCTCAGCTTCTTGGTGCTGTAGAAACCCACGTGTGACTCTTGGTAGTGTTTGGAATTTAATTAGAGGCATCGTGAGGCATGGCCTTGCCTTTTGTGGGACCAAATTTGAAATGGCCAAGCACGTTTGTCATTTTTAGTACCGTGTGATGATATTATGTGGTGGCTTAGATGGTAAAGAACCCGCCTGCCAAGGCAGGAGATGCAGGTTAGATCCCTGGATAGGGAAGATCCCCTGGATAAGGAAATGGCAACCCTCTCTAGTGTTCCTGCCTGGAGAATTTCACGGACCGAGGAGCCTGGAGAGATAGAGTCCATGGCATCGCAAAGAGTCGGACACGACTGAGTGACTGACACTTTCGCTTTTTGATGTTATTTTCTGCCTTACACAGTAAGCTGAAGTTCTGCATCATGTTTGTGAAACATTTAAACCCAGCCCCCCCCCCTTTATGAAGACCCCCCCCCCCCATCATGCTCTGACTGGGTCCACTTGTGGTTGGGATTCTGAAGCCCTGCAGGTCTTCGGTTTGGGGTGAAGAGGAGCTGGCAGACTGGTGACGTCTTGTTGACTTAGATGTGAACCATGGCCCCTGGGGTACAGTGGGGCAAATTGTCACTGACATGAGGATGAGGTGAAAAGTATATGTCTGTAGGCTTTTATCTTTCCTTTACAGCTCGTCACATGCTTCCTTCACGACAAGGGAAGAAAATCACAAGGACCCGAGCTTGTCTCTCTTTGGAACTCTCTAGAATTAGCTTGTCATGAAATGTAAAACTAATGTGCAGTTGTAAAAACCGTTGCCAGCTCTTTCCTCAGTGCTGCCTGATGGCTAAGTAGATTTGGAAATGAAAGGGGTTATTATAAAGTGATTACTGAATAGCTAGGTATGTCATTTTAAACAAGCAGCTAAAATCTCTCTGTTAGACGTTCAGGCTGTAGTCTTGTTTTGTATCATTCATATTTAAGACATGATTTTGATTGTGGAGGAGTAATCAAGCACTAGGGGTAATTTAAGAAAAAAAAATACATATACGGGGTGATATTTTCTTTCATTCCTTATTAAAATACATTAGAATTTAAATGAGGCATTCTCTAAAAATGTGTAACTATTAAGTAGGTACCAAATACAAAAATATGCACTCCAGTCGGCTCTAGTTCAGAGCTGAAAATTCTTCACCTGAGGAAAAACTTTTCTTTTAAAATTCAAGCAAAGCCTATTGTAAAATAATGTGTTGAAAGTGGCACATATCAAAGAATGAATGGTTTAAAATTATAACTCTTAATATCTTATTACTGTCAGTTTCATAGGGGAGAGGAGATGCCAAGAAAATCTTAAAAGGAAAACATAAAATCAAAATAAAAAGAGGTCCAGCTAATGTAGGCTTTCTTTTGCTTTTTCCCCCTCTTCTTTCTAAATACTTTGCCTGGGAATCACCATCTGTGTTAAGAGACTTGAACGGTTACATAACCTCCAAATCCTTCCCCGCTCCCCGCCGACCTTGAGCTTCAGGTTCATCCTGAGGGCCATACCGGCTGTCTGTTCATGGATGGCTCAGGCAGCAAGCAGTCAGGTCCATCACACCCCCAGCTGCCCCCACTCTGGCCCCTGTCTTGTCCTGCCCCTGGTGCCACCCTCCCCCTGACCATCTAATGACGGCATTCTATGGTGTGTGGCTCCTGGATGTCTACTGAGTTGCTGTTCTCCTGGTACAGGCTGGCTTGGCCATCGGCAGCAGGTCCTCTGGGGAGAACCCAGCCTCGAACCCCTCCCTCCAGGCTCTCCCCATCCCAGTCCATCCTCTGCTGCCAACAGGCTGGCCCCCGGGTCTGCCCCACAGGCTCAGCAGTCTTCCTCTACCCACAGAATTCAACTTCAGAAAGGATGAAAAACCTAAGATATGTGGCATCATATTAATAACTTACTAGAAGTATTATCTGTGGATCTTCACGAAAATGTCTAATTAATTTTCAATATGTCAGAATCTTGAGTATTTTTAACACTAAATGGCAAATGGGTGATCTACTTTATTAAGATTATCCAATATGTTCCATAGTTTTTAAGCCCCTCCGAAGAAATGTGCAAATATTCAAGGAAGCATAGTTGTTTGTAATTTTTTAAAACAAGTTTCTGTGGCAAGTTAACCGAATTCAAAAGGAAATAAATATGTATCAGTGAACTGTGATTTCTTTTCAAAAGTTGAATGAGGAATGAGCTGTAATAATAATAATTTAAAAAACCTTATTTGTGACAGTTTTTCCTGTTCTTTTATTAAAGAACAGAAATATGGCTGAGCAAACGCCCTGGTGATCCAGTGGTTAGGACTCTGCTTTCACCACCGAGGGAGTGCCAGGGTTCAATTCCCTGGTGGAGGAACTATTAATAAATAGGAAGCTCTGAACAGGTAAAAGTGTTTTAAATAACATTTCTCTACTTAGTATCAACTAGAGAGAATGGTTCTTATGATTGAATCTAAAATGGTATTTGATTGGCTCTTTTTAAACACTCATCACATTCTTCCATAACCAGAAGTGACTAGCTTGGGTACGCTTTTCCTCTGGATGGAATAACAGATCCAAACTTCTAAGATCCTTTTTGTGGTCATCACAGCTTTATGAGGGTTAGAGAGGTCAATACACATTCTCAACCAATTTTTGACAGTTCTGAAAAACTCTGTGAAAATCACTTGCCTCCTCCTTTAATAGAGCCTGAAATAAATACCAAGAAAGTCTTTTACTGGAAACTCATTTTTATTTCACACAACAGTTTCTTGTAAAGTTCATCTATAGGATGAATTACAGCTCGTTCATTGCAGGGCACCGGAACAACTGAAGATTCCGATTTGACTGTATAGCAGCAGTGTTCTTCCCGCAGGCATGAACTTTACACTTCGGAAATGTCACCAAGGAGCTGAGGCAGAAATGGACCATTCCAGTCGTTAGGGGAGCCATGTTTATAAAGCAGAAAGTAAGACAGAGATGTGCAAATCACAGTGCAGAACTTGGAAAGGCCTTTCAACTTGGAAGCTGGTAAATACCACAGAAAAGAAGATGTTTTCTGAAGTGACTTATGAAAACAAAGGAACTGAGCTAGATGCTTGGTGTTTAGTATACTGTGTTAGCAATCCTTTTAACTAATGCATTCATTAGTGAATATAGGATCCTTCTAGGATTAAGTGTTGTGACATGGGATCAGTAGTTAGTGAACTTGATTGCTATAGAAGACAGAAAAACATATAGAATCTAATCAACCTGTGAACATGAGGATTTTGGCAATGTGGGTGTCTAGAAGCCTCAGAGTTCTTAACTAAGAAAAAATAGCCATAAAAGAGACTGATTTTGAATCAAGAGAGAAAGGGATTGAAGGCTACTTTTTTGCAGATAAAAAAGATGACTAATACTGTATGTGTATGGGTCTGTGAGACCAAAGATATTAATTTTGGAGGGAGAATGGTATTTGAGATGCAACAGACAGACTCGCCTGACTGGTGTGGAAAGCAAGCATGGTTATGACCTGTTTGACAAGAGTGACTTACTTATGGAATCATTTTTATTTGGTTCCTATAAGAGGGCATCAATTAGAAGTCCTTAGATTGATTCAGACATACCATCAAAAAGGAAAGTCATGAGGGACAGACAGGATTAGGAGGAATAGCTGAAACTGGTACCTTCATGAAAATTCAACTCAAGTACTATATGTGGATATATGGCTGTTGAAGTTAATATTTGTGGTTAAAGGGTAAGTGGGTAAGTGGTATTTGTTTGCTAAAAAAAATCCACATGCCTCTGCCAACATGCACACAGCATATCTACTTCTGCACACCTGCTTTATCTTGAGTTTTGAAACCATCCGTTAAATTCCTTCAGAACCCTCAGTGCATGCAGCATGCCTATATCTTTTTGGTCATGGAACTTGCATGTTTTTGAAAAGCACACAAATATACCCACATAGACACACACACACACCTATGCACACTGTTTCCAGCAGGACCACAGTGTGCAGTTGGGCAGAATGTGCACGGTGTAAGTATGCAGGGCCCTTTCACGGCACGAACCCCGTAGATTTATATGATTCTTACGCAGCTTTCCAGCAGAGGCCAGTGAGTGCTTTAAGGAAGACCTGCTCTTCTGTTGTACACAGACAAGGTCGGTACATGGACACCGCGTGTACAAACGTGCTGTACCAGATGGGTCAGCTGTGGCTTGGACAGCTACGTTGCGCACGCATTTCCCTCCTCACGTGGCTGTCCTGCTTTAGGCCTCTCTGTGAGAATCCAGGAATGAGGCAGGGTGGGGTTCAGAGGTGGGGTGGGGGGCAGGGGGGGCAACACCTGTCTCCAGGGTGGCTGAGCCAGGCCTGAGACTCAGCCTGCAGGATCCAGGGGTCTGGTGCCCGGGCCAAGAGCATCACTGGTAAGAGGCCTGTTACACGTGTGAGAACATGGCACCAGAAAGCTCTTGAGGTCAGAAGCCCCCAGCCATGGGTGAATATCCAGAATGTCTTCAGTGAGATGTTATCCTGTTTCCCTTAGGTCTGGCTGTCAGAAACCACAGTCTTTCTCTCCTAAGAACCAAGGGTAGACTCTCCTGCAGGAAGAGAATTTCAAAGAGCCAACAGAGTTTCTGGGATATTCATGCCTTCCTGTGATAACCTTCTTTTAAGTTATTATATTGTTGTTGTTCAGTCGCTGAGTTATGTCTGACTCTGCGGCTCCATGGACTGCAGCACGCCAGCTTCCCTGCCCTTCACTATCTGCATTTGACATAAACAGAAGAGTATATGTTATCTACATAAATTGTGCCACATAGAGACATTAACTGACTCCCTGGCTTAAAAATAGAGCCTCCTTAGAACCTCTGCCGGAGAAGGCAGTGGCACCCCACACCAGTACTCTTGCCTGGAAAATCCCATGGACCGAGAAGCCTGGTGGGTTGCAGTCCATGGGGTCTCTAAGAGTCAGACATGACTGGGCGACCTCACTTCCATGCACTGGAGAAGGAAATGGCAACCCACTCCAGTGTGCTTGCCTGGAGAATCCCAGGACGGGGGAGCCTGGTGGGCTGCCGTCTCTGGGGTCGCACAGAGTCGGACACAACTGAAGCGACTCAGCAGCAGCAGCAGAACCTCTGCATCTAATTGTTTGCTTCTTATTTATTCCCTTGCCTCTAGGACTGAGGTCACCAGTATCCTGAGTTTCTATGGAAATTTGTTCTGTTTTTCTCTTCTTTCTTCATTTAAGTGGTTTTAACATATATGTATGCTTTAATTCCCTTTTGCTGGTTTTTCAGTTTTATAAAATTATATCATAGTTCCCTACTGCGACTTGAGTTTTTCACTCAATTCTGTATTTCCACAGTTCATCATTGTTTCATTCATAATCACTAGAGAATACTTTGCTATTGTATGATTACCTATTTTTCTGCTCAGTAGATATTTAGGTTGTTTCTGCGTTTTTCTCTCTTACTCTTTTGTCAACAGTGCTGCTAAGAACATTTCTGTGCAGATCTCCTGGCATCCCCAGGGAAGACTTTCTGTAGGAGTGCCTATCTCGTAGTGCCCCCAGGGAAGACTTTCTCTAGGCATGTGTATCTCCTGGCGCCCCCAGGGAAGAAGTTCTCTAGCAGTGTGCTTCTCACTCTTCTGCTGCAGTATGAATGTATTTTACATCGTGGACATAGTCAAACATGCACCTGTAAATTCATAAGAGTGTGTGTGTGTAAACTAAAACAAAAACTGCACAGTCCTCACCTTCTAACTTAAAATGCATTTGAATGTTTTAGTTTCTTTGTGTGTGTGTTTGTTTGTGTGTGCACGCTCAGTTGTGTCCAACTCTTTGTGACCCCGTGGACTGTTGTCCGCTGGGCTCCTCTGTCCCTGGGACTCTCCAAGCAAGAATATTGGAGTGGGATGCCATTTCTTCCTCTAGGGGATTTTCCCAACCCAGGGATCAAACCCACGTCTCTTAGGTCTCCTGCATTGGCAGGTGGTTTCCTTACCTCTAATATTCTTTACTAGCCTAAGAACTGCGGGCCCAACCTGCATTCTAAAAAACACTCCTTTAAGTCACAGTTTCTCAGACCTTAATGTGCAGGAAGATTCGGCTTCTGGCAGTCAGAGGTGGGGCCCGAGCATCTGTATTTCTAAATGAGCTGCTAGGTGTTACCATTGCTCACTCTTCACCCCTTGTAATAGGGAGCGTGTGGGCTCAACCTGTCTGCTCCTCGGTAAGGAATGCGTAAGTAAACTACAGTTAATTTCCTTAATGGAATTTGATCTGCATATATGATGCATGCATACATTTGATATAGATCAGTTTAAATGATCTATACGATCCATCTGTAGATCTAAGCCAGATCTATGAATCTGAACTTGGCTGATGTGGAACCCATCAATCTGTAGAGAATGGTAGCATTTGTGTAAAATTTTAAGCATCCTGGACACTTGTAATAAAAGTACAAAACCATGCCTGAGAGTGATGTATAATAACCTTGATGTAGCCTACAAGACCCTGGAAATGATTTATATCAGCACTATTTTATTTCTTTAATCAAAAGTGCTCTGAGGCAAAACACCAGTGTTAACATTTGATCTCAGTAGGTACACAGGCGATTGTTTTATGTTGTACTTTTCAATGTGTTTTTTTTTAAAAAAAAAAACATTACTTGAAATTTTTAAAACCTTAAATTAACACCAGAAAAGAACACTTTGTATTTATAAGAAGAACATCTTTCAAACACTGTTGGACTCCTAGCCTTATTCTGAAAAGTTAATCAATTCAGGCAGAATAAATTATGACAAACATTACTGTCAGTGAGTCTGTTATCAATGCCAACATTTCTTTGTTGTGGAAGATTGTCAGTAGTGAATTGTTTATTCCATCTTTTTTTTCCAGCTCCCATTCAGCTAACTCTTAAGAATATTGAATCTTAAAATTCTTTTTAAAAAAATACGCTAAAAGTCTCGGCGACACTAGCCTGAAACAAGACACCAACAGTGACTACCTAGAGGCCGAAGTTGTGTTCTGTTACTGTAGGTTTTGTAACGTACAAACCGAAAACTAAACAGAGCATGAGCACACCGTGCTCTGGGAGGGTCGCCTGAGGCGCTGGGAGCTGCCCCTCCAGGCAGCAGCCGTCGCTCACGTTCAGAGTGTGGGTGCAGCCCCACCCTCTTGTCTGAGATGGTCTGCATTCACACCTTGGTCTGTATCCTCATCGTTTCTTATGTAAGGTCATCTTTACATTTCCCTTAAATCATGAATAGAAATTCCTGCTTTCATATGCGATCAAATTAGATTGATCAGTAGGATTGATACATGGAGAGTCCAGTTCCCAGCAAGGTTACTTATCTTTAGGGTTTAGGCTGAGTACAAACCAGCACTTGTAATACAGAAAAGATATGGGAAAGAACTCATTCATCCTAAACCAAGAAATACGGGAGGAATTTGCTTCTATGTGAGGCCTGGCATGGCTGCCCTTTCCTTCATTATTCAGTGTGACTGTTTTCTCAACTCTTAATTTAGTACTATTTTTGTTTTTTGTAGTTGTTTAATTGCTAAGTCTTACCCAACTCTTTGTGACCCCATGGACTGTAGCCTGCCAGGCTCCTCTGTCCGTGGGATTTCCTAGGCAAGAATACTGGAGTGGGTTGCCAGTTCCTTCTCCAGGGGCTCTTCCTGACCAAGAGATCGAACCTGGGTCTCCTGCATTGCAGGCAGATTCTTTACCATCTGAGCCACCAGGGAACCCCAAACTATGGAAAATTCAAAAACTATAGCTCTGTCACTTACAAACAGTGCTCTGTGCATGGAATCTTTGTTGCTTGTGTGTTCGTCATTCAGTCGTGTCCGACTCTTTATGACCCCATGGACTGCAGCCTGCCAGGTTCCTCTGTCCATTGAATTTTCCAGGCAAGGAAGTGGATTGCCATTTCCTACTCCAGGGGATCTTCCCAACACAGGGATCAAACCTGAGTCTCTTGAATTGCAGGCAGATTCTTTACGGTCTTTGTCTTTGCTGCTTAGGAAATAACTGGGAAGGCCAACATAACATCAGTTAAACAAGCCTTTGCTCTGATTTAACTGTATAGCAAAGTAAATAAAGCTGTTACTTTATTATTTTGTCACCTTCTTTTGTGTGACTGGCAAGGCAGAAGTTTAGTAGCTGAAGATGCCAGAAGGGGCTCACCCTGGCATTCTGAGTGTCATCCCTTTTATTGCAAAAGACCTCTGGAAAGTCCATGAAGAGGCAGAAAAGAGAAACCTGTTAGCAGGAGCCTGGGTCTGTAATCTGTGTTTTTGATTATCAATGACAGGATTCTAAAATTACACCCAGATGTATCTCACAGGTTCTGAAATTGAGTTTCTGAAAAAGCAGTGTAGTCATAATGAAAGGTAAAGGGCAGGGTTCCAGAGAAACGAGCTGTGAATTGAACCTGCAATGGAAATTGATCCTATCACTCAGTTTCTGCCCTTATCCCTGGAAGAACAGGACTGGCTGTATGAGGAGGCGGGGTCCCTGATTAAATAGGATTGCCAGAGTGCAGGAGGCCAGAACCAGCTCACTGGTCCCTCAGGTCAGGGCTGCAAGTGTCAGGTGTCTCTGCTTGAAGCCTGGCTTGAAGTGGCAGAAAGAGAACGGAGGGGGAGATGCTGCCAGCGGTGCCGGCAGGGAAACCGGTGAGAACTCCCTGCTGAAGCTTCAGGCATGACAGCCACCGCACTCCTCAGGGATCCTGCTCTGGTCACTTATTGTGAGCCCATGGGCCCAGACTGGACCCCCTGGCCTCGTGACTGGTGCCAGCGATGCCTTCCAGTACCCATTCTACTGAGGGCCGAGGGATTGTGAAGAGCAGTTACTGGCCTTGGAATCCACACACATCCTCCAAAACATCTTTAGGATCGTGAGAAAAGAGAGACATATATTCCCCAACTAGTGACCATAACTTACTACCCTGTCATCTGGCTTCCCTAGTAGCTCAGATAGTAAAGAATCTGCCTGAAATGCGGAGACCCGGGTTCGATCCCAGGGTCGGGAAGATCCCCTGGAGAAGGGAGTGGCAACCCACTCCGGTATTCTTGCCTGGGAAATCCCATGGACAGGGGAGCCTGGCGGGCTACAGTCCATGGGGTCTCAGACAGCTGGACACCACTGAGTGACTGAGCATGCACACACAATGTGGTTCAGCAAACTGAAGACACTCCCTGAATTTCACAGCGAGTGAGTGACTGGCCTCAGATGAACACCCAAGGCGCTTACCGCCACCTCCAGTGGCATTCGTCGCTGTAGAAGAGTGTCTTTTGTCACCTTCAGGACAGCTTCTCCTGTTCGGGAAGCAAATTTATTTATTTACTTTTGGCCATGCTGGGTCTTCATTGCTGTGTGCAAGCTTTCTCTGGTTGAGGAGAGCAGGGCCTACTCCCTGGCTGTAGTGTGAGGGCTTCTCACAGCTCTTGTTGTGGAGCACGGCCTCCAGGCACATGGGCTCAGTAGGTGAAGCACAGGGGCTAATTCGTTGTGGTTTGCTGGACCTAGAGCATACAGGCTTCAGTATTCATAGGACATGGGCTCAGTAGTTGTGATGCATGGACTTAGTTGCTCTGAGGCATGTGGAATCTTCCCAGACTACGGATTGAACCCATGTCCCCTGCATTGGCAAGTGGATTCTTATCCACTGCTCCACCAGGAAAGTCCAAAATTAAAATATTTAAGAAAAGATATATTCTGTTTGGAAAAGCCTCTGCAAGATGGTTTTGTTTGCACTGATCAGGAACAAGAGGCAAACCAATCTACACAACCAGTCCTTCCATCTAAGACTCAGGACTCACACAGCCTGCATCTTTGGTCCCTTAATACCATTCGTGACAATCGGGACTCTGGGGACTTGGTCATAGAGATGGTTGTTTGTACTAGGCTTAGCTGTTTGACTTGGCGAGTTTACAGGAAGTCATCACTTTACCATGATGGGATTCTGAGAGGTAATAACAGACGGGAAGAGAGAGTGCACTTCAAGACAACTTGACCAGTAGACAGAGCCTTCTCTGTTTTATCCTGGGGCTTAATTCACAAGTGTGTTTTCTTGGCTAAGGAGTATTAAAATGATGCAAGCTTACTTCTGCAGGAGAAAGTAGTTTTTCTAGTGAAATTAAGTTAGAACTGCACTGCTTGTTGAAATTAATATCTGAAGCATTTAGTCATTTAGTAAGTAAAATTGATGAAAATCTTGGAAAAATACTTTAGAACAGTCCTTGTGGAGACTTATGATTAATAGGGAAAAGAGGGAATAGACGCATGTTAATCTGTTTATATAAGGGATCTGGAGTGTATTAAAAGTTTTTGTAAACATTCAACTAATGAAGCATTTTATAAAATTAGACATTGCCTTTAGATGGTAAAAAGTCACTAGACTGGAAAATATCTTCAGTGTTACCACTAGGTAACTTATTTATGATATTTTCCCAAACACTAGTAATTTAAATATGAAAAATTGATTCAGTAAAAAGACATTCCATGAGCATCTTCCACTCAGGACTCTCCAGGGAAATTTTTCCTCACTTGTCCCTGGTTCTTAGAGTTATTGAAGGACAGAGTAGCATGAATGGTCATGATTAACCTTGTGTTAGGGTTTGAGCAGATAACTGGCAGATAAACCCCGTCTCACAAATGCAAACCCAGAACATTATTTCACATGAATCATTTCATTTGTTGAAGACCGCAAGAAAAGGGAGTTCCCTATGTTCTATCTAGGCCCTAAATAATGTAGAAAACAAGGAATTTACGCACAATGAAAAGCAAGATATGAACATCAGTGCTAGTCCAGACAGGTTTCTGGTGTCTGAAAAGTATAGGTGTGGTTGTCTGGAAAACCAAGGCTGGGGAACGTGGACTGGGACCCCACTTCCATGGAACCAGAGGGAGAAGAGAGAAGGGTTCTTCCCAGCACCTTTGTCCCAAGGTTACATTCACGGGACTTTATTCTAGTTTACATTCCTTGGTCTTGTTTCTGGTGGAGTTTCAGGTGTCTTAATGAGCTAGTTTTTTAAAAAATCTGATTTTCTTTATTTTGGTGGAAACTCTACAGTAGAGTGGCAACAGCATATTGTCAAACATACAAATGCAGAGCCACAGTCAGTCCTTGACCTTGGGTGACTTGTTGAACCCATTGTGGTCACAATGTTTTCATTTCTATCTTGGAAAAAACTGGATTGTTAAGGAGTGGAGATTATATACAAAACAACCCATACATAGGAAGTGCACACACAGTACCCAGTAGCTGTTATTTCTCCAGTTTTCATGGGTATTTCCCCTTTCCAGTTATAGATCTCTTTATAGATCATAAATGGTAACCACCTTCAGGAAAACAAAAATCAAAATATATGGATCAATTGAAAGTATGGATATACTGAAGTAAATATTTTAGGTTAGGTGCTCCCCAAACCCATAAAAGGTAAACTTCTTAGAAAGATGCAAGGTACATCATAAGGGCTCAGTATATGTTTTATAATTAGCATTATTATATTTTCATCATCATTTCCATAAATAAGTTTAAGCTTTCTCATAAATAACAAGATGCTACTCTATAGCACAGGGTACTGTATTCAATATCCTGTGAGAAACCATAATGGAAGAGAATATAAAAATAGAATATATATGTATAACTAAATCACTTTTCTATACGGCAGAAATTAACACACCAGTGTAAATCAAGTGTACTTCATTAAAAAATAAATATGCATGAAAAAGCTTTCTCTGTATATACCCTTTCTCTTAAGCCAATCAGAATGCTCATATTCCTGCAAATCATTTAGATGTCTAAGCTCCAAACTCTGTCCCTGGAGCTTGGGCTGAGGAACAACACTGAGCCCTCATCAGGGGTAGGAAAGAATTACTTTAGTACTGACTGTGTGGAATTCTCTGTAAATCAAAACCTGGAAAGGTTAGAGTTCTGCTCAGAAGTTTATACTCTTTAATCATTGTATTTCATGCTGAATTTGCAAGCTTTTACTTTTATGTTTTCTAATTCCATCATTTTGAATTAATTTGAAAAGATAAAAAGTATATGCATCGGTTAGCATGAAGATTAGTTTTGTGTATCAGAACCCCAGAGGAAAGAGCCTTAAATAAAAGCACTGTATTTCCCTCTCCTGAAAATTTTGGTAGTAGACCATTCAGGGCGCATGTGGTAGCCCAGTGATTACCAGGAACCCCATTTCTCTGTTGTCATTGCCTTGAACTCGTCATGTTTAAGGGCATTGTGGCCCGTCACGGCTCCGTGAGTGCAAGCTGTCCTAAATCAAGCCAACAGGACTGAAGGAGAGACAAAGATGGGGAGCCCCTCCCTCTCAAGGAGACCCCCCAGAGACCATTCCTGATATCTCACCTTGTATGCCATCCACCAGAACTTGGGTTCAAGGATCAGACTTCACTGCTTAACAGGCTGGAAACTGTAGTCTTTATTCTGGGTGGCATTATGCCCAGCTAAGTTGTAGAGTTTATTCATATGGAAGAAGAGAAAACAAGATATTGGAGACCAATATAATTATCTGTGGCACCTAGACTTCACCAGAACTTTTATTATCCTTTTCTCTTATGGTTTCTATTTCCTTCTTTTCCTCCTTAGATCCCATGCGTGGCCCAAGGAAACTGGAAGTCGTGGAAGTCAAATCTCGACAGATCACCATCCGCTGGGAGCCCTTTGGGTATAACGTGACCCGTTGCCATAGCTACAACCTCACGGTCCATTACTGTTACAAAGTTGGAGGGCAGGAACAGGTGCGAGAGGAAGTGAGCTGGGACACAGAAAACTCACACCCCCAACACACCATCACCAACCTCTCGCCCTACACCAACGTCAGTGTGAAGCTCATCCTCATGAACCCAGAGGGGCGGAAGGAGAGCCAGGAGCTCGTAGTACAGACAGATGAAGACCGTGAGTACTTTGAAGTGATGTGTTTATGTGAAACATGCAGTCTTTCAAAAACGCAGCTTGTGTTTCTTTCTAACTGAGATCTTTACAATGAAAATGGAAGAAAATTGCTTACCATGTTGAATAGTACGTGTGTCTTGTGCTGCATCTGCTGAAACACTGATTTAAAAAGGTGAAGACAATAAAGATTCTGAGGCTTGTTTTAATTTTTATGTCACATAATTAGTTTTCTACACACGATAATCCTACATGGCTCTGAATAGTTCAAATCTTGTCATCATGTTAGACTGAGGTGTTGTTTGGGTATTCGATTATCTATAGGAAGGACTTATCCATATGGCATTCTGAAACATTTTTCATAATTCAGATTAAACTTCAGCCCCAGATAGAGGCTGCCTTTGCTCTTCAGCACAATGCTAAGAAATTACCACATGAGGTCGGTGGTCAAGCAATAGTCATTCTTTTCCACAGGAACAATGTTGTAATTGAGTATTACCTCAATAACCAAGACTTCAATAAATAGACTTCTATTAATATGTGTCAGAGTACTTCTGGAGTACTTAGTAGTAGATCATTAGTATTCTAGAAGCCTTATTAATATGAACAGTGATATTACTGTCTATTTTCTTTCTGCCTTGAGGGTTTTTCCAAACTATATTTTAAATTGAAGTCTAGTTAATTTTCAATGCTAGCTTTAGGTATACTGCAGAGTTTTATAGATAGATATATATATAAAGTTTTATATATAAATATGTTATATATATAAATTTATTTATATTATATGTAAATAAACATATATAATTTTATATATATCATATAAAACTCTGGTACACCTGAGGCTAACAATATGCATATACATGTATATATACAACTGATATATATTAATGTAGGTATATATTCTTGTTAAGATTCTTTTCCATCATAGATTATTGCAAGACATTGAGTATAGTTCCCTGTGCTCTACAGCAGGTCCCTGTTTACCTATTTCATATACAGTAGTGTGTGTATGTTCATCTCTACTTGCTACTTTATCTCTTCCCGTCCCCTCCTTCCCCTCGGTAACATAAGTTTGGTTTCTGTCTGTGAGTCTACTTCTGTTTTGTCAGTAAGTTCATTTGTAGCATTTTTTTTAATTCCACATGTAAATGATATCGTGTGATGTTTGTCTTTGTCTGACTTACTTCACTTAATATGTTGATAGATTGTTCTTTTCTCTCAACTTCCACTGCCTACATCCAGATCTCATTATTTTATTCTGAAACTTCTGTAGTAGTTTCTGACCTTTCTTTGTGGCCCTACCTTCTCCCATTCCAGGGCCCCCTACCCAGTCACTAAATGTTTATGTAAAATACCTTTTTATCACCTCACTGTCTCCACAAGAGAGACTCACTCCATCAGTGAGTCTCCTTGCCCAAATCTGAATTGTCAAGGTCCTTGGTGTTCCTGGCTCAGACTCCAGAACTGGCAGCCTCTTCTCCCACACAGGGCATCCTGCAGAGAAGCCCTCTGGGCGTCGGTCCTACGTGCACACCCCTCGCATCCTGAGCGCCCCCCACAGTCTGTTCTCCGCACATCCCTCCCTCCTGGCCTCCTCCATTCCACCTCCTCCACGACCCCCCAGAGTTCTCCTCAGTTTCAGGTCCTTCACTAAGCTGTCTCCAACTCTTCCCACCCTTATTCTCCACATCCTCTGACCTTATTGCGCTTGACAAGATCATTAAATATCTGAGCTTTAATTTCCTTGTCTGAGAATCAAGAATCATACAGATCTCCAGTATTTTAGGGTTAGAAGGCATTTTCAGCCAGGGCTGCTTGTGGTTGAAGAGAAGAGTCTTTACTAGGTGAGTGTTACTATTGTTATTGTAACAGACCAAAGCAACTTCTCTTGATCCTTACTTATTCTCTCATTATATTACATGTAATTTTTCCCTCTCAACTGTAAACTACTTGAGAGAAGAAGCCATCTATTTTTTTTCTATAGCAATATGGATGATATTGAGTAGGCAATAAGCACTCAAAATACTTTATTATTAGTCATCAAATAGAAGAGTAAAGTTTGCTAATCTTTTAATTCAGGCTTAAATCAGCAATAGCTTTCCATCATGAGAGTGGAATGTCAAATTCAGTCTTTTGTAGAGATGAGAGATGTTTTGCTGAGGCGTGAACCCATCGAAACTTTGAAGTTTCAAATTGACATGAACTGAGAATTCTGTTAAGTACTGTCGAAACATGAGGTTAGACAAAGTTACTTATCTGTTCCTGTGTTTGAAGTAGCTTGCTAGTCCCTGGAGTTAGGCATGCATTACTTCCAAATAAAAATCTATTGTTTTCATAGCATACCAGCATCCAGTTAATTAGAAAAACTGATTTCAAACTATATTTGTTAACAAAAACAAAAGAAAAAAGACTTCAAAAACGACAGAAAAGGACAGAAAGAGAAAAATGGATAGTACTGAGCTTTAAGAAAAAAAAAATTGAAGTGTCGCTATCTGCCACTAATAAAGGAAGGCTACAGTTCATTGTACATTGTGAGTTTTATTATAGTATAATAATTTTGTTGAAATATCATTTATTTTATGAGAAAATATGTGGGAAAGATATATCTTTTATTGCTGTTATGAGTATCACCAGACAGGGCTCAATTCCACAAACTTAGATATATTGTGTTTCTATACTCTAAATCATGAATTTCTACAGCTTCTAAAAACCAGTGCCAGACCTAAGTTCCCGTGAAGTGCAATCTTCCTAATTTAACTAACCTTTCTGGTATTTTATTTTAATCACTTGATCTGTTCTTGACCTAAAGGCAATTATATGAATCCCATTTAGATTTCCCTGTTGTTAACATTTTCATGGTTACAAGGCCTCCAGTACACTTTATTAGGTTTATCCTTTTAAGATACCCTCTGTTCAACATCATTTTGACAATCTCTTTTTAAAATTTTACTCCCATTTATCCTAATTGAATTAAACCAAAGATTTGTTTTTTCTAAGTTTTTACCCTCCTTGCACCCGTACATAGATTAATGAAGGTCAAAATGTTAGTTGCTCAGTTGTGTCCGACTCTTTGTGACCCCATGGACTGTAGCCAGCCAGGCTCCTCTGTCTGTGGGATTCTCCAGGTAAGAAAACTGGAGTGTGTAACTATTCTGTTCTCCAGGGGAACTTCCCAACCCAGGCATCAAACCCGGGTCTGCTGCATTGCAGGTGGATTCTTTACTGTCTGAGCCACCAGGGAAGCCCCACATAGATTAATACGCATTTTGAAGTCAGAAGATTAAAGCAGTAGAACCATACACATCATAATCATCTTGATACTTCACTGCCAAGGTCAAGGAGAAGAGAATTACTTGAACTTTCTTTGGTTTGGCCCATCAGAGTCCAGCTTCTGACTATGATGAGCATTTTAGTCTCAGAGCCGAGAATCCAAATTTTCTGGGAACCAATATCATCACTCCTTACATATCTTGTTTCTTTGCTTCACTGTAGTTTGACATCAGTTCCTTCAATCTGGAACAACTGTAACTATTTTCATACATTATATGTGTGTGTGTGTGTGTGTGTGTGTGTGTGTGTATTTAGAATTTTGGAATTAGGGATCAACTTATTCCAGCTTCCTCATTTTAGAAATGAGACATCTGAGAACTAAGAAAGGTCAGGGCATTGTCCAGATTTCACTGTTTAATCACTGGAAAGTCTTAAATCAGAGCCCGGGCCTCCCATCTGAATCAGTGATACTTTTTCCTGCTGCACCCCACCTAGTCCTATGTAGAGTAGCTGTCAGTGTCCTCCCTCTACCCATAGGCAGCCCATCAGCTAAACAAACGTGTGCGAGCTTTGTGTCCTCCTGAAGTGCTGGTCAATGTTTCCACTTGGCGCAATCCCAGCAACTCCGAAGGGCTCCTCATACCCTCTGCCAGCTAATCAAACATTTCTCTAGCCCCATCTTTTGAACGTCATTGAGATATGTTCTTCAAATCATGAGCTGACTTGGGTTGTTTCTACTCTTTGGTTATTATGAATAGTGCTGCTCTCAATATTTGTGTACAAGCCTTCGAGTGACCAGTCTTTTCCGTTCTCTTGGATGGATACCTAGGAGTAAAGCTGCTGAGTCATATGGTAGTTTATCTGTGTTTAACCATCTTTCAAAGTGGCTGTACCAGTTTACAGTCTCATGCATTAATGTGTAGGAATTTGCATCACTCCACATCCTTCTTTATTTCTGAACAATAAGAAAAGTTTATTTACAAAATTTAAAAAAGCTGATTTACAAGACTTGAATTGTCTGATTCAAACTTTTTAGAGAAAAACGTGATGAAATTCTTTTCTTTATAAAGACAGGATAGCCAAAATGGTTTTAAATTCCAGGTTTTTGCAAGAAAGTGCAATATATCTATTAAAATCTTTTGACTCAGTAGAGAGTTAAAAACCTATCAAGACTAGAAAATTTTTTCTTTCTTGATTTTTTTTTTCTTTTAGTTTACTGAAATACGTATCGATTCCCCCCACTTCTAGTTCCAGGTGCTGTTCTTACTGAATCCATCCAAGGAAGTACCTTTGAAGAGAAGATATTTCTTCAATGGCGAGAACCAATTCAAACCTATGGTGTCATCACTCTATATGAGGTAAGATATACCCTTGTTAGTAATTTAATTTTTTACTATAACTTGTATGATTTCTCACCTATCTAGTATTTAAAAATACATAGTGACATCATGCCTTTTAAGAAGTTGAATGCTTTCACTAATTATAATGGTTACTGAATAGAAACAAAAAGAACTAAAGATGAGTTTTCAAATTATGTATAATTTCAAGATGTATACTCAATGATTTAGATGTGTCCAAATTACCTGTTATTGTATGTAAAGCCACAACATGACATAGTTTAAAAATCACCTTTATTTTTCTTTTTTGCTTTCTCTTGCCACATTATTTTTTTAATTGAAGGATAATTGCTTTACAGAATTTTGTGGTTTTCTGTCAAACATCAACAGGGATATACATAATGCATTATCATCCATAGGTACACCCATGTCTACTCCTCCCAAACCTCCCTCCTGCCTCCCTCTCTACCCCACCCTTCTAGATTGTCACAGGGTCCCTGTTTGAGTTCCCTGAGTCATACAGCAAATTCCTATTGGGTATCCATGTTACATATAGTAATGTAAGTTTCCATGTTACTCTCTCCATACATCTCACCCTCTTCCTCCTCCCCTTCCTAAAAATCACCTTTATTAAAAACAATGTGCTCTATAGTACCTATTAGTTTGGGCTTCCCAGGTGACGCTAGTTGTGAAGAACTGCCTGCCAGTGCAGGAGATGTAAGAGACATGGGTTTGATCGCTGTGTCAGGAAGATTCCCCTGAAAGAGGAAATGGCAGCCCACGCCAGTATTCTTGCCTGGAGAAATCCCATGGACAGAGGAGCCTGGTGGGCTACAGTCAATAGGGTCGCAAAGAGTAAGGCACGACTGAAGCAACTTAGCAGGCATGCGCAGTATATGCATTATTTAGGAGGCAACCACAGCATCCTGTCCTTGCCAGCTCTAAACTCCTTTACTCCTGAATTATAGAAGAACCCTGATGATCCAGTTAGCAGAGTCGCTAGACATTGTCTTGGGTTAGCCACAGAATAATGTCTCTTGGTTTCTTAGCATTAGCAGAACACCTATAGACTTCTGTGACATAGTTTTGTCTATTGATAGAGAGCAAAACAGAACCTGATGACTTATTCAGGGGAAAAAAATAACAGCCCTAGTGGGGTGGCAGTCATCATCACATCTGTATGAGCGTGATTTCACTCTGCCTATTGTCATAGAAACAAGCAGGTGAATTTTTTTCAAGCTAGCACTTACATGAATGCAAATTCAACAAAATTATATGTTGTTAGGTTTCTAAAATTTGCAGCCTTTCTTCCCATGGGACCTCTACCTGAATACCTTTCAGACCTACTGACAAAGCTGGGAAAGATTCGCTGTCAGACAATCATCACTGGTGACCCGTCTCCCTGACCCAACTAGACTCACAGCTATGCTTCCTTGTACCTTTGGAAAATTGGTATTGAAATGCAAAAAATAAAAAATAAAATAAAAATAAAAATTGTTGTTCATTGAAAGCTAAACAAAGTAAGAGGAAAGGATAAAAGTTGATTTTCATGTAAAATGATTGACACCTTCCTTGGCTGCTTCATGGTGAAAGAATCGAGTGTTATGAAAATTCATGCCTCTGCTTTTGTAGAGTTGTTTTTTACAATCAAATCAAGCAGGTTCTCTTTTAACTTGATGATCAGAATCTTTTAGTTAAGACTTTTGGCACCATGACCACTTTTTAGTTCTGCCTTCTAGATTTTTACCTTAGGATAACAGAATATTTTACTTAAAAATATACAATATTTGTAATCAATGTTAAGTTCCAAGAAATCAGTCCACTTGTCCTGAAAGCCACATGTTGATATCTAGGCAGACAGAAAGTAAAAACAAGATCCTTTTTTTCTGGTCCCATGGAGCATAATCTTTATATAAGAAGCAGCTTTTATGTGAAAACAATAGGAATCATAGTTCAGAAGCAGAACCCATTAATCTCTCTGACTTCAGCAGCAAAGATGTCTCAGATGACACTGATGTGAATGCTACTACAAAAGGGTTGTGTGGATGTGTCATAAAGTGGAGTGAAATGAAAGATGCTCAGTCATGTCCAACTCTTTGCAACCCCATGGACTATACAGTCCATTATATTCTCTAGGCCAGAATACTGGAGTGGGTAGCCTTTCCCTTCTTCAGGGAATCTTCCCAACCCAGGGATCGAACCCAGGTCTCCTGCATTGCAGGTGGATTCTTTACCATCTGAGCCACAAGGGAAGCCTACTGTGTCATAAATCATGTCTTAAAAACTCAGATATAGGTAAGAGGAGGGCTTCCCAAGTGACACAGTTGGTAAAGAATCCACTTGCAATTCAGAAGACACAAGAGATGCAGGTTGATCCCTGGGTTGGGAAGATCCCTTGGAGGAGAGCATGGCTGTCCACTCCAGTATTATTACCTGGGAAATTCCATGGACAGAGGAGCCTGGCAGGCTCTAGGCCATGCGGCTGCAAAGAGTTGGACATGACTGAGCAACTAAGCATAGTACAGTATCAAAATGCAAACACCGCATTTTGAGCCTAGTTAAGGAAGTTGATCAGTTAGTTAGGGCTTCCCTGATAGCTCAGTTGGTAAAGAATCCACCTGCACTCCAGGAGACGCCAGTTCAATTCCTGGGTTGGGAAGATATCTGGAGAAGGGATAGGCTACCCACTGCAGTATTTTGGGGATTCCCTTTTCTTTCACTTTTCCCTTTTCTTTCACTTTTCCCCAGTGCACAGGAATACATGTCCCAGTATTTTCATTGTCCCCACTAACTTTATATGGCTCTTAATTGCTCAGTGATAAACTCCAGGCTCTTAGTCATGAGAGTAACACATCAACAAGCATTAAAAAAAAAAAAAAAGAAACCACTTAGTACGTATAAGACGTTAGAAGAGGACAAACTATATAAGATCCCCTCCCTCCTCTATTAGAAGTAAGCAGTCCTGTCAGCAACTAAGTCTAGGAAAGAATGAAATGCGGCACTGTGTGCGTGTTGCTTGCATGTTGCTCCCATGCAGCAGGGCATGCAAGATCGTCAAGCACACAGTAAAGAACAGTCTGGACTCATCAGCTGTTTGGGGACGTAGACAGATGGCACATTGGAATCCCTCAAAACCCCCAGCCTGGAGAGCTAGGCTCAGTGAACCACTGTCCCATCAAAGGAAGAAAGTCAAACTGTTCGTTGCTCAGTCGTGTCTGACTCTGTGACCGCATGGGCTGCGGCCTCTGTCCCTGCGATTCTCCAGGCAAGAATACTGGACTGGGTTGCCATTTCCTTCTCCAGGGCATCTTCTGATCCCAGGGATTGAACTCAGGACTCCCGAAATGCAGGCAGATTCTTTACTGTCCGAGCCACCAGGAAAGCCCAACGAGACAGAGCAAAGGGTGGAGAAAAGGAGAACTGAGGGACCTGTTTGGCATCCATGTTCCAGGCCTCCTGTGGTACCATCCCAGTTGATATTCATTACTGCTTCTGCCATGATTTTCTCCTGGAGTGGAAGGAGCTGTGTGTATGGAATTTTCATTTCCCCATAAACCTTCTGATCCATCACACCTGCTTCTGCTGATACCGTCTTTCCTCCCAACACTTTCCCCTTGTTCTCCTTCTAAGGCACTTCTGCTAATCTTTCCTGCATTTCAGTCAAATTTTGAACTTTTTCCTGAAGTATCCTAGGTTCTTGTGTCCCCTAGAATCAGACTGAATTGTTGCTTCCTCTGATTGCTTGTGCATGCATTGAAGGACCTAGTTAAGGCTGGCTGGCCTTGCAGCCATGGTTGGAGATAGCGTGTTATCCCGTTTTGGTTCTCTGGGATTTGAGACTTAGTCACCAGAGAGGAAGATGATGCTAGAGTGTTTCAGGCACCAACCTGCCAATCAGAAATCACCCAATGTGTCCTCATTCCATCTCACCTAATCTGATCCCACGTGTGTGGTCTACATGTCAGTTTGTTTTCAGCACGGGCTTTGTATCAAGTCCCTGGGTTCACCCTGGAACATCAGGGTTCTTTCTCAATGGAGGTGTTGTTAGAATTGACTTGGCCCTCAGCCAGAGAAATGGCCAAGTGTGAACTGAGCCTCAGACTTCCCTCCTGGGAGTCCCTGCTGATCATCCACAGCCTGGTACTTGCTAGCACTTCCCAGACATGCTGAATGAGCAAATGAAAAAATAAATACTGAAAGAGCACATTACACGTGGGTGCAAGCATGGAGCTGGGTGCCCTTCAGTCGTACCACTCTGGAGGAGAGGCACTTACTGACCATCAGCTCCTCACAGGCCATGGAGTTGTAGAGTCAAGTTCACTCTGTTTCCAAGGAACCTTTTTATCCCTGGAATTCAGAATCCCAGGGCTCTGGATGAGTTTGAGGGGGGGGTCTGTACACTTTCTGACATTTTGTGTCCACTTGGACCCAACAGAGTTGCTCTTTACGAATTTCTTAGATGAGGGAGAGGGTTCACTATTTTTTTTATTTTTAAGAGGAATTTCTATGCACATTGTGGTGGCTCATTGGTAGAGGATCCACTTGCCAGTGCAGGAGACATGGGCTGATCCCTAGGTAGGGATAATCCCCTGGAGAAGAGCATGGCAACCCACTCCAGTATTCTTGACTGAGAAATCCCATGGACAGAGGAGCCTGGCCAGTTATAGTCCATGGGGTTGCAAAGAGTTGGACACAACTTAGCAACCAGAAAACAACAATATGTGCATTGTTATGGATCAGGGAGAAAGAATTTGTGCTTTTTAATAAATTATTGAGGGGTGTTACCAAAAGAGAGTTAAGAAACCCAGTCTAGATGATCCTGCAAGGTCATGGCTAGAGGTGAGCCCAGACCCCTCAGCCCTGGTGAAACAGCAAGAGCTCTGAGGAAGCCTTTGCTTGTTGCTTTGCCATTGGCACCAGCGGAGCTGCCATCCTCCTTGCTGCACTGTGAGCCTGTCTGTGAGCACACACCTGCTCTCCCTGGGAGTTCTCAGGAGAACATACACTGAGGGCCAAATAGTTACCTATCACAGTGGGATCAGAAAGAATAAGGCATCACTCTTCAGAAAAAAAAAAAAAAAGACAGTTATATGGAAAGTTCGAATTCCTTTGTCATGTTTAATCCTGATTTCAGGCCACAGAGAGCTCTTAGAGCACTCCATGAGTTACTGCCAGATGGATGGTGGGGACACCGGCACGACTGCCGGGGTTTAGCCGACCCAGAGACCCTCAGGGCGGACTTGGGAAGGATTTATGAACACACGGAATGCGAGCTCCAGCTCAAGACAGGGATGGACGCGCCTTTGGTTTCAGCCTTGACCTCCCAGCAGTCTCTTTGAAATCATTCCCTTCTTGTTGTGTTCAGTCATTAAATCATACTGGATTCTTTGTGACCCCCAGGGACTGTAGCCCACCAGATTTCCTCTGTCCATGAGATTCTCCAGGCAAGAATACTGGAGTGGTAGTCATTTCCCACTCCAGGGGAACTTTCCAGCCCAGGGATCAAGCCCACATCTCCTGCATTGCAGGTGGATTCTTTACCACTGAGCCACCAGGGAGGCCAGTGTGTTCTGATTAGGCTGTGTCATAACTTCTGGGTTGCATCTCTCCTTAACCCACCAGAGTGCACCCTCGCCCCAGTCAGGCACCACGTGTAAGTCACCACTTGAGACCCCAGCCCAGAGCACCGTGCTTGGCACCCATGAGACATGCAGTGGAGATGTTGTGAATGAGTGAAGTGATGGACGTGGGGGAGTAGTTATGTTGTCACAGCTTAGATCTGCTTTCTCTGGGACTCTCAGGGTGGGAGTCAATATAAGCAGCTAGGTACATAGAGGTGGCACTGAAGTCACTGGAGAGGAGCATGAGTAGACTCAGTCTTACTCTTGACTCTGAGGAACCTTGAGAAGGAAACCAACGAGAGGGTTAACAGTAGATCTGCTGCCAGACTCTGATGGTGTCGTGCATGGTGGTGATTAATACATACAGCAAACATTTTCTTGCCATTGCTTAGTTGATTCAATCTAAATATTCTCTCAGAGAGGTCTCCTTAATTATAATGACATGGTATAAATATAAGAAGAAAGAATGTCAGTTATCACTTGGTATAATAACAGTGTTAGTGTTCATGTACATAAATTATAAGTAACTTTAACCTATTCGAAAGCAAGAAAAGTGCTCAGTTTTGCAATTTAAAACTTTTGAATATGCCACATTTAAAAATTATGTCATTACAACCAGGAGAAGTTAGTAATCACCCCTAAAATGCACATTCTTGAGGAGTTGATGAACTACTTAGAGTGAAACCCTATCAAGCATCATTTGAAAGGGAAGAATTTAAAGACACCTATGTTATATTTATTTTCACACAATCCAGACTCATCCAGGATGCTTTGAACACTGGTATGTGATAAACATCATGAAAACTTCCAGAAATGCACAGAGTCCAAAATGGCAGCTCCTAGTCATTTGGGCATTTTAACTTTAAATTTTAGTTAATTCAGGTAAAATGACTCACAGATACAGAAGATTATTTATGGTTACCCAAGGTGGGAGGGGAAGAAGGGATAAATTAGGAGTTTGAGATTAACAGAGTATAGGCTCCCGAGATGTCTCAGTGGTAAAGAATCCACCTACCAATGCAGGAGGCATAGGTTCGATCCTTGAGTCAGGAAGATCCCCTGGAGAAGGAAATGGCAACCCACTCCAGTATTCTTGCCTGGGAAATCCCGTGGACAGAGGAGCCTGGTGGGCTACAGTTCATGGGCTCGCAGAGCCGGGCACGACTGAACACACACCCACCTTGTTGTTGTTTAGTTGCTAAGTTGTGTGTGTTCATCAACTATACTTTAATTTTTTTAAGGTTTTTTTAAAATAGTAATACAATGAAATAAAATGTTCAGCTTCTCAGTCTCACTAGCCATGTTCCCTGTATTCCATGGCCACTTGTGATTAGGGCCCACCACGCTGAATAGTGCAGAATAGAACCTTCCCATCCTGACTGTCCTATTGGACATCTTTGCTCTAAAGAAGAAAAATGAATAGGACACATCACAAACACCCCAGTCATAACATCAAGAGCTGCTGACGAGCATCTAGGATTTATTTTGGGGGCAGATATCTCTGCCCACATGGAGTAGAACACTTTAAAGTACCTTTGTTCCCAGTAGACAGTAATCCTCTTCAGTGAAAAACCAGACTCTGGCCCCTGGGGGAGAGACAAGGCCGTCCCCTTGTCAGGTCTTATCTGTTTGAGTCGGTTGTCTCTTTTGTTATTTTGTTGTAAGCCATCTGTAATGTAGTTTTCCAATATGACATTTTGAAAGCAGACAACTTCAAGGTATTAGCTTAAACATGAACTTATTCTTTATGTTCTAATCTACTGGCTTTCCGTTCCTCTGTCTATAAAAGTCATAACTCATAACAGTTTTGGCCAAGTTCCCATGCCCATTCACTGGATCCAGGATTCAAAGAGTTCAAGGGAATAGGAAAGCTTACCATCAAGATCTGACAGTGAATGCATCAGGAGGGTTTACTGGATAAAGACACCATTTTGGTCCATCTGCGCAGACACTTCATCACATTCTTATTCTCTTACAGATCACCTACAAAGCAGTCAGCTCCTTTGACCCAGAAATAGATCTGTCCAATCAAAGTGGAAGAGTTTCAAAACTGGGAAATGAAACCCACTTCTTGTTTTTTGGACTGTATCCAGGAACCACATACTCCTTCACCATCCGAGCCAGCACGGCTAAGGGCTTTGGACCCCCGGCAACAAATCAATTCACCACCAAAATATCAGGTATTATACTTTCATGAGCTTTGTCTTTTATCAGAAGTCACCTTCGAGTACTCTCTCATTCCCATTGTCAAGTGTGCAAAGCTCACCCAAACATACACATAAATTTATATTTTGGAATGTATGAAAATCAGACTCAGGAAATTCAGTGAAATGCTACAAATATTTACCAGTCAGGAGCTTCAGATCATCATCCTGGTCGGGAAGTAGGCACTGATTCAAGAGTGTATATTGGAGAACTTGAATATGAGCAGAAGATCCGGTTCTGAGGACCCTCTGCCTTCCTCCGTCCCAAGTTCCCAGAGCAGCAGGGTTGGGAAAATGTCTGTAAGGAGATCTCTCATGATGGAATGTTCAGCAGAAAGGCAGCTTTACATGGAGTCCCTTCCCGAAGGCTCAGCCTTCCTGGGACCTTCACCATTAGTGTTTACACAACCAGAAAAGAGAGGTGACTACGGGCAGTGGGGAGCAGGGGGAGCCAGGCGCTTATATCCACCAGCTCTTTTCTCATAGAGACTCAGTTATGCCACCCAACAAAAGACGTCACTTCGGAAATATTTCTGGGCACGCACGACTGTGCAGAAAATGTCTTTGAGTTTCCGACTAGAGGAAATGGAGTTGCCATCTGGTGTGGGAAAGGCAGCAGCCATAAGCACAGTTCCAGGAACATTTTTCTCTTCCATTTTCCCCCTTTGGATCCAAGTGCAGAAGTATTTGAGTTTGGGCTGTGACTAGGTGGGGGTTAGAAGAGCAGGAGCGGGTGAGGGAGGTCACTTCTCATCAGTCAGAATTAGCCAAGTGATAGCCTGATTTTCATGCCTGTTGTCCCTCGTCCCTAGTTTTGTGAAAGGTTTTAAGTTTTCCTTTAGAATTGAAGAGAAGAAGATGAACTCAAGTACTATAAGCATTCTATTAGGTTTTGAGAGAGGAGGGAGGTTTGGAATTTTGGTTTTAAGCAAGTATAGCTTAAGGGATAACTTTACATTGCATAAGAGTTAATTTATGAGTACAGATTTGGAGTTTAATAGACACTTGATAGTTGGTAGAAAGTTTTAGCTCATAAAAGCAATGTAGAGAATTATAAAAGAGGAAGAATACTTGGGAGGTTGGGAAAATGACATGGAGTGGTACAGATGGGTGAGTAGAAAGACCACTGGGCATGGAATCAGAAAATTTGAATCCTAGCTATTATTTTCCCAAGTACTTATTCTCTAACCTTGATCAAGTGAATTTACCCTGGATGTAAGTCAAGATGGTATTAATCTGGTGTATGAATCTATCACAGAGATTTAAAGAGATCATGTGTGCCAATGTACATGGCTTCACATCCCCCTTTTAGGGGTAACTTCTCCCCATGGAAATCCTATTTCCAAAGTTATTATCTTTAAGAGGCTACTCTTTTAGAAACTAATTCAGGTTCCCCATTTGTGTTAGATAAACGTTTTTGGTTAACGTGAGTCTGATCACTCTTAGCTCATCAAATGCTGCAGCTCTGTCCCAAAGCAAAGCCAGTTAACATCTTAGGTATGCTAGGAAGGTTCATTAAGAGTAAATAATTGATTTTTATAGTTCAAAAAAATTTTATAGTTTATGCACTCCCCATTTTCTGCTTTCATGGGCTTCCAAGAACTACTCTCTATACCAAATGTGATTTCTGTGTCATGAATTGGAGTCCATTTTTAGTAGAATTTGAGTTAATTTTAGTGCTGAGAAAATCCAATAAATGGACCTGAGCTATAATCCATGTCTTTTACATAAAAGCTTTTTATATGTAAGAGATTTTAGGAACTGTATTTGCAAAAAATTATCTTTAATGTTCTTATCAGGTGCGTAGACCTGAGGGTCTTAAAAAGGCCATGTGCCCACACCCCCAGCATCACAGCCTTCATGGAATGATATCTTGTGTCCACAATGATCACAAAATTATTCAAGAACTCTGTTATCTTGTCATAATTAGACTTAACCTAGAAAACAAAGAATTCCCAGAAATGGCCTTGGAAATAGGATCTATGCTGCAAAGAGATTGAACGTTTGTAGAATTATATTTGCCCCACTCTCTTTGTCTGTTATCCCTTTGAATTCCCGTAATAACCCTACAGGATAATTTCTCCTGTTTTAAAAGATGAGTAACCTGAATCCCTGAGCTTTCATGCTGGTCCAAACAAAACACAGCAGAAAGTCAAACCCAAGCCTTTCTTACTTCAGCTCAGTATCTTTCTTGCAGTCATACTTTCCCAAAGAGCCCACGAGTGCTCATTAAGTCCAGCAAGGCCCTGTGACTCCTAAGGACCTCTTCAAATCTCCAAATGAACCTTTGGGACACAAGAAACCTCGCCTTATATGGGAGAACTGAAAAGATTAGTTTTATGATCTTAGCAATTATTTCTTGAATTTGCATTTAATTTTTTGAAAAAAAAGTGTACATAAAAGCACACAAATTAAACTTATTTTATAATTTACAACATAATTTCAATGATGTGCATGAATGTATGGGTGTAACGGCTACATCCATCAGGGGAGAACCCAAATCAATAGACAGAGTATTAGCAACACCTCCCCAGTCCCTCATGCCCCTCCCAGGTTAAACTCAAGACCAGAGTCAACACATGCTTGTTGTAATGGCTGTCTTCATGTTAGGGGTTGTGCAGATATATAAAGGCTGTTCACAGCAATTTATTAATAGACTAAGTGTGCTGTGTTCTTAGTGCTCATTGTAAATGAAAGTAGGAAGAGAAGGCAAACCAGAAATCATGGGTCTCCCTCTCCTGCATCTTCCCCAGCACCCTCCATGCCGGCTTATGAACTGGAGACACCCTTGAATCAGACAGACAACACAGTGACGGTCCTGCTGAAGCCTGCACACAGTCGAGGTGCACCTGTCAGGTATGGAGCCCAGAGGGTTGTTTTAGGTGAAAACCCAAATCAGATGGGTTTGTTTCTCCAATGTCCCTTCTAGGGGTTTGCCACAGACCGCCGTCAGCATGTAAAACCATGTCCTTATGAACTCTAATTAAAAGAAAGGACGAAAGAAGGGGCTTTGATGTGGGTGATCAAGTATAAGGAGTTTGATTCTAATGCACATGGCTGTTCTTTGAAGTCAAGGAACAAAAACCCCAGTCTGTTCAGAGGTTGCTTTCCTCCTGAAAGGTAATTGCTCTCTGCAGTTTAGTTACCCATGGGCAGATGGTATCAATGTCCTGAGCTGTATTCCTTAAATAGACTTTGTGAGTTATTTTTGTCTATTTGTTTTGTTTACATGGAGTTTTAAATCTTTAACCTTTAATAAATCAACTAATCTCTCCATTGAATGTGTAGTATATAACTATACTTTTTTGAAGAAACAAGTGATTGGAAAGACAATTGTGAAGTCTTTATTTGAACAGATTTAGGTTTATTACCATTATGTAGACTGCATTTCTCATCACATGATGATTTATATAGCCAAGAAATTGCAAATTATAACTTCTACAGTGAATGAATAAAATAAATGTATTCTTCTTCAAAAGGAGCAAAGGAATGCCTGAATAACTCTTGAATATGAACTTGTCACAAACTCAATAATTTATATAAATGAAATTTCTAGTCATTTCAGAAGTATTCAGATATTTTGTGCTATCAGAATCGCTTCCCTTCAAAATAATCTATTCCTTTGAATAGCATTCTCTAAGGAAACATTTACATTGACAAATAAGGCTGTGTGGGGTTCATTTCCGTGTGCCTTTTGTAGAGTTTTATTTCATTAACCTTCTGAAACCTGGCTGTCTTTAATCATGTTTTCTCTATAGTATCAAAGAGTGAGTCACTGAACTTCCTTCTGCCTGATAAGATATGTAAGTTTCAGTTCACAGGCTCAATATGAAAAACAGACAAGCATTGGTTGATAGATCAAATTAGGGTAGAAACAGACATTATTTTTGAAAACCCTACAAAATAGCAAGAGACTAATTTTAATTTACTCTGCTTTCTTAACGTAGTAGCCCCTGTAAGGGATTTCGGATGGCCATTCGTAGGTGCAGTGAGTGAGAATGCTCTGAAATATATAAAAGCTCTCTTCCGGGTGTAAGAATTATTTCTGCAAGAAAAACAATGCCACTGACACTACCCAGGCCCTTTGTGTTGGTATGTGTGGCTCTGAGGGGTTGCACAAACTGAATGACCCAGACTCACCCTCATTAGATGTCTGTCCAAGACCCAAGCGTACCTATAACTGCAGGTCAGACATTGTTCACTCCAGAACGCTGAATTATCGTTAAAGGAAAATTCACACTCTAGCCGTGGCCTTGAGAACATTGTTTTTCTCTGACCAATTTAAAAGCTGCCCAGACTCAGCAATAACAGACCATGAGGACAGGAGTCAGGGTTGTGTCGAAAGGCCTCATGATGACATGTTGGGGGGGGCGGCGGGGCAGAGGTCATTTACTTTCAGAGCCTCCAAACTGAAGGAGGCTGAAATCCTAACCATTTCTCCCACATTCTGTTTTATTCTTACAGAAACTCCTTCACACTTTTTCGACTCTTATTGCTTCTTTCCTCCTAACCTTTTCAGCTGGACTGTCATCTGTATTGTTGTGTAGGTCTTTCCAAGTCTTAAGTAACATTTCTTTGGGCAATCCCTGTAGTCCTCTCCCCAGAACTCCTTTTCTTGTCTTTCAAAATTATCAGTTGTGTCTCAAATGACTATTCATGTTTTCCACCATCTGGCTTGCTTAGACATGATTTTGTTCTTTTCCTTTACATCTTGGGCTTCCCTGTGGCTCAGATGGTAAAGAATCCGCCTGCAGTGTGGGAGACCTAGGTTCAATTAATGGGTTGGGAAGATCCCCTGGAGAAGGGAATGGCAACCTGCTCCAGTATCTTGTCTGGGAAATCCCATGGACAAAGGGGTCTGGCAGGCTACAGTCCATGGGGTCACAGAGTCAGACGTGATTGAACTACCAATACTTTCACATTTGTTTTTAGAGACTCTGGAGCCTTACTCATTAGTTGGAGACACCTTCTGGCTTTTTATTTCTATGTCTATAAAAATACAAATTCAGATGCTGATCAGGGTGTCCAAAATGCAGGTGCCCCATCATTTCATCAGGCCCAGCTCTAACTCTGAGAAAATTTCAGTTTATCTTGTCATATACTCTTTCACACCTGTCATACTGCCTGATTTTCTAAGTTCAGCACTGTTTTGCTTTTATGAAACATCATCTTGTTATTGGCTAACTATTCCTGGAACTGGCCGGAATCACTTTGCGTTCTACCTCTATTATGCCTACTTTCACAATGTTAGCAGCTTGAAGTGAACAAATTTACTATTTGTATCCATCATGGAAATCTATAATGCTGAAATCGAGATCAATTCTTATGGCAAACTCTTAGGTATCATTATAAAGAACTCCACTGCAGATGCTACCATTACTGGAAGGATGCTTGTCTTAAATGGGAAAATTTTATTGGCACAAATTTGAGAAAGGAAATTATCTCAGACTCACCTATCAAAAAGATTTTTTTTCAGAAAAATGAATATTCTTTTCAAGCAATTCATTATTATAGTGCAGCATAATGGGACTGATTATCTATTGAGTAGATGGAAGCCCAATATATCTAGAAAGACTAGTTTGGGAAAAAATTATCCATAATACTCTCAATCTAAATGGGTTATATGAAAATTTTCAATTTCATTTAATGTTTAGAGAAATAAGAACTCTGATTAGGGAATCAGAGGGACCTAAAATATAAAGCCATAATGTAGATTGAAACATTTGAACACATCTGGAAATTTGCAAAATGCACATGTAATCAAACTGCAATACAAGAAAGCTTTTCCCAAATGGTAAGATAAATACGAGAAGAGGAAATGGAAGTGAACATCTGTTGGCTTTCCTGGATTTTGCGCAGTATTATGTGTTCAAAAGCACTGTCATTGTGTGATTGCAAAGAACCCATTCTTTCGATTGATTTGATTTTTCTTTAATCCATATTCATTGGTGTTGAAAATTTAGTCATACTTCACTGAGGCACTTCACTGAGTGAGGTGGTTGTATATTGATTCCACTACAGACACTCAGCTTGCTTAATGCAGATTCTTGAAATTGCACTAAACTCTTAGTGTAAGTGATTGTTGTCTTTTTATTGATCAACACACCAGCTCTGTCACATAAAATTATTTAAATCCCAAGATGGCCAGGAAGAACACAGAGTCCATCATTCTAGCCAGTAAACAGGCACCCAGGACAGAATTTTAATGTCTGCTCATGGATTGAGTTTTTTTTGTCTTTAATAAGGCAAGGAAAAGCTTCGTTTTCTTTTACTCATTGAGAATCACCTCCATTCTCTCTCTTCTCCTCTCCACTGTTTATTACATGCAGACACAGTCCAACAGAGAAAACCCTTATAATTTGGCACTAAAAGAGCAGCTCTAAATAAAGAATGAGTTGTACACAAAGCGTTGTGCTTTTCTTGTACTGACAAAAGTTCTGTTTGTGATTTTACTCCTGTGATGTATGTGTTTGTATTATAATCTCCTCTGTGCAGTAACCCTCATTAATGATGTTTTATACCTTCTAATGGGCTGTAGCTTGAGACTCAATCACGTTGTTGTAATTCAAATGACTCTCATTTTTGTTCTTTAGGCATTGTTGCTTTAATTCGTTCATAAATGTTTTGGAGCTCTGTGTCTTCTTAATTAAAACTCAGAGCTTGAATATGTTAACTAATTAAATATTTTGATATTCATTTCAGTGAAATGTTCAAAGATTACCAAATCATTCTTTGATTCATTCATTCAGGAGAAACTATTGAGTGGGGAAAACATCTATTACAGTTGTGAGTCTGCAGGGAGAGAGGGAAGGAGGGCAGAAATCACATCAGCAACCAGGACATTAACACGGAGGCTGAACTGTGTGAATGTAATTTTAATTCATGGCAGCAACGTTGTTCTTCTAATAAAGAGAAAGCCCCAGTTTTTTTGTTATCATTGAAATATAGTTGATTTACAATGTTGTGTTTAATTTCTGCTGCACAGCAAAGTGACTGTTAGACATATATATGTATAACTTTTTAAGATTCTTTTCCACTATGGTTTATCATAGGATATTGATATAGTTCCCTGTGCTATAGAGTAGGACCTTGTTTATTCTATGTATAATACTTTGCATCTGCTAATCCCAGCCTCCCAGTCCATCCGTCCCCCAACCCCTAACCCCTTGGCAACCACGAGTCTGTTCACTATGTCTGTGAGTCTCTTTCTGTTTCATAGATAAGTTTATTTGTGTCATACTTTAGGTTCCACATATAAATGATATCATTCTTTTCATAGCTGAACAATATTCCAGTATATCCATACCACATCCTTCCTCTACCCATTCATCTGTCGATGGACATTTGGGTGTTTCCATGTCTTTAACCTTGATTATTTTAATGGTTGCATTGGTAGTCATCGGAGACTTATATGTGGTTGTCCTCTCAGTTGAATGCTTCCTCAACAGATAGGTTTAAAAAGCAATTTGTGAATAGTTTCTGTTGCTGAGAATTGGGGCCAAAATCTTAAAGCAAATAGGGACTTCATTGCCTTAAGAATAAAGAAGAGCAGAGGGCATAGGAATCGAAGGCATATTTTGCCTTACTTTTTCAATGTGTGTTCTAGTTAATTAAGATTTCAAATGAGATAAGGAAGTATTTCTTGCAGTCAAAGGCAATCATAAATGCTTTATCCATCCAGACCACTTCTGATTTAAAAATGAAAACTCGCATCATGTAATAGCTGCAGTTTCATATAGAAGTCAAGAATTTATTTTTATATAAAACATTCAGATTTTTGTTAGACTGGTTTTGCCTTGTATTTGTCATCATGGTAGACTGCAAACGTGTGCTGTTTTCATTTACTCCTGTCCTTTTTCCTCATGCTGTTTTGCCTTACATAGAAAAGTAGGAAACATGTACTGATATTTAAGGCTTGTTGTTAACTTCTGATGTTTATTTTTCACTCATATTACTCATCAAGGGCTTCCCAGATGGCACTAGTGGTAAAAAAAAAAAAAAAAAAAAAAACCATCTGCCAGTGCAGGAGACATTAGAAATGTGGGTTCCATCCCTAGATGAGGAAGATCCCCTGGAGGAGGGCATGGCAACCAACTCCAGATCCCATGGATAAAGAAGCCTGGCAGGCAACAGTCCACAGGATCGCAAAGAGTCAGACGTGACTGAGCATGCATACATTCATCAAATATTCTTTTGTAATAAATTAGGTAGAAAATTTTAAATGCATTAAAGGATGCTATTTTTCTCATTATAGAGCTCTTCTCTGAAAAATCCACTCTTAGTCTTAAAAGAAGGTGAAGAACAACTTTTCATTCCATCAAGAATAAAGAGGCCATAGAGCAATTGTATTTATTTAAAGAAAATGTGTTCCATTTCTCACACGTGTTCCATTTGATCTTGGTGCTATATACGAAATGAGCTTTATTCTCCTGCACTCACGTCTCAACTGGGTATAGCACGGCAGTTTTTGTTAAAAGGACTCAGTGTGAGAGCACCAGTGAGTCTGTGACACCTGCCAACTCAGATGGGACTGTGCAACTAACCTTGTCAGTAAAAGGAAAGAAAGAGGCCGTTACTACTAACAGGAGGTATGAGATAATCACACACTTGGTTCTAAGAAGTTGCCTATCTTAGGAACTGCCATTGTTGGCATATGATTAACTATGGTTTAGAAGTTTGATGTTAGGAAGTATGGACCAGATCTTTCTTAATTTTCTTTAAAGCAGCAGCAATCTGCTTGTCTCCCATTTCTAAGTCCCAGGAGAGACCTTATCCCTCTATTGTCAACCACCTTCCTGATGCCTTGTTCTCTTCCCCTGCACACAAGGAGCCTTTGAGCATGTCAACACTCTAGGCTTCTTGTAAAGATGAAAGGAGGTAATATTTTTCAAAACTCTTCAAACGGAGCTTCGCATGCACTTAATGCTAAGTGAGCGCTTTTTCTTGCTCTGGCGCTCTTCAGACTGGAGCAGTGATGGCTCGTGTTGTTTATTTTCAGAAGACCAGCCGTAGACCTCGCAGTTTTCCTTTGTCTTATTCTCTTCAAAACTGTTATCACAAAATTCTGATTTGACATGAAAAATAAGAATTCCGTAACTGTCTCTATCAATAAATTCTAAGTAGAATTCCTATGAATTCTGATTCCTCTACTGCATTTGAGAGTTTGTCTCTGGCTACCTATTTATTTCTGCCTTTTTGAGTTTTGAGGAATTGATGCTATAAATAGGTAATGAACTGTCCCCCAAATGTACAACAGCTCTTTAAAAAGGTTAGGGGTTTCCCTGTTGAAGCCTGAGTCATTAGCTAATTACAGTCTTTATCAGCTCTACTGAATAAACCTAACTGTAAAACAGAAGGAAACCTATCTTCTATTTTGTTGTTTAGTTGCTCAGTCATGTCTGACTCATTCCCTTCTTGTTGTTCAGTCTCTAAGTCATGTCTGACTTTTTGTGACCCTGTGGACTGTAGCCTGCCAGACTCCTCTGTCCATGGGATTCTCCAGACAAGAATACTGGAGTAGATTACCATTTCCTTCTCTAGGGATTTTCCTCACCCAGGGATTGAATCCATGTCTCCTGCATTGGCAAGCAGACTCTTTACCACTGAGACACCTGAGAAGCCCAAAGAATTACTCTAAAAGTCAAGTTCACTATATGCCAGACCGACAAAGGGTCAATGAGACACTTGGCTCAAGGGAGTCTGATGTTCTGTGTACTCTCAAAGAATCTGCTTGTCCTTTCACTCTCTTAAAAGAAAGGTGTTTGTGATTCACTGGACTGGCCTGATCTGGGGATGAGAAGTGTATTATACTTATAGAGGGCTGAGGTAGCCGGATGGGAGGAGAGGGAGATGGGGCTGGACCGGGTGACCTCATGCTCCACACCAGGGGGTTGAAGATGTAACTGCTAGGCTGTGAGCAGCCATCCAGGGATTTATGTAAGGAAAACATGTAGGAACGATCAGCTGGAGTCTGGAGGGCAGGTTAGCTGGGTGGGGTGAAGGGCAGGTGTGACAGAGGAGGTGCGCCTGGGGCCCGCCAGCCCTGCCTGGGTTCCTTTCATCCACCCAGCCAAGATACTGCTAACCCGTAGAGTAGGGCTCTTATAAATGCCAAATGCTAATTCTCATTAGGAACAGGACTTCAGGGAACCAAAAATGTTTAGTTTTTCAGAAGAAGAAAAAAGAGAATGTATCGCCTAATCAGGGTGATTAGTGATATTAACAGTTTAAAGTATTATTGAAGTGAATAAAAACTAGCTCAGCCATGACTCTGATAGTTTACTGGAAATTACTTATCGTTTGCAAATATTTTTTAGACCTCAATTTCTGTAAGCCGCAAACAGACGGCATGATTAGTCCCTCTTGCTCAGAAGAACCTTCTGGATCATTCTGTTTTTGCTTCTCTCTACATTCCCTTTGCTGTATCACCCTGATGCCTTTGCCTTGAGCCTGTGCTTGGCACTTTGGGGACGATTTTTGAACATTATACATGTATGTGTTTCAGTGCCTATGAGTGGGTGAGGCACAGTGTCTTGCTTACTGAAAGCAGAGTGCAGAAAGAATGAATGCTCCAGGACGCTGAGCGGATACGTGTGGCTGACTCTTGACTGGGGGCAGGGAAGACTCAAGTTTTTGATCACACTATTTCTCATTCTTTTTTTATTTCATTCCTATGCCCAGAAGAACCCATACTTGTCTCTGCAAAGCTAATTGTCTGAGATTGGAGTGACAGAATACATGAAGGCCCTTGAGCACCGTTTATAGTGGAGGTCAAATGTGATGTGTGACCGCCTCCCTGGAGGTGAGGTCAGTAGCACTTTGCACCCCATTCCCACACTGACCAGAACCCCAGAAGCCCCCTGTCGGGGGGAGGGATGCAGACCTACAAGTTGAAGTCACTGTCCACTGACCATAGAGAAAGTTACTTGCTATTTCTTTCCCCTCATCTATCTGGACCACAAGATAAATCTTACAGGCAAATCATTTAAAACCCATCTCAGTTGTAAACCCAGAGACCCAGAGTTTGCAAAGGCCTTGACTTGAACAACTTACCACCTGAGTGGCGAATCTCAGCAGTGATCTGCCGCAGGCTCTCGGCACTGCTGATCTTCCTGATCACGATTATTGATTCCACGGAGTTGAAGGGATGGGTTTCCAGACGTGTTCCCAGCTAAAACTGAGAACCTTTGGGAGGCAGGATCTTAGACGTTTTGACAAAGACTAACTGATCTGACTACAAATGCCTTGCTTTCATTTTTTCAAGTGTTATAATCACGTAAGGGCTTCCGAGATAGCTCAGTTGGTAAAGAATCTGCCTGCAATGCAGGAGACCCTGGTTTGATTCGTGGGTTGGAAAGGTCCCCTAGAGAAGGGATAGGCTACCCACTCCAGTATTATTGAACTTCTCTGGTGGCTCAGATGGTAAAGAATCCACCTACTGTCTCACCATCCTAGCACAGTGACTTGAACATAAAGATGCTTCGTAGATATTTGGTAAACAAATAAATGAATAATTGGCCAATGTCGGTGCTCAAATTTCTTACAACACTTGGCACTTTTACAAAAGGCAAGATTTTCACCAGACTGATAATCTCAGAGAGTTCTTACCACTTCTCACTGAGCAGGACATATACCAACACTAGACAGGAAACACAGAGAAATGAAAAAATGGGACACAGAGAGAGAGGGAGACCTGGGTTCAATCCCTGGGTGGGGAAGATCCCCGGACACCCCACTCCAGTATTCTTGCCTGGGAAATCCCGTGGACAGAGGAGCCTAAAGGACTATAGTCCATAGGATTGCAAAGAGTTGGACATGACTGAAGCAACTAAGCGCGCACACACACACACACACACACACACACACACACACACACACAATCTCATAAATACATGAGAAAAGATTACCGGTTCGAAGAGGCTGACAAAGTTAATCTCCAGGCAGACGGTAAAAGCCAGTCCAGGGAGCCGCTGAGAGCCTTGGGCTTTGGGAGCCCAGGGTCCACTTGAAGAGGACCAGACTGCTCTCCTCAGGTGTCAGCACTTTGGGAGCCTGTGGGTGGGGGCTGGGGTGCATAGCCATATAATAAGAACAGGTTTTGTCATTGTCCTCGGCAGAGAACATTTGTTCAACCAGCACCTCTAAATATGCACTGTGTAATTGTTTATGATGAGAACAGCAAAGCACAGAAACATGCTGATGTGCCTTCTATTTCGCCAAAAGCTATTTTTGTTAAGTCTGTTATTACATTATGCTTGTGATGGTTACCTGTACTTGGCTTTCAGCTTCTTAATTTAAGTAACACTTCATTCTTCAATCTGTTAGATATAGAATGATTAGGGAGCAATGTTCACTTTTTCCATATCGTCATATCCCTTTGGAATTGTTCTCTGTGTCCCAATTTTTCATTTCTCTGCGTTTCCTTATAGCATTTCCTGTCCAATGTCAGTATATGTCCTGCTCAGTGAGAAGTGGTAAGAGCTCTCTGAGGTTATTAGTCTGGTGAAAATCTTGCCTTTTGTAACAGTGCCAAGTATAAGAAATTTGAGCACCAACATTGCCAATTATTCATTCATTTGTTTACCCAACATCTATGAAGCATCTTTATGTTCAAGTCATGGTGCTAGGGTGGTGAGTAAGCTGTACAGAGTTACTGAGGGCATGTGACAGAGGAGGAAACCCAACAAGGAAATCAACTGCAGAAACTCAAAGGAGCTGCAGCAGGTGACCAGTCAGGACTGGAAGACCACTGTAGATTCACTGAAGGGGGGAGCAGCCCATGGAATGGCCTAGGATCACAGAAAGTAAAGCGGTGTAGACAGTGGTCATCCCGGAAAACACAATTAAAACTGCATACACAGTAAATGAAGTTTGATCGGCACTCAAGAGTATTAATTAGATTTATGAATTTAATGTTGGAAGTGAGCCTTTTCCTGGGCTAATCATTATGTAAAATGTATGTAAATGTAATAGAAAATCCAAAAGGGTCACAAAATGATTTTCATAATTTAGTTTCTGAATATCCTTCGGTACCTCAAACCTAATTAAGTGTGCAATAGATGTTTATTGAATTGAACCTCATCTTTTCCTTGTGAGCAGAAGTCATTATCACTGACGCCTTTATAGATGAGAAGCTGAAGGTCTCAAACCTCCTTTTAACTCACTGAACATATAAGGAAGAAGAAGATATTAAATTTATATTCTCATCACTAAATAAAAGTTAAATACTACACTCTTCCATAGATTACAGAAGCATTAAAAAAAATACCCTGCTTTTACCCTTGGATCAATTGTATTATTATTAATAAGACTATATTCAGAAGGGCTATTTCAAAGAAGTCATTGTTAAAAATACGCATTCATCGGAAGGCCACTGGAATCTCACATGCCTAGGCTGAAGCCTTTGAAACTTCTCCTGCTTCTCACCTTGTGGGGTCACTGACACCCCTCCCTTTCTCCTTTTCTTTCCATCCCTCCATAGGTGAGAAAGAGGCTTGGGAGGTAGGCGAAATGGATGAAGAGGGTCTGCTGTGTGGTGATGGATGGTAACGACTTGTCCTGGTGATCACTCTAGAGTGTGTACAGATGTTGAATTTTAATGCTCTGCAGTGGAAATCTATATTCCCAAAAGCTGGGAACCATAGAGAATTATTACAAAGAATTCTCTGAAAACAAAGAATTCTCATCAAAGTCAACTAAAAATGTAATGAAAACTTTAAAAATTAATTTATTACTAGCTTTTTTGTTTTTTTTTAATTAATTAATTTTTTTATTTTCTTTACATTATCATGTTGATTTTGCCATACATTGACATGAATCTGCCATGGGTATACATGTGTTTCCCTTCCAGAACCCCCCTCCCATCTCCCTCCTGATTCCATCCCTCTGGGTCTGTTTTTTTTTTAAGAAAAGAACACTCACATGGACCAGAAGTCTTCAGTTTGCATCTGGGCTATGTTGTTTACTATTGCGTGATCTTGGGCATCCTGTGAGCTCTGAGTCTTTCTTTAGTTCTCAAATTGGACTCCAACACATGACCCACCCATCTCATGACACTGTCATGAAGATTAATACAGGTGAAAGTTTTGTAAGCTGAAGTGCTGAGAAAGTGTAAAACTGTAATATCAGAATTTGCTTAGCAGAAATATTGACTGGATTGGTGTCCAGTTTTTATTCCCTTTTTTTCTTGCTTTGGGTAGTATTTCCCCAAAGTCTTTCTAAAATTTCTCATTACTACTGCCTTTAACTTTTATACCAATATACACGATTATCATTTACGTAGGATCTGTGTTCTAAAGGAAACCCATACTTTGACAGTAAGCTGATGGTCATTGAAAGAAATGTGTGTGATCATTCTGTAAAATTATCAAAGTTTTAGAAGACCTATTGTTCCTTCAAAACCCCACAGTGATGAGAAAGAATTGTTGGTTGGAGTAGTTACAAACAAGGGCCCTTTCCTGGGAAGGAAGGTATAGAAATGTTCAGAATCATCAAATATGCAGCCAACTCCAGCATGGAGTTTGGTGACCCTGGGTTTAGATCCTGGTGCTTATATGCCCCATGATCTCGGGCAAGTGGCACAACTTTTCTGTCTCATTCTCCCCTTGAAGTAGATGTGAGAACGTCCACCTCCGAGGGCAGCCGGGAGGTGAATAACGGAGAGCAGAGCTCTCAGCACAGCGTCTAACACAGACGTCCTCTGCTCATTGTTGAAAAGCTCTTCTTATAACTGTTGATGCTATTCTGGTCTGTAAAGATGGTCGTGTCTTATAGACAACAGGGTAGCCCCTTATCTTATGCCTGTGTCGCAGGAAAGCTTCTAAGTCCCAGAAAAATACTCCTGAGCCTCAGTGATGATCTGACGGGAATAATAATTATGATAATAAAAAATGAAGCATTATTGTGACTTAGATAGAGAGCTTTAATGTGTCAGACTCATGCTTGGTCCTTTATGAAATGATTCTAATTGTCAGAGCAGATTTCCTGCTCAGATGCCCATGCTCCATGCACAGATAAGGAACTGAGGTCTGGAATGGGGGGGAGATGGGGGGGTTGACAGCCACGCTCTCCCTGTACAACACTATGTGGCCTGCAGGCACCTCCCAGAAGCGGTCCACACCACAGAAATCGTCCCAGCAGGATCTCTTTGGAACCAAGGTGGTTGCATCTCCCTTTGCCAACAAGGGCTTTTCTGAAAATTAGTATCTTTTCTTTATTGTCTCTTCCAGAGTTAAGAAAACATATCACACCTTTGTCTTTAGATTATGATCCTTGCAATCTTGGGGGCTTATCAATATTAAGAATCCTAATTCTTAAAAATTAGAAGCAGAGGTTTGGGGTTGTTGTTGTTTTCATTATTTCTTTGTTATGATTTTTAAACTAAGACTTTGTAAAACTTTTGGTCAAGTCTAACTCCATCAGAATCTGTTCAGTGTTTACCAGCGAAATACATTTTGATACTTAAAGGACTTGGGTTGAACAGAGTTGCTTTAGTGTTTTGGACTGTTTTAATCAAATTCATCAGTCTTTTTTGTTGATCTGTATGTTCTTTTTTTCCTTTTAGCATCTTAATAGTCCCCAAAGAATAAAGAAAGAAAATACCAATTCTTCTGAAATGCTTATTAATGGCTTTTTAAATTGTCCCCTCTCTTTTATTGAAGAAGGATTGTAACCTGCAAGAGCACCTTAAACCTTTGGGACTAATGGTTCTTTTGTCACAGTTCTGGAACCTTTTGTAAAGGTTGCTAAAATTGGTTAAGGAAAAGAGCTCTAAGTACTTGACTTCCACCCTAAAATTTTTCCTATTTTCATTGGTACACGTAGTCACAAAGACCAAGTGTCACTTAACAGTAAAACTTCTGTTTTAATTACTATACAGGCTCTGTTTTTTACGACTTCTTATAGCTGAATTGCTACAAAGTGTGTTCACGAAAACTGTGCTGAGTCTCTTATTACCACCACCACCCCGCTTCTACCACCAGATTTTGGGTGACTTTTACTGTATTAAAAAATAATACTCTGGATCCCTTTACTGCCAGGAAACAAAGATCATTTTTATTAAAGTTGCTTTTAGGATGACAGTGTCAGTCATCTCTTTGAAAAATTCATTTTGAAAACTAGGTTTGTTCTTCCAGAACCCTTGAAAAGCAACCTGAAAAATGGCAGGGGATGATAAAAATAATAGAGTAGGTGTAGTTGAGCTTTTATACAATGGAACTTAATTTAACTTTCCCTCCAAGTCCATTTCAAACTTGCTTTTTGTGCATGAAAATATATTGCCTCTCTGTCCTTCCCCTGTCTCAGATTTTCTTTTTCTTGAACATAATCCCCTCTGAAGGATTCTGGTTATGAGATCAGTGCCCCAGCCTGGTGCTCCAGGGCTTGCAGGACAGGCGCACAGGCCCCTTGTCCAGGGAGAGGACCGGGCAGGGGGCCGCCTGTGGCCTGGGAAGGCAGAAGGGGACCCCACTGCCAGATTCTGCCACCATCACCCCCCCAAACCACCAACATATCTGTAATATTTTGACTTGATCTTCATAGTTACAGTGGATATCAAATGAAATAGTAGAATTGAGAAATGATGGCCCTTGTTACCTGCGGCACGGTTGTCGAAGGTAGGAAAGGTCGTTCCAGGTTTGCCAGGGTGGAGGCCTGGGGAGAGTAGGGGCGGGGGAGCGGAGGGACCTGCTTCTTGTTCCTCCCCTCAGGCCTCACAGGGGATGGGAGTCAACACCCAGACCTGCTCGTTAGGCCCTACAGTGTCCTTCTAGTAGGATCTGGGCACCATGGAAACTGAGGAAAACGCAGCCTCTCCCAGGGTTCCTCTTGGGGAAACCCAGGGACTCTTGGGACAGGCCTGCTGGGACCCCCGCAGGCATCGGAGCCACAGTCCGGCCCATTACCCTCAGTCTTCGGTCCTGTTGATGAAGGGTCCCCAGGGGGCTTGGGAGCTTTGCAGGCAGTCTCTGATGAGTCTGACAGGAAGACCTGCTGGGACTTGGGTGGAGCTTTGTACACTCAGGGGGTTGTAGTGAAATAGGGTTTGCGCTGGGACCACAAAGACATTCAGTCTTTTGTTTGCTGTTGTTACTTTGGCCTTAATTTGGGGGAAAGGTGGTGGCCGGAGGCAGCACAGGACAGTTTTTGGTGTCACCGGCAGCAGGAGCGTTTGGGCACCAGGTCCGGAGCAGACGTCCCCAGAGCAGCCGATGCCACGGGAGACTTTGATGTAGACACGGACTGCTCCCTGCCTCCTCCTCCACTTGGTACAAACCCTCATCAGCATCTCGTCCCAGTCCTCGGTTTGAGGAACCTGTTTCTAATACTCCAAGGCTGTGCTTCTCATGATGGGGACAGTCTGGTCTTTGTTCCTCTTTTTCTTCCTCCCTTGTGCCTCTCACAGGGCTTGCATGTGATAAATATCATAGAAAGGAAGGAAATATGGATAAAATAGTTTTCTTCTCACTCATCAACATCACACCTTGCCTGACCTAGTACCAGGAGCTATGAAATATCAGAGCTGAAAACACCCTACTGGTCAGAGGATGATTTGGTGACAGAGCTGGACTGACTCCACTGGTGTGGGCCTCAGTTCACTGTGCTTTCACCCCTTCTAGACGTTGGCATGTAAGAATCCGCCTGCCAATGCAGGAGATGTGAGTTTGATCCCTGGAGGAGGACATGGCAACGCACTGCAGTATTCTTTCCTGGAGAGTCCCATGGGCAGAGGAGCCCCGGGGGCCGCAGTCCATGGGGTTGCAAAGAGTTGAACACCACTGAGAACATATGCATGCACGTCTCACCTCACCTGCACTATTGCTGTGAATACTTTTAGAGACCGAAAGACTCTGAATTAAATATAATATAAACATACAACAATGAAGATATTTAGTGTGGCTCTGATAGTATTCAATTTTTCTAGTTTTATTTAAAACCCTAGAGCAATTTAAGAAAAACAGCTTTAAAAATAGTAGGGGACTTTAGGTTGTAATTTTTACAGTCATGTGTTTGTTATGCAGTTGTGATGATTACATTATGATAAACATAAGTGAAATGAAATGTGCAAAGGAAAGCATCTTCACTTGTCAAAAGGGGGAGAAGTCACTCTTAAAGATGTTCCATCTTGGACTAATTTACTTGCAATTTGGTGCCTGTTGTGAAGATTAATAACACGTGGCCTTTTACACAGCTTCTCAGCCCATGTCTAACGTTCCAGTTGTCCTTTTATTACCCCAAACCTCCATAACTGTAGGATTTTTTTTCTCCCTGCCCTTTGTTCACAATATGGAGCAGTAATTGAGTTCATATTTCTCGCCCAACCTTTCAGCTATAATTAATATTTTATGATACCAGATTTATCACTAACTAGCAGAACAGTATGATGTAGGACCACATGCTCAGGCACACATGCACACACACACGTACACACACATTCAGTACAGAAGTAACTTAGGGATGCCAGGCAAGCTCCTGATGATGAATGACAGCTGCAAGAGCATCAGTTTTATTTGTGGTACCCTGCAAGTGTGCCACAGCAGTAGATGGCCAGTCTTATCTAGAACAGAGCAGGACAAAGAGAAATGAAGGTGGCCAACACAGAATACTCGACCCCACGGATCAGTTTCTGCTACACAGTGTGTTACCCAGGGGCCACTGTCCGTGAAAACCTGGTGACCACACCTCATTTGTGAGTCAATGAGCAGGACATGCTCATTCAGCTGCTCTCAGCTCCCGTGTTACATGGATCCTAGGCATGATGATAAACACATTGACCTTAGGGAACTGACCGTTTTTTCCCCCTAATTTTCAACTGGTGGCAATATTTTTAAAACATTGTTCAGTTGAACCTGGTCATTCTGATCTTCAGGGTGTCCTTTCAGTAAATGCTGACAGGTTTGGGGAAAGGAAATGACTGGAAAAAAAACAGGAAGGAAATGCAGTCTGTGTTACTGCATAAATAAACCTGAATTACACATTTCTCTTACCCATTTTGCATAAAATTTATATTTTCATTTTCCCTCAGCCCCCAAAGAGTTAATCTTCAAGAAGGTATTGATATTAGATTCTATTCTTTTTTTAATTTTTAATTGAAGGGTAATTGCTTTACAGAATTTGTGGTTTTGTCATACATCAATAAGAATCAGCCATAGGTACACCCATGTCCCCTCCCTTCTGGACCTATCTCCCATCTCCCTCCCCATTCCACCCTGCAGCCTATCACAGAGTCCCTGTTTGAGTTCCCTGAGTCATACAGCAAATTCCCATTGGCTATCTATTTTACATATGGTATTGTAAATTTCTAAGTTACTGTTTCCATACATCACCCCTTCTCTCTCCTCTCCTCCCCCTCTATTTTCTTAAAAGAGAAAATGGGTGGCTTTTACCAAAAATTTCAAATCAAGTTAAGGTAACACTATTAAGTGTTATGAAATGAACAATATTCTAAGCCTTTGAAATGATGAGAAACACCAACTTTAAAGGATTAGCAGAAGCAACAATGAAATAGATCAGGACTTTTCTCCCCTCATCTCTCCTCTTCACCCAACATTCTGCTATCTAGTTGGATTAGTCACTCAGTCATGTCTGACTCTTTGTGTCCGCCAGGCTCCTCTGTCCATGGAATTTCCCAGGCAAGAATACTGAGTGGGTAGCCTTTCCCTTCTCCAGGGGATCTTCCCAATCCAGGGATCAAACCCAGGTCTCCAGTGCAGGTGGATTCTTTACCATCTGAGCCACCACGCGAGTCTGTCTAGTTGGATAACCCTTCAATGTTCTATGCTGATAAGGAACAGAATAAGTAGGTAAGAAGAATGGACTTACAACTAAAGGCTTAATCTTGAAATGAATTAGGACACACATTTTAAAGCCAATTTCACATCTGCAGCCGGCTTATCCTCAACGTCTTCAAAGTTAGAAAATACCAAAACCATTTCATTGCATTTGAACTTTTATGTTTAATGAAGTCCATGAAAGATGTTCAGATGTTCTTTCCTAGGTTATACTTCAAGGGCTATTCTGTATAAATGCAGATTTCTTATTCTCCTGCTAAGAGGCTTAGAGTTTTGTTGTAGGAAAGCCTAGCATCAATTAAACTTTAAATTTCATTCCGTAAGAAAGTTTGGCTATGATGATGTCACATTTTTGGCAGGTTAATCCTCACGATGAATTGTGCTTTCATATTGCAAATGCCTCAGAAAAGCTTTGTGTTACTTTAAATTCCAGAATAGTGGTGGAGGAAGGCTAGCAATGGTGTGACTGATAAACAAAGGGAATATGATTAATACATTAAGAAGATAATAGAATATTAATTCAGCTCACTAAGCTAGAAACTTCTATTTGGTTTACCATCCTTGAGAATTTCTCTTTTTTTTTTTCCAATCATCCTTTTAGGAGAAGCATTCAAATTGTGAGATTTTCAAAGCTGCTTTTTAGCTAACACTTGTGGTTGGAAAGTTCTTATGAAAATCATCAGTGGGGATGATGTTATTTGTACAAAAGAAAAACACATCAGTCATCAAGTTCTGTCGAGGTACCGTTGACCTGGCTGTCCATACCGGGTTGATTTCCAGCTGGGGGTCAGCAGTGTGTGGCCACTGGGTGGCAGAAGGGACTTGGCCACGTTTCATTAGCGCCTGGACTTTGATAGAGGGGGATAGAAAAGAGCTGTCTGACCTTTCAGTGCTTAAATTATTAAAGAGCAAATAGATTTGAGGTCTGGATGCTTGCAAATCGAATTTGTCTTGTGGAGCAAGGATGAAAAGACATTCTGGGTTTGAAATTGCTCCGGTCTACTTATTTCTTCCTTTAATATATCTGAAGATGAGTAGATGGTGGCTATTTAAGAAGTAATATATCTGGAGTAGAGTGTATGGCCTAACATGCCAACTGGCTAAAATCAAGACCCATTAAGTAATCATTTAATCCTTGAATTTTCATATGATTCTCATAAACCTGATTGAAAAAATTAATTTTTTTTCATTCATATTCACTTGGAAGGCATCTCAATTCTAAAAGGAAACCATCTTTCTCTTGTTGTTGTTTAGTCACTAAGTTGGGTCCGACTCTTTGAGACTCCATGGAATGTAACCCACCAGGCTCCTCTGTCTATGGGATTTTCCAGGCAAGAAAACTGGGGTGGATTGCCATTCCCTTCTCCAGAGGATATTCCTAGCCCATGGTTCAAAACAGTGTCTCCTGTATTGGCAGGTGGATTCCTTACCACTTAGCCACCTGGGAAGCCTTAGAGAGTGTCAAATACATTGTTCAAGTTAAAGCAAGGCATTGCCTGGCACATACTAGGGGCTCAAAAAATATTTGTTGAATTAATAAAAGAGTAGCACTGGGGAAAACTGACAAAGTGGGGGGCAGGGTTGGAAATGGATGAAAAGTGAGAAGTGGAGATGATGGAAGAGGGGGTAGAAGACACAGAGATGCAACTTCTAATTCTCTCCAGTTCTTGTTTATTTGTGGGTCATACGGCAGAGACTTGCAATCTAACCCACATTAGCTTATCATAGAACTTCTCCTTGGGAACATCCTCCTCTCTTGGGTCTTGTATATTCAGGAAATGAATACAAAATAGGCTTAGTATTAGATTTTAGTAAAGCATATTATTAGCAATTATCAGTATATTTCCTCCCTATATATTACATACAAGGTACATAAAGTAGAAATTACTTCTGGATTGTGTTACGTTTTCAAAAATATATACTTCATGGCCCACTTCATTCTAAGTCTCACAAGATACAGAAATCACTGTCTCATCTGATGGTCAGGAGACCATGTCAGCTATTACTTAACTATGTGCCCCAAAGAGAATGGGCACTTTACCTCTGAACCTCAGTTTTCTCATCAATAAAACCAGAAAATAAAACCTACATATGCAAGACTCCTGGGCTAGTATTTCCTGTATGAAATAATTTCTACAATTTTTTCTATGCATAAATCTTCAAATTTCTACATTATCTATTGTAGTATACTAGACTTCCAAGAAGTTGCTTTTAAAGTGGAATTTGGAGCATCGTGTCATATAGCAAATAAATTGGGAAAGATTTCTAATAGAAGAAAGCCAATGTTAAAAGTTACTTAATGGAGAATCTCTTTGCAAAGCAATGAATTATTTTTTGATTTGTCCATCTTGCAAGAGTAGTCCTTGTATGCTGAATAAAAAATATAAAATGACCTTGGAGATCCGTCTGATTCTCTCATTTCATCAGAAAAAATAAGATCCAAAGACATTAATTTAGATGCCAGATTTTAGCAGAATTAGGAGCAGAGCTTAAATGGTGCACATGCCAGTGTCTGCCACCCCAACAGCAGGCCCTGCAGAAGAGTCCCAGCTTCTCTGTTGATGTTTGCACTTCTCTGACTGAAGCTTTGAGAGTTGCGCATTGTCCTTCTGTTACGTTCTGTTTGTTGCATGCCATCATCAAGGTTAGCTAATCCCATATTTGGTGGAGAAGTGTCCAAGAATTTGCAGGTGTATTATAATTGCCACATCTGACTGTAGATGTAAGAGGTCAGAGAGAAGGGGGTGTGAAGTAAAAGTCCCCTTTCACCTCTGTCTGTGTTCCTAGTCTCTGACCCCTATAGGAAGGTCCTCCCTAATTTCTTCCTTCCTTGTTGCATCCATCCTGCCAGTAAGAATGCCACAGGGTTTGGAGGAACATCCTGTAGGAGCGGTAAAAAGTCTTGAGGTTAGAAAGAATCCTGTTTTCTTTTCTGGGTTTACCTGCCTGCTCAGAAAGCCCTTTATCATTACCTTGTAATCCTGCTGGACCCCCTGCCTAGTGAGCAATCAGCCTCATGTTCTACAGCCATCAATTTTTATTGGAACAGAAGGAGATTCACCAGGTGCAGATCCCAAGTGCACAGGGACAGGAGCATAGAGGGAGACCTCCGCTCGCTGAGTCCAGCTGGTGGAGGTGGAAAGCACCTCCCTCCTGTTCTGCTTCCCCAGCTTAAACGAGTGTCCATGCTGAGCAACCCCAGGACTAGAGAGTTGTGCTTGGGGAGTCACGGTGCTTTTCTGATAACGTAAGAAAAAGATACATCTCCTTGTCAGAAGAACTTGCAATCTAATCTGGATTCACTTTTACAAAACTGCTGCCAAGGTTTCTCTGTATTAGAATCATTTTTTTTCTCCAACCAAACTGCACAGAAGTTCATCATTCTAGTAAATGTATGCATCTCAGTAAAGAAATCCATCCCTTCAAGGTCTCTCCCATTCTCCTAAGGCTAATTCAAAATTCACAAACATTGCAAAAGGGTGCAGAGAGAAAGGTGGGTAGGAGCCAGGAGACCCATTCCTCCCAGGAGACATCTGAACTCACAGCATTTTCTGAGGATACTCAGCCCCATCTTATCTTTTATGTAATTCAAATGCCCTGTTCATGATTTCCCCTTAGAAACTGCTTTCAACTCCTAGTTGTTGGCTTTTGAAATGCAAATGCCTTTTTTCTGTCCTGTCTTTCCACTGACCGAATATGGTGAATGCAAAGGAATGTAAGAAAATATGGGTTCCTTTTTATTGCTGAATAATATTCCATTGTGTATATGTACCACAACTTCTTTATCCATTCATCTGTTGATGGACATCTAGGTTACTTCCATGTCCTAACTATTGTAAATAGTGCTGCAGTGAACATTGGAGCACATGTGTCTTTTTCAGTTGGTTTAATATATGTGGAATCTAGAAAGATGGTACTGATGAACCTATCTGCAGGACAGCAGTGGAGATGCAAACGTAGAGAACAGACTTGTGGACACAGTGGAGGAATGAGAGGGTGGGACAAATTGAGAGAGCAGCAGGTCAACATATACATTACCATATGTAAAATAGATAGCCAGTGGAAATTTGCTGTGTAACCCAGGGAGCTCAAATCTGGTGCTCTGTGATAAGCTAGAGGAGTAGGATTGGGTGGGAGATGGGAGGGAGGTTCAAGAAGGAGGGGGCATTAAAAAAAAAAAAGAAGGAGGGGGCATATGTATACCTATGGCAGATTCATGTTGATGTATGGCAGAAACCAAAACAATATTGTAAAGCAATTATCCTCCAATTAAAAATAGATTAAAAATATATGTATATGGAAGTTACACCTTGGTTAGCCTGAATCATCACACCTTGTATCTTGTGACCTGATAAAAATTCACAGGTGTTCAAACAGATATCACTGAAGAAAATATCATGGTGCCTTTTTCAGTGAACTTACAGCTGGTATAGTTTCATTGATTGGTTAAACCGAGTTCATTTTCTACAAATTTCATCTTCAATACCGTACAAGAGGAACATTATCTTGGTGTTCGACTCAACCAAAATTGCTATATAAAGTTTTAACTATGGTGAATTTTCTTTCCTTCCAGAAACTGTCTTATTCTGGGCTAGAGAGTTCTGTGGGAGAACTCTAAGCACTTTCTGTCTCTTTCGTAGAGCAAGTGTGGAGTCCATGTCCACTAAGCACTAAGTCCTTACTACTGACTCTGTCCAGTTTGTTGTTTAGGAGGTGTCCTATGGGTCCGTGCAGTTGAGCACAAAAGGGTTCAGCTCTGTTTTCCTAAATCGTCACTGAGAAGACTCTCTTTTTTTCTAGTGTCTACCAAATAGTGGTCGAGGAAGAGCGTCCTCGGAGAACGAAAAAAACCACAGAAATCTTAAAATGCTACCCGGTGCCCATCCACTTCCAGAACGCCTCCATACTGAATTCCCAGTACTACTTCGCTGCAGAATTCCCAGCCAACAGCCTCCAAGCGGCTCAGCCCTTTACTATTGGTGATAATAAGACTTACAACGGGTACTGGAACACCCCTCTCCTTCCCCATAAAAGCTACAGAATTTACTTCCAAGCAGCTAGTAGAGCCAATGGGGTAAGTTTTATAAATGGCTGTTTACTTAGGCTGTTCAGGATTATTAATGCGAACACAGTCAAATCACATATTGTAGTCGTAAGAAGGGAAGTCATGCTTTTGTGGGTTTTTACTTGGAATAAATATGTTTTATTCTCTCTTTTTAAAAATTATTTTTACCTGGAGAAATTCCTGGGAAGAAACAAATATATTCATGTATGGTTTCAGTAGGAAGAATATATTATCAACAGGATGGGTTTTATTTTCAGTTTTTACTTGTTACCAAAAGTTGGCTAGTAATTCTGCTTAGCTTACTATTTTACAGGAAAACAGCACAGCTCCAGCACGTACATTCAGCTCATTTACAATTTTGTGAGATTCACAGCATCTGTCTTTTCAGCATATTCTGTCCCATTTCTTTGGTGCCACAAGAGTTTATGCTTCCTATAGCTGGGACTAAATTAGTTATCTTTTTTTTTTCTTTTCTAAGACAAAACAGCTTTAGAAAGATAAGATGGAAACAAAATACAAATGATCAAGTTGTTTTTTAATTTTTCTTCCCTTTCCTGCCGACCCAGAGCTCTCATGAGACAAGAAAGTCTCCTAAGAGAAAAGGGTGATTTTTTCAGACTCAACAGTGGTTTTTTCTTCCACAGCATGGGTCTCGGCACCACGACTGCCTTTGGCCAGTGAGAAGCAGGGATCAGGGGACAGGTTTTCCCCACGAGTGTTTGCACAGGGAGTCAGTGAGGGCTCTGGAGAAGGGAGTTGGGGGCCCCCACCAGGCAGAGGCAGTTCTGTGCATAGCTCCTACCCACCACCTACTTGTGGCCAGATGCCCACTAGCACCACCACCCTAGCCCTTGCGCCAGAAAATGTATCAGAGCACAGTCCAGGGAGTAATCACATGTGATTAATGCCACCCTTGGAACAATGAGACCTCCCCTTATCTGTATTTAAGGAGGACTACAGAGATTTTATTTGTTTCACAGAAAACGTGAATAGTGATTTTTCTCCCCTCTTTATTTAACACAGGAAACCAAAATAGACTGTGTCCGAGTGGCCACAAAAGGTAGGTTGAAACTATGGGTTGTTCTGGTTTCTGTCCTCTCCAATTTTAGATGACATTTCAGAACTTCCTGAAATGTTCATGTCACTGAAAGAAGTGCTTTGGACGCGTGTGTGTTCCCATGTATGTACTAGGATTGTATGGCAGTGAACTGTATTTCACGCAGATTTTTTTTTTCAAATAAGTCATACTGCTGTATTTCAAAGCAGTTTTCAATGGTTAACTTTAAAAATTCTATTAAAATAGAATTACTTTTTATATGATCTCTTATCTGTGTTTTAAACCACAGTACCCTACCTAGTGATACTGTGTTTAGTGAAATTCAGATGCAGGATAGTATTGCCTCCTGCTGTTTTAAAGCAATTTATTGTTTCGTTGCTAAGTTGTGTCCCACTCTTTTGCAACCCCATGGACTGTAGCCCACCAGACTCCTCTGTCCATGGGATTCTCCAGGCAAGAATACTGGAGTGGGCTGCCCTTCCCTTCTCCAGGATACCTTCCCAACCAAAGGATCAAACCAAAATATCCTGCATTGGCAGGCAGATTCTGTAATGTTGAGCCACCAGGGAAGCCCTTTAAAGCAATTATCTAGTTACAGTCTGTAAAACAGAGTCTGCTTGGGCTCTTTTCACTGGGAACGTGTGTCTCTCTCAACCCACGGACCAGGAGATGTTACTGTGGACCTTCTGTTTCCCAGGCCTGGTTATAATCCTGAAAAAATGGGATCAAGGAAGAGATGTAGATTAGGGTGAATCAGCATAAGCTGAGTACCTCCTCAAGAAGAGACTACAGGGGTGTGTGTGTGTGTGTGTGTGTGTGTGTGTGATGTGCTTTTAACCATCCTACGTGGAAGTGTATAAATGCCTTTAAAAATGCCCAAAGCTACATGAAAACAAGGCAGCATACATTAACACTTGTAGCTTAATACACTCTTTCAAATCCTTAGACGAGACATGAGGACAATGGCAAGCGCTGTGAGGCTGAATTTAGAAAGGACGGCAGAAAGCCCCAGTTTTCGTCAGATCACAGGGACTCCCTTCATGACTTCTGTTGGATGAAAATATCTTGTTGTTTTTGTTGTTTGACGTTCAGGCAACAGAGTTTAAATAGATCACAGGTGCCCATCGGCATTTTCAAAATTCTCATCTCCTGAAGATGTATGACCTCTTTATCCCATTGACTTTACAGATATTCTTGGTTTCATATTATGTGTCAGGCCTTGTGAGATGTACTTAGCTCATTTATATTTTGGTTGTCCTCATGGGCTTATAGCTCTATTTCCAAGAATCTCCTTATATTGATTTTAAAATACTCAATTCTTTATATCATATTGTGCTTGATTAAGAGCCTTTATCTGTAGGGCTAAATTAATTTTTTTAAATGGAGTTACAGATATTGATGTGTTTTCTAAATTGTAATTCACTTTTAACCATTAATTATTACAGTATGAAAAGGCCTTTGAGTGAGATGTTGACCATCTTAGGCCTCCAGATCATGACCCATGCTCAGATTGCTTTCCTGAGTTCTGAAAACCTAGTTCCAGAATGCCTAATTTATAATGCCTTACCTTTCATGTCACAGCTGAAAGTTAAAATTGTTTTCATATGCATGTTCTCATTTATTTCTTCTAAATTACTGTGAAAACAGAGACACAAATTGCTATTTTTTTTGAGGTGAAAAAAAATGCATATTTGGGAAGACGAATTGACCTGCCAGTGACACTCGTCTAATAACCTGTGGGTCAAGGCTTGATCCCAAGTGTTTGGACTCCTACACCAGTGATTCCCTGTGTCTCCTGGATTTTCACCCGGCAGATGCTCTGGCCACTAGTGCCTTTGCAAGTACAAGTGTCTGTCCTCATTTTTACTAAAACTGTGTCAGTGCCCAGTTGACTCAAAACAACAAAATATCTGCCTTCTTGTTCATTTGCATAGTTAGGTAATTATATAAATAACACACTAGTAAACATGGAAATCTGACATTTGCTGTTTTCACAATAGATTGAATTAGATGGTGATTTGGATGGTTTTCTTCCATCATCAACTAGATTTAGTCAATATTGTAATTTGTTTTTCAATTCACCAAAGGATGATTAAGCAATCAGATGACCTGATTGACTAAATATTTCCCCGCTCAGATTTTCTGAGTCAATTTGCAAACATTTACACAACAACAAACTCTATTCTATTAAATAAACTTTGGGGAGAAAGAGGGAAATAGATTTTAATATTCATTGCATCCCATTGTTATTCCTGTCCGTAAAATCATCACCGAAGAGAGAACCTTGGGAAATACACTCCTTGTGGGTGAAACTACAATGTTTGATACTATTTTATTTCATTAATTTCTACATTTACAGATTCAGCAACCTTCCTTGACTGCACTGTTTAATGTTTCATCACCTTTATAATCAGATAATTTTTTTCTGATTGATACTAAAATTGATTTTGCAATGAAGGAAGCCATTCCGTGTTGACCAGTCAAAACAGAGAAACGGGCAGATCTGATAATGTTACTGACACGATATTGTAAAGATGTTTGAAATTTGAAAGAGTTCAGATGTCTTGACTGTTCCTGCCACATATTGCTGACAGTATAGTGGCTTAATTGAATTTTCAGACACTAAACCACTTTCCTAAGCAGCATTTTGAATTTACAAAGATTTCAATGTTCTCATGAAACAACTGTTGACATGTATCTTTATGGAGCAAATATGGAAGTAGACTTTTTTCCACAAGGAACTAATTTGTAATTATAAACACAGATATGTCTCTTAAAGATGTATTTCATGCTAATTTGAAATTTAATGTAGTGATTATTTTAATCATATTTCAAGGGTACGTTTTGGCACTAGTCATCTCAAATATAAAGCCTCGTAAAAACTGGACACAGGAAAATACCTAAGGTGTGTTATTACATGTCTTTATATGTTGAAGAATCATCTGTATTTTTATGTATCCTCCTTGAATGTATATATCTAATTTCCTCATAAGTATATGTAGCTTTGATTGTTAGCCATAGGCAAACTCTTTCCAGAATATTCTGTCTCTTACATTAAAAAGACATTGTATGATGACAATATATTAATACTAGATGTTTAGGGATTACTCTCCCAATTCATAGAATTCTTTTTAATTTTTATGGTAGAGTACATCGAAGTTTTCCTAGTTTTATTTTTGATTTTTAATCACATTCACATGTTTATAGTTCAGTTCTTTTTAAGACCACGTGGCCCAACTGTGTCTTAGGCATCAGTGTACATCTCTTATGGCTGCCTTATGGTAACTAGTAGGGTGGAAACTCCTTTCTGCTAATTTTGGAAGACTTTGTTGATAATCAATTCTAAACTGAGAGGATACACTTAAAAGTAAAAATCTGTTTTGTTAGTCAGAATTTTTGTCTTAAATGAGGTGTAGTCATTCCAACTGATAGAATAATTAGTTTAAACTGTATACTTTGCCTTAATCTCCCATAAAATAATATTTTCCATGACTTGATGCCAGCTGTGTTTCTCCTTGACAATGTATACATTTGGAAGCTTATTATACTTTTTATTTTTAAAAAATATTTTAGGACACACATCGATTGTAAGTGAGGAGACAGAAAAAGATACTTCATACAAACAGAAATGACAAGAGAGTGGGGGGGTGGGTCGCAATGCTCATATCAGACAAAATAGACTTTAAAACAAAGTCTATAAAGAAAGATAAAGAAGGATATGTGTAATGATTACTGTATCAATACAGGAAGAGGATATTATAGTTGTTAACTTATACACACCTAATATAGAAGCACCTAAATACATAAAACATATACTAGCAGACATAAAGGGAGAAATTGATGAGAAGAAAACAGTAGTAGGAGACTGTAACACCCAACTCAAATCAATGGACAAATCTTTCAGGCAGAGAATTGATAAAGCAATAGAGATCCTAAAGGATACAATAGGACAATTAGACTTAATTGATATTTTCAGGACATTACATCCTAAAAGACCAGAGTACACATTCTTTTCAAGCATACATGGAACATGCTCCAAGATTGAGCATGTTCAAGGACTCAAAACAAGCCTCAGCAAGTTTGAGAGGATGAAAAATATTTGAGGGCCTATTGTATCAGGCAGAGTATAATCTATAAGACTTCCAAGTACAGGTACCTAAATGTATCACTTTTTCAGCTTTGAAGATTTTGAGTTAATAAAAATGTGGAGGTTTTTGTTTGGTTTTGGTGTTTGGGGGAGGGTGTCGTTTGTCTTCCTGCCCTGGCTGTGATTGGAATAACAGCAATACAGCTAGAAATCAAGACAGAAACTGCATGAGAAGACATGGTGAATTCTTTCCAAAAGTGTTATAGTAGTCAGATGTAAACCCTAAAGGAAAAGAAAACAAAGCCATTATTTGAATGTCATATTTTAAAGGTGAATTTTCTGTGCACAAATACTCCACCGTTTCTAAGTGTAGTCTTTAACTTACATTTGTATGGCAGTGTGCTCTGCTGGGAGACCTTCAGGAAACTTTGAAGGATTTCTATTGTCCTGATACAATTTCTAACTATATTCAGAAATGTGAATGTTTCTTTTTTTAATCACTAAGCTCTTTGAGAAGTTCCTCTAGACTCTTTTTCTGTTCACTGTTTTGTTCAAAGAAATGCCATCCTTTCTAGGCCACAATGCTACAGAATGAAAGTACACTGAAAAGAAGAACTGAAAAGAATGTCTGTTGAGATGTAAAGCTAATTAAGATTCCCTTTAATTACTCATATTCAACACGCGAGAAAACAAATTATATAGCAAGGCTGCTCATGTATGCTAATCTGCTATCATTTAGCTATGGATTTAGAAATAGAAACGTAAATATGATACACATTTGCCGCTCTGTGTTTTACAGAGAAAACATTTCCTTTTCTCAATCTGAAACAGTCTTTATAATATATGTCTTGAGTGCATTAAGGGTCCCAAGAAGTTCCTAAGAAAAAGAAACCTGTTTATAGCTTTGTTCAGCCCTACAATTTCTAAATTCATTTGACCCAAACTCACTTCTCAAGAAACCCTAGAGTTATATAAAGCCTAGTTTGGTGACTGCTGATTCATCAAATTCCAGAAGATCCCACCACCAGTAGTTGATACACCAGGTGTGACGTTTACTGTACTGGGTGCACCTTTGTACCTGAAGGAGACCCTGTTTATCAGCACCAGATGCCCTCTTTAAAACATTGGGATTTAGTAGTATTCTCTTCGATAGTACATTCTTTTGGTATTTAAGACATAGTACAGCCAGTTTTCCTGTAAAGAGTAGACAGTAAATATCTTAGGCTTCCCAACCAACCCACAGCATCTCCATTTCAGCCCCTCAGCCCTGCCTCTGATGTGCATGAGCAGCCATCATTATGGGTGAACAAGGAACATGGCCTTGTGCCAATAAAATTTTATTTGCAAAGGCAAGCAGTGGGCTGGCTTACCCCTATTTTACAGTAATTTGTAATAAAATCAAGAGGTCCCTTGTAATTAAGAATAATAGTCACAAAGGAGCATTTTGCAAAGCAGAACATAATCAGATAGAAAATCCTGGACTTTTCCATTTGCGTTTTGAGCCACAGATTTCAGTTTACCTTCCTTTGAGTTGTGAATGCGTGGCTGCCTGACGTAGGTCTTCTCAAAAATCTTTTTGTTCATTACTGTTTACCAATTTCAATATCAGACAGATGTTCAGTTTTTATGGATACAGTATAATTTTTCTTAGAAGTAGAGTGGGTCAGATTTTACTGTCGTTAATGGAAAACCTCACAGGAATGTTGGTGGAACACCAGTATCTATGACCAAGCAAGTGTTCTGTGTATAAACTTGGAATTGGTACCAATTTTGTCACAAGTCTTAGAAATGTCATTTTACTATTTACAATTCATTACATCAGTACACAAAATCACATGTTGTGTCAAACCAAAAAAATTTTCTTTGTAATACTTTGAGAGTTCTCCCTTCTCTGATCACACTGTTAAGTTTATTCATATCACTGAGCAACACTAAAAAGTTTTCATTAATAACATGTGAAAGACGGTGATACCACTTTTAAAGCCAGTGGCTGCCGCTGTTTGGTTATAAGGAGAAGTACTAGTTGAACGGTGCAGAGGGATATTTCAAAATATTATGCACCGGCGGTTTTGGGTTTAATTGTCTGCAGATGGTAGATGATCTATGTCCCTTACTCATTGCCACATTTCTAACAGCACCCAGGCTGTTCCGTGTAAATTCGTAATTGTTCATGTAAGCCTGTCCTTAATTCTCCAATATTTTTTCTTTGCATCATTTTCCAGCTGTATCATGTTAGAACTGACGTTTTAATTTTCTTTATTTTTTTTTTTCAATATCCGTGTGTCATAAATGTTAACCATTTAAACTCAGCTGCTGAGCTGTTCAGGCAAACTGCTTCAAGGCTCTTAATCACTCCCCTGGTCACATGTTAACCATGATAACTAGAGCAAAGGCGATGATTAGTCTTTTTGTTTTCAACCGGTGTTTTGAAATGCACTTTTTTTTTTTTTCATTCCCTGAATGTGACAAAAGAAAGCTGCTAAATGGAAATGCTCTACACAAAATTTAGTGATCAGAGAAATTTCTCTACATAAAAATGTTTTTAGTAAAGGAAGATAGTATTCTCCACAAAGGTAATTTTAACGAGAAGAGCAAATATTGTGATTTAAACAGAAGAATTTTAAATAACATAATACATTTTGAAAGCTGCAAGTTTGGATCATTAGAATTTGCAATGAATCTTTCTACCCTCTGCTCAGTAGCAGTTAAAGACACTATTCAGTCTAGCTGTTTCTGTAGAGTTAATGTTTTTCCTTTTTGCTTTTATTTTCTCCTATAGTCAATTTAACCAGAATCTCAGCCCAAGCTTGCAACTATGTCATAGAAAGCTAACTGCCTGATGAAAGCCTGTCTAAGGGGAACGAATTCAGAACATTCAACAGCTCGCTGTGGTTGTTTTCTCTTTTCCTTCTCTTTTTGTTGTTGTTGGAAGAAAGTTGAGATGATGTGATATGCGGATGGAGATTCTCCTTGCTAGCCTAGCTTCAGTCTGGCTTTTTCTTCCCTCATGCATGCTGACCTGGGGATCTTCCTTTGCCATAGCTGCGATAATCGTGACTCAGCTTACGACACCTCATATTCGCATCGCCCCTGCCGCAGGCGACGACCAGCTGACAGGTCAGACGTTCAAGTACAGACGAGTCATCTTGCCCATCCCCTGCTCATTTTTCTCAGCTTTGTCTCCCCTCTGCATCTCCTCCTTCGCTTTAAGGCTCGTTGACAGTGTCTCTGACTCTCGGTGCCGACGTGTGCCCGCGTTGATGCCATGGTGTGCTCATTGTTCTGTGTGCACTTGTGTCCCCTGCATCCAGCACAGCCCTGCCGCATGACCTCATTGTCTGTCTGTCTGTCTGTCGGTATGCTCCTCTCTAGCTTAACGTTATATGGAATGAAATTTGCTGGATTTGCCATGGCAGTGCCATCAAAGTTGATCTCTATCAAAACACATAAAGATGTTTCCCCAGTTATCCACGTTAATCTAGAAAGGCATCAAGATTTGAGAGTGAGAGGTCTGTTTTCACCTTGCAGGGTCTTGTGTGCACACGCAGTTAGCAATCGACAAGCTCGTCTGCCTTCATTAAATGAAGCCACTTGAAACTGTTTGGGTGACGCTGTTCAGACGGCTTTTTGAGTTCCCACCAGTAGAGCAGAGTCGATTGCATTCCTTACAGATCCTTGTTTCAAAGCACACTGTTTATAGACAGCAGAGACAAATCTACAAGTCAAATGCACTGAATAATTTATGGAAGTTTTTAAAAAATTGAATGGTGTAATTGAACTGCATGCTTCTTTATACCTGGAAGAGTTAGCTTGTCCATCCCTCTAAAGGTGTGTGGACAAACACATAAACTCACTTAGGAAAGGAATCCGGTAGATTCCTGCACATCAAAGGTGAGTAGTTAGAGCATGCCAGAAGACTAGCTTTGGTCCTGCAAGATAAGCATGCCATCATCGAGATTGCTAACACCATCGCGTGGGCAGGACTATAAGTCTGCTTTCAGAGCATCGCCAATGTGGGAGTTCATTGCATGAGTTACAGGCATGACGCAAGCCAAGCAAGGAACACAGCTGCTCTCCGTAGGATTTCCCATCCCTACAACTGTTTTTTGTGTATGAAATTAAGGAATATACCCTACCATTCAGGGGCAAAAAAAGTAAAGCTTAACTCATAGTAAGAATTTTTGATGGAGGTTTAAATTGGCCTGTGAGCTTAGTATTTTGGAAAATCAAGCAGCTGAGACTCAGGAAAACTATAGACTGCATTTTGAAGAAATGTAGGATGATTTTACTTCTTTCCCTGCTGTAATTCCATACATATTTTCAGGCCTGTCTTTCAGAAGCTTAAAGCTATAAACTTGTTAACAGTTCTGCTGCCCTGGCTTTTAAGTTTCTTTTAAGCGGGTTTCTTTTACTGGGTGACATTCTGATTGTCACAGGCACGCTCTTATCCTGAATGTGTGACGTGTTCCTCCTCTAAATTTCCTTAGGGGATCATGTCTTTTCTCATACAGATCTTCTCTGAAAACCTTTACATGTCAGGCCTGGCCCATGGTTCTCTGCTTAGGGTTCAGTGTCCATCACCTGGAAGATAATCTGGGCTCTTCAGCAAGTCTGACCTCCCCATTGCCTGAGTTGGCACCAGTCTCTTGCCAGCAAACATTACAAACAGGTCAGCCCCACTATTGTAAAACCAGTACCTGTAAGAAATACAGTTAAATAACCCTTTTTGAGATTTTCCCTAAAACCACTACCTTTGAATTTAGCATTGTTTACTAGGAATGAAGTGAGGGACATTTTGAATATCACGTTCTTCCTAAAACTTGCATGATTAAGAAGACACCTCATTAATCAGCCTCTTTCACAAGGCTTTCAGATCCAAGGCACCTTATTATTTTGGAACTAGTCTGCAGGGGAAACACATGTAACTGAAATATATGGTAGCCATTCTTTTAAGGGCTGCAGGTGATCACCAGCATTTACTTTGGTTTATTAGGGGTGAAAATGGCGGAGTGTTAGAATAAGCCTGCTAAACTACTCTTGTCATTTTTATAGTACTTCCTGCTGCTGTTGGAGATGGTTCCTCTTGCCCGAATAATTCAGGCTCAATTAATTTTTTTTGTTTTTCCATTTGCATCAGCCATCCATTGGATAGCAAGTAGCTTGTGTTCTCTGTCTTTTTCAATAGATTTATTCATGAGTTGTACTGCAAGCTTGAGAGCCCACTCAATCACTGATCGACATTAATCGAGCACCTTCTGTGTGCCAGATCAAGGGAGGGCACTGACTCTCACAAATATATTTACTTTCTAGGGTTGCCCAAACTCTTGGCATCAGACATATTTGCACAGGTGACACCAAAACCCACACACACATGCTTTTACGGATGAAAAATGACCCTCATGCCTGTTTCATAGTTGAGAAAAGGCAACAGCTTTGTAACAATGGGCGGAGCGGAGGGAACAGACACAAATTTCGAAGTCTTTCTTGTGGTGTTGAGTTGCTTAGAAAATGGTCCATGGGGCTCTTGTGAATCTTTCACATCTCTGAGGCAGTGTTTACCAGATCAATGTAGGCCCTTCCAGAAGTCAGCAGGAAATCACAAGGGATACATTCTGAATGTCTTCAGCAGTTTTCTGGTCCATTTTGTTTTAATTGTGCTGATATTTTGCTCCTACAAATGCTGTCGGATGCTGTATGTGGAAGAAACTGTGATAAAACAATGAGTCTTCCACAAGGATGTAATCCATGCTGGCTTGGTCCACCTCAGTGTATATAGTATGCCCCCTTCCTTCTCTAGCACAAAGAACACAAGCAACCTGCTGACCTGACCCCTGACCATGTCACCAGGGGTCCATGTCAGACACAACCAAATAGCTCATGAGTGTTAGCTGGTTTAATTCACTAAATGAATGGAGCTCAGATGCAGGATGCTGGTCTGGCATTGCACTGGGGCTGTTTCTTAAAAATTTTTGACTCACCATCAATATATATACAGACACAGACATTTAACTGAAGCAAAAGATTTAGAAACTGTCCTACCAGTGTTGCGCCCTGGATAAGCTGCACTCTGACCTGTTCTATTCTGCCCTATCTTATTCTATTATCCTTTTTAAAAAAAATTTAGTTGCTACCTACTAAGCTGATTTCATTTCCTACTCATGGATTAGAACCCACAGTTTAAAAAAAAAAAAAAGCATCACTACTTTACTAAACCACTATGGTTAGGGAACTGTGAAAGGGAACAGAATATATAATTGAAATAAAGGTCCTGTCTTACCTCAAAATTCATACTCTAATGAGAGCACACAGAGAAAATTCTAGAAACTGGAAATGCTTCTGCTTTCTACTTGGTTCTCTTAGTTCCTTTATTAATTGTCTGTAATATAGAACTGCTTTGAGAAGAAAGTAATAACTGCACATGCTAGATATTTCTCTTTAAGATTTTTTTTTTACTTCAGTTTATAAATAACTCTAGGCTGTTTATTTTATATTAAGATATTTATGTTTAGGATTTAAAACCCTGGTTAGCTCTGAGATGCTATGGAGAATGAGTCCCTTCAACAAATACTTTTTATCATCTGTTTTGGTTAAGCCCTACATCTTAAAATGATAAGATCCATATAGTAGAGTGTTTATAAACAAAGTGACTTCTGGGATTTGAGTACAACTGAGATATGTCAGACCATGGAGAATTACTTGCTAGATATAATTAGTACTAAAAATAATAGAGAACTAGCCAACCGTTAATTTCTACATAAAATTTGAAGTTTTGAAAAAGATACATGTAGCAGATGTCTGTCGTACTGTCAGAGATAAACACAGCCTAACATCAGGCGATGGAGAAGGCAATGGCAACCCACTCCAGTGCTCTTGCCTGGAGAATCCCAGGGACGGAGGAACCTGGTGGGCTCCCGTCTATGGGGTCGCGCAGAGTCGGACACGACTAATGCGACTTGGCAGCAAGAGCGCAGCAACATCAGGCGACGTGGTGAAAACAGATTTTATTCAGTAAAACTACTAACTTGTAAGGGACTGAGCTGAGCTGGAGTCTTACTTGCTCAGAGGTGACTGGGACTTTACAGGGAAGATGAGGCAGTGGGCAGCAGGTGATGGGGGTTCCGTAGGGTCAGGGAGATGAAACGCTGGTCCGTGTGACACCATCCAGCACCGTCTGACTGGCGTCTGTCAGGCTTCTCTTGTCGCTCAGAAGCTAGGAGCTGGGACCCTGTCCTCAGGGGGGTCTCTGGAATCCATAGTCAGTTCTTCAGTCAGCCTTGGGTTTCTGAGGCAGGCACTTTGAGGGGCCTGGACTTCCCAAGGGGTGCAGCCTTGAGCTGTTAGAAATTATGTTCGTCTTTGTTCAAGTCTCTGTGGGCCCAGGTGGGGGCCTGGTGAGAAAAGACTCAGAGGGGCCTCCTGGGGCTTCGTCCCCAGGCAGCATCCTTGTCACTTCCCCTTCTTCTGGAGGGAGCAGCAGTGACTCACTGGACTGGTGACACATGGAAAAAGACATGAGGGTATGTGATGAGCCTTTTCTGGACATCATCCTCAGGATACACATGTTCCTTTGTGTCAGAGGGACTCAGAAGAGCCTGGCTAGGCTTTTGCTGTGGAGAGAATCTTTGTCAGTATATCAGCAAAGCTCTCATGAAGTAAGCCCCAAGGAATTTCTCTTTCCCCTTCATGTGACTCTTAAAGCAGACAGAGATCTTTTTCTAATGTCACATATACCACATGGATGCTTTTGAACTGTGGTTCTGGAGAAGACTCTTCAGAGTCCCTTGGGCAGCTAGGAGATTGAACCAGTCAATCCTAAAGGAAATCAACCTGGAATACTCATTGAAAAGACATCCTGAAGCTGAAGGTTCAATACTTTGGCCACCTGATGCAAAGAGCTGACTCATTGGAAAAGACCATGATGCTGGGAAAGATTGAGGGCAGAAGGAGAAGGGGGCGACAGAGGATGAGATGGTTGGATGGCGTCACCGACTCAATGGACATGAGTTTGAGCAAACTCAGGGAGATGGTGAAGGACCTGGAAGCCTGACGTGTTGTAGTCCTCAGGGTCGCAAAGAGTCGGACACGACTGAGCAGCTGAACAACATATAACACATGGAATCTAGTGAAGCAGGTCCCCACTAAGGAACGAAGAGGCTGCAGTGTTTACAGAGGACCTTCTGTTCTAGATCCTGGGCAGAGGTCTGACTCCCGGGTAACTGTTCACTGACTCCCAAGGTAACCCCACAGCCTGCCTTCTTGGCTACTTGTCCTGCAAAGTGTTGCTGGAGAAATGGCAGGAACAGCTGACTCATTCTAGAGTCTGTACCATGGCCTGGCCCTCAGTGACTGCCCCTGCCTAAGCAGTGGGAGAGGCTCCCCCACCACACCAGCCCTCCAACCCTGCTGTCCCCTCCAGAGGTTGTTCTGCCTGAGAAGTCTCCTCGTCCTTTAGGTCATCCAACCGGAACCCTGAATTTTTGGTAGTTTCTCTGCTTGGCTCTTGAACCCACCTAGAAATTACTCCGGAGTTGGCCTAAAGTGTTTCCAGGGCAGAGGTCCAGTTTTTTTCCAGTGAAACAAGCAGTTAGGCTGCTCTCATCACTAGATAAGCAAGTACTTTCTCACAGAAAGGCCATATCGTCATATATTCAGTTCTCATCTGTAGTATACAATTCTAATTTAGTCGCCCTTTCCATTGCAAATAAACTAGACTCGTGGCTTTTCAGCCCATTTACAAAAGCACAGGTTTAATCAGCCATTTCTTTTGGCACGGGTCATAGAAAGGTTCCACCTTCACGTCACTGTTTGGAAAGAGGTCAGCCCACTCACCCCAGCGTTACCTGTTTTGTTCCCAGTCTCAGGCTGCGTCTGTCTGCTTCTCTCCCTCAGACCCAGCCAGTGGGTCCTCGGTGCCCTTTGTGAGCAGGAGTGGAGGAAAAGAGCAGACTGAGCGGATGTGACTAGAAGACCTAAATGCCAGCAAGCCGATTCAGTCTGAGTTCCTGCCCTGGGTTATTGATCATCTATCATCAGTGTGGAAGCAGACATGATAGAAACTTCAGGCAAGGTTCTCATAGGTCATGGGGGCACTTTGGGGACCTTCAGAATAGGGTGGTTTCCTTCAGCATCTGCCCCCAGGTCTCCACTTCATGTGTTTTGAGTGCTATTTACTGGGTTCTTCGTATGAATCAAAACTGGCCAAGAACAAAAAGGATAATCAAGCTCAGCAATATTCAGGCCCGGAGATAAAATCTTACTGTCTTCAGTTGCAGACAGTTGTACCCGGCCCTTTCAAGAGTTCAGTCGTTAGACTTACAGTGTGTTGTACTGGAGATAGTTACCTGTGTCTACTATGAATAGGTGCAGAAATACTTGTATCTCCTACTCCAAGGGCTGTATTTTATATCTCTTTGTACTTTCCACAACCTGCCACTCAGAGTTGGGCACTTGAAAGGCACTCAGACCAGCTCTCATTTTTTGATAGAAGGAATTCACTTGGAAAAGATGTCATTGCCTTACAGATGTGAACTAATTTCCACACCACGTTTTTTAAAATAACATCCCCACAAAGGAGCTCCTGTCCCTGCAGTCAGGTCTAGGACCAGGGAGGTACAGAGTGTCCCATGGACCTCCAATGCCCAGACTCCCATCCAGCACTTTTATTTAATTCTGATAGAGGTAAGTCACAGCGTTTCAGTCCCTGAAGCCCTTGGCTATAGGGCTGAGCATCCACTGTTGATGCTGTAGGAGAGGAGGTCCTCTCGTTCATCCATCAAATTGAAGAGCCTCTCACCTCCTTGGAAAGCTTGATGTGTAACCAGCTCTGTGTTAAGAGATGGAAATTCAAGGAAGTGTAACGTGTGCTCTTTACTTATATTTATCATCATTGTTAAGACTGACATAAGTAGTCCAGTAATTATCCCACTTCAATGAATGTACCAGTATCTCGGGCTCTTTGTAATATGATAAGTGCATCATGAACTAAGTTGACAGGCACATATACTCAGTTGTGCTCTATAATGTAGTATCATGTGATTCCAGAGACATTTTCAGTCTCAGGAGCTTCAATTGACCTTTCGAGGGAATTTTGGGTGAAAATTAAGCAAAGAAAATGCCTCTGTTAGACTTCCTTATGAATTAAAATGCCAGACTCTTCATTAAGCTGATAATTGGAAATAGTGGCTGAATAAGACCTACTGTTTTCTAGCTAGTGAGGTGTCCTGGCTTTATTCAAATTCTGAATCGTATCGGTATGGAGGGTTAGCAATTCACATGCTCCGTCTTGGGCATTTCATAGTAAACAGTGACCAGGGGTATCAGTGCTGTATGTTCTGGAGGCCAATGTGAACAGTTAATGTGAGAAATTTGGTTAAGAGTTTCAGCATTTCTTAGAAATATTGCTTGAGGATTCTAAACTTTCCTTTCCAGATAGAAGAATGTAAAGTGAAGGGAGATTTTTATTCTTCCTGCAACACCAGCTGAATGCATTTTAATAGGCTGTAGTGTCACTGGTGATTTATTGCCCTTTTTTGTTCTTTTTTTGTTCTTTTATGTGTTATATTTGTCATTTCGCTGTGGCAGTTTCATCTATAAAATGGTATAGTTACAAGAAAATGGTGAGAGGATACAGGACTGCCATGGGAGATTCTGTTCCTTTTTCCTTGTCATTTTTGTAAGGAAATACTGAGTCAAATGTCAAGCATTTGGTTTCAAAAATAATATAATTTAAAGGATATATATTGCATTGAAATAGTGTTGCTTTTTCCATTTTTACTACATAAACTTTGGAATTTCTGTGTAAAAGGTTTTCAAAGCAAGAGAGCAATTTAATTTTTCAGCATCCTCTTGTGTTTTCTCTTTCCATCAGCAGTGTGATAAAGGAAGCTAAAGCAATGCATTTAAGTGCCTTTCATTTGCTTAAGGCACAGAGCTTCCTGGCTTGAAAAGCATAAATTGAAATTTATATTTTAAGAAATCTATCTTTTAATTTTGTTATTAATCCATGCATTATGCATATCCAAAATGAATGCCCAAGTAAGGTTTGAGCTTAAAATAAATGAAGATTTTGGTAAAAGATGTAAAATACTGGGGAGAAAACAATGCTTGTAGTTTTAAAAACTAGAGATTTTATGTTAATGAGTTAAATTATTCTTGCCTTATATAAGGAATATGTAGTATCAGTTTTATAGTAAAATTATGTTGGTTCATATTTGATGTTAGTAAACATGGAAAAGACCTGGATATTTTAATTTTTTTTTAAATAAACTTTTTTTAAGAACAGTTTTAGGTTTATAGGATTATTGCGAAGATAATAAAAAAGAGTTCCTATATACCACACACTCAGTTTCCCTTTGGATATTTTTAAAATATTTGTTAAGGCTGAATGACAATAGCTGTTTTACCAGGTCTTTCCTTTTACCTTAATGGCTAGCATGGAACTAGACAGCATCATAATCATTCATTGACTCTTGTTGATAGATACCAATTGTGCTACTTTCTTTTTTAGCCCTTCACTTGCCTTAGAAAAACATCACCACAATTTAGAACAGAAGGCATCAAGATGAACTCCAACAGCTTCATGTCTAAGAAACCAATGAATTCCATTGAGAATTTGCAGGCAAAGGGCCATGTCTTACTGCTGTGCCTTTTGGTTGACTTTGGACTAGTCTGTCTTGTAAATAAGCTTTTTTAGAATACTGTAAAATGCTTAGTATTTGTGAGAGGTTTTTAAAGTATTTATGGGTGTGATCCAATATATTGAGTCAGAATGGAAAAGAAGTCAGAATTTCCCTGAATGTCTTAAGAGAGCCAGATGTTGAGGCAGCAAATCCAGAAAGCTTCAAGGGTAGAGCTCAGAGAAACAGAACTCTTTTCTGGAGAGAGCATTATTGTTTTCAATACTCTGCTGACCTTATATTAAGAATCAAGGGAAAGTCCAGAAAGTTGAAAAAGCTCAGTCCTTTCGATCCGAGTGCTCATCTTATTTACCCTTTTGATGATATCAGTATCACACCTTGTTTAATATCAGTATCTCCAGAGGGCTGACAGGGAAACCTGGAGTCTGTAAAAAGATTGACTCCTAAAATTCTAACCTGTTAACCACCACCTCTGCAACAGGCACACACATGCACTGCTTTTAGAATTGTCACTGTTTTCATGTAAGAGAATCTTGGGTTTGGCTTTGAATGTCTGATTCCTTCTCAAACCATGGCTTTTCTAGGTTAGGGACCACATATGTGGATGCGTGCTAAGTCGCTTCAGTTTTGTCTGAATATTTGCAACCCCATAAACTGTAACCTGCCAGGCTCCACTGTCCACAGGATTTCCCAGGCAAGAATATTGGGGTGGTTTGCTATTTCCTTCTCCAGGGGATCTTCCCAACCCAGGGATTGAACTCACACTTCCTGCATTGGCAGGAAGATTCTTTACTGCTGAGCCACTTGGGATTGGGGTGGGGGGGTTACCATTTTCCTTGATGATAAATCATTTAAAACATTGTTTGTATTAAACATCAGTTTATCATGGAGGAAAAGGCAGTGTTTACATGCTGTATTCAAAAAATTCAAGCAACAGACTTCAAAGAAATTTGAAGCCAATGATCGATCGCTTAGGATAAGGCTTCTGCTTGTCCTTGCCCGCCTGCCTTTTGGGGACAAATGGCAGATCATTAAGAGTCACAGCTTCTTTTTGACCAGCTTGAAGGAAGCAGGAAGGCCCTAGAGTTTAGACTCCAAGTCATCTTCTGAACCACATAGCACTCTTCCTAGGGCCGTTTTCAAACACATCAGACAGGAATCTGGGCCTTGGGGTCTCTGTCCTAGATTCAATAGGGCAAGTTCTCAGGGAAAGTATGGATCCCATGCACCTAATTCAGAAAGTATCTGCTTGAGATACAAGGTCGTAAGTTCAGACCTCTTGGGCAAATCTCTTAAACGCCAAGTCTCAGCTTCCATGTCTATAAAACATGGAGAATACTGCTTCTTAACCCCAGTGGGGGCAGTGGGAGAATTACTATAATGACATATATAAAGGGCCTTTCACAGCTGAGTCAAGGCTAAGGCAGAGGAGTTGGCAGTTGCTGGTAACTTTCTGTTGTGACTTTGTTACTCACTGTTGTCCTGATAAAGGATTATTTATGCCTCCTAGGACTTTCAGAAGCCCATGGTAATTAACCCAGGCCACTGCTCCTCCAAAGCTTGGATGCAAAATTGAACTTCCCAGAAAATGAATCACTTTCTTGATGCTAGGTAGGGTATTATTTACATGAATACCACGTGGCTGCTGGGGTCTCCAAGAGCCCCAGAATGTGGGAGGAAACTGATTATTTTCTGTTATGTCGAGACCCATGATGAGTCCCCCCATGGGTGGTATTTCCCACTTGCCTGCCTTTGAGATACAGGTGCATCAGAATATAAGCTATATTCTCTTGCTAGTGGCGACAATGGTGATGATGCTAGTGATGGGGGAAAAAAATCACCGCATTTTCAAAGACAGCTGCTTTATTTGAAGCTGTAATAGCCCAGAGCAGTGTCTAACCTATCTGCACCTCCCTGTGGCCCAGTGCATGGAATAAAGCACCAGGTTCCCCTTTGTTGTCCTGGCTGTTGGGGCTCCATAGCCCCCCTCACTGTCCTTGGTGTCAATGTGAACACCTCTCTTTGTGCTTGTCTTTTGGTTATGCCGGTTCTCAAGGGAGCCTGAGACGATGCACTTTAGCAGAACTCTATCTGGAGGGATGATAGATGATCTCATTGAGTACCTTTTTCAGACACTTGCTATGAAGTTGGAAAAATATAGAGCAGTTGGCAAGGGAAGGTGAAGCCACATAAGTTTTCTTCCACATGTTGTTTTCATTTTGAAGAGTGAGTGACTATCTCTGAGAAACATCTTTGAAAATCACCCTGGCACCTGCCTGGGAGTTAATAAATGACATGTGTTCAACACATCTGTCAGGATCTCTGATGAGTTTTCCCATTTCCTCCAGTAAACATCCAAGCCATACATCACCCTAGCACTGTAATTGATGTTCAGTTTAATCTGTATAATGTACTTATTGGTATTGCTAATGATGTAGTTATTAATTGTGGCCTATTATTAATTATAACATTTACTCAAGTTAGAGCTCTTGGTCAAAACACATATTAGCATACCAATTCTTGTCTGGAATTTTTGCATATGTACTGTCCTTGGGGTGGTTTTTGTTGTTTTTTACTCAAGATTGTGTCTAACTTCATAGGAAACATGATAAAAAGCATGTGGTATTGTCAGTTTAGTAGGTACTTCTTGTATGACTTTGAATAATTTTAGATATTGGTGTATATTTACATACAAATATGTGCATGCACACACTACATCAGAGTGAGTTATGTGTGTCTTTTGACCAGTTTAAAGGCTTAAAAAGGGGAATTTTCAGATTTCTACCTTATTTCTTCTCTGAGTAATAAAGAAGTTAGAAAATGCTTCTAAAGGTCATAGGAATGATATAAACGTTTTGTTAAATAAACTTATAATAATTTTAATCATAGTAGCATTATCTTAGAAATTTCTCCTTTTTCTCTTTCTTAAAAGTCCCAGACCATTGTAATTACCCTTCAGCATAAATTTTGGCTCCTTTAAAGACTTCTAAAACAAATTCGACATATGATCATGAAAAATGGTCTATAGCTACTTAATCATTACAAGTATTGAGCTCATAACACTTTATTGTTGACAGATACTCATTTCCTGTCTCCCTGATATGTACCCAGTTAACTTTCTCGTCATTGATGGATATATATTTCACTGCCTTGGTGCTGGAAATATAACATTTTGCCACTAGTATTTATTTTCATGCTCTTTCTTTCTAGTAATCTCATTTTATCATTGATGAAAGTTTGGTCAGTAAATTTACTGGCAAAGACTTTTATCTGTCATCAGCCTCCTGAGGAACACCTCCTCTGCCTTGGCTGTCTCGGGCAGTCCCTGGAGCCCAGGCTCAGGTGGTCTGTCTTTCTCAAGGTGTTGTCTTAATGGCTACGGAAGGTCATCTAAAGGCAGCCACAAACCCCACTTGTCTTAGTAAGCCCTCGATAAATGCTGGGAATAGGCAGAGGAAAGACCACAAAATAGGACTTGTCTTTTCACTTGTAGTTTTTCCTCTGTTTTCTTTCTTTTTATACCTGTTGCCCTATGTCTGGAAACTCTAGTGCAAATGGAAGAATAGGCTGGCTAGAAAAAGAGTGCAAATGAGAAAGACAGAAAAATTAAAGTGAGATTTATTGTGAGAGAGCTTTGATTCAGCATGAACTTCAGACACATAATAAGATGCTGGGCCAGGTCATGTGAAGACTAAAAACTAAAACCAGCTTTGTCCCAAGGAACTTATGTTAAGATGTAACATAAAGGACTTACCAAAATAATGGAACTTGCAGTTGAAATAGTCAAGAGGGGTGACAAGGAGGTACTACAGCAGTTCAGTAGGAGAGAGAATACTTCCTGCAGAGCCACAGGGATGGTGCTGAGCTCACTGGCCTTTGAAGGACAAGTAGGCCTTCAAAGGCCTTCTATGAATCTATGAGGTGTGAGAAGGGATGGGTCCATAGAGCAGCAGCAAAGGTCCTGAGAAGGGAGATTTTGGCTGTGGAGCTAGAGGGGGAGGAGAGGACTGGCCATCTCTGTTTGGTTGGAGCATAGGTGGATGTAGGAAAGTCAAAAGAGAAGAAGCATAAAGTTAGGGAAAGAGTTGAGAGTCAGCTAATGGGAGGCCCAGCTGCCTTTTGAAATAAACATTTGGAGGCTTTTGGGTTTTTGTTTTGTTTTTTAAATGAAAGAGTGAGCTGATTAGGCCTGTTCTTTAAAAAAATAAGTGTGTGAGAGGCTGGACAGGATGTCTCCCTGGGAGACAAGTACAAAATGCAGAAGAGAAATAAGCCAGATCTGTGGCAGTAGGAAGAGAGATGAAAAAAATACAGTGTGTTTTTAATTTTTAGAGATTGGGTAGGGAGGTAAACTGACCCGGTGTTAGATGACTATACTTCAACCCAAGATAGAGTTTTGTTTTAATGCCTTCAAAGTTTAGTTTCAAACAAGCTGTTGGAAATATACACTCTTAACTGATAATATCCTCAAAATCACCCATTCACATTCCCTTTATTGATTATTCAGTTTGTATGAAAGGTGAACACAGCTGATGCCGTCTTATTGACAAGCAGTTCACTCATTTTATTACTTGACCATGATTTGAGAAATGCAAATGGAAGAAATAAAGCCATTTCATCAGACCAGTAATGGCACTCATAATTCTCTGGAAACTTCTAGTGCCCAGAGAATAAGTGATCAGGATTTGATAGATCATCTTACCCACAGGATGTAGACCCATCAATCAATGAAAGCAGTAACTGTCATGAAATTAGAACAAAAATAAAAAAGTAGATTAATTTTTTAGAGACAGTATATATCAAACAATCCGGTATCTCAGTTTTATATGAAAAATTATGTTTCTGATTATTACTTGTACATTGTACATGCACTGTGTGCCCTGCAGTGGAAATTAGGTACAAGGGAAGACTTATAAATTCAAAAGCATAATCAGGTTGCAAACAATACATAAAATGTGAACAGAGATTATTCCAGGGGTGCTGATTGACTTTGCAGTCCCAGAAAGAGAAACAGTGATGTGTAATTTAAATGAAAAATCTTGGAGATATTTCGTGATTATATATAATAATATCAAGGTACAGCTGGAAAAACCAAACACAGATGACAAGGAATTCTAATTTTCTGAGCAATAAGACTTGAGTGAACTACAATAATCTTTAAAATTGGGTGTTGCTATTTTTAGGAAAAAGAAAAGATCTCTGCGAAAGGTGAAAAAAAAACACTATGAAAATTAATTGAAACAGATTCTCTATTCCATAAAGTCATCGAATGCAAGTCCAGAGTGGCTGAGGTTTCCTCAATGGACGTTTTAGAATGTCTTCGAGGACCGGTGCTCTTTGAAACACACTCTGAGCAACAATATTCTCACATGTTTCCATTTCATTTTTTCTCATAAGGTTTCTCAACATCCTATTTCTCTTTTCAGCACCTTCCCATGATGGTTGCTCCTGACCCTTTTCTCTCTACCCCCAACCCCGAATATCAGAGTGGAATTTTGGTGTCTGGTCTTGCACGTTGTGAGGATGAAGTCTTTTGTTGTTTAAATTCAGGGCAGGCATGAACCCGAACACCAGTTCTGCCATCAGGAAGCAGACCAGGTATTTCCATGAACGGTGCTGACATCCGGTGCCTGGCTGTAAGGCCAGAGGGCCTGTGTGTGGCCAGTGGGTGCCTTCCATGAGTCCCTGCATCTTTGTAGTTCCAGTCACCCGCTTGGACCAGACACTGGAGGCCCCTGGCCCAGGGAGGCAATAGCCTTCGCCGCTCTCCACATGGAATGTCCTTCTCTGCTCCAGTTGGGTTCTGAAGCTCAGACACGGTACCTCTTGTGTCTGGCAGAGAAAGGTGAACTGTCACTCATCTTACTCATCTCGAGTGTCCTGCAGGGCCTCGTTATGGGACCTGGAGCACAAGAGGAGCTGTTTATTTGAGACTGAAAACCAGGCTTGACTGCGTCCCAGGGATGGGTCAAGCAAGCGTCCATTCCATGTCTGTCCCAGGGACGCTCCCGCCTCTGATGGCTCATGGATCACTTGGGGTGGAACTTGGAGCCGTGTCACCCTCTGCCTTTTCTCCTCCTCCTCCCTTCTCCTCTTCTTCTAGTTTTGAGGAAGGAGGAAGGGGCCCACTCTGTGCCCCTGGATAAATGCACAGCCCCACCTCAGCCCTCACATCTCCGTTGCCACCTGCCTTGAAACCACCAGGATTCATCTCACGAGGCCCTTTTTCTCATAAAGCCCTGGTGTCCAGCTCCCCCGCCTTCCCCTAGGCCCTCATCCCCTTACCTCTCTATGACTCTCCAGGCCCATCCCTTCCTGTCCCATCAAGGCCCTTGCTCCAACAGGCATCTCCTTTCCCTCCTGCATCATCAACTTTTTTCCCCTCCAGGGGACCAGAAGCATCACCATTCAAAATGCCCTAATTTCTCCCATCTTAAAAAAAGAGCAGTTTCCCTGGATCCCCACCCTCCTCTCTGGTTCCATATCACACTGACTTCCTCCTCCCCCTCTCTCCTCCCTCGATGAGCAGCTCCTTCTTGTCCCCATTACTGGCCCTCCTTGTGACCCACCCTCTCGGTTCACCTCCCAAGCACCCTCCTGCAGTCTCATGGCTTTTAATATCACCTGGCAACCCCCAAATGTTTGTCCCGAGTCTAGATTTCCCCACTTTCTGCCCAGCACCTACTTCATATCCTGCTGGGCTGGCATCGTGGGCCTCCAGGGGAAGTTGGTACAGTCTGTGTAGTGGTCAGAACTGGGCCCAGACCCTAGAGCCAATGGCTGAGTACATCCAGTTCTCAACCTGGCCAGCTTCTGTTACCGAATTTAGCATCCAACACTGGGCCAAGACAGACTGGTTCCTGCCAAGCTGAAAACCAACCAACCACTGCCATGGATAATCACTCCTTTTCTTTTGAGATTTTTTTTCACATTGGATGTTATATCTGAAACCTTACATAGCACAGGTTCACTGGAACGCCATCCTGTTTTCTTTTAGCAAAGCTCTTCTTGGTCGTTAGAACGGTATACCTAGAGCTGTCACTAGGAGTCAGCAGCCTGCACATCGTGGCGGTGATATTCACCCTCCTTCCCCCTGAAATATTTAGCATATCTATCATTTTAGTGACTATGTCCAAGCCCACATAAATGCACACTTTTAGATGCGTACATTAGAATTTATTCTCTTCAAAAGGAGCTACACATGCGGACACGTGCAGTAACCTCTAAGTGGAGTGCCTAGTAGAAGAGAAAAAAAAAAATGAAGAATTTGAATTTATACCAAGAAAAAAAAAAGGAATGAAAGGTTGTAACATTAGAAACCTGGAACGAAAATAACAAGACAGAGGGGAAAATACTGTTTAAAAAAAAACCTCTTGCCAAGCAGTTTGTAAGTTACACGATTATATTCGTAGATTTGCGTAAGGGGGAAAGAAGTGAGTGAAGTGAAAGTCACTCAGTCCTGTCTGACTCTTTGCAACCCCATGGACTATTTAGTCCATGGAATTCTCCAGGCTAAAATACTGGAGTGGGTGGCCTTTACCCTTCTTCAGAGGATCTTCCCAACCCAGGGATCGAACCCAGGTCTCCCTCATTGCAGGCGGATTCTTTACCAGCTGAGCCACAAGGGAAGCCCAAGAATACTGGAGTGGGTGGCCTGTCCCTCCTCCAGGGGATCTTCCTGACTCAGGAATCAAACCAGGGTCTCCGGCATTGCAGGTGGATTATTTACCAACTGAGCTATCAGGGAAGCCCCCGGGGGGAAGAAACAAGCTACCAACTGCAGCCACAGTCTGTCACAGATTATCCTGTCTGTGGCTGACTGACAGGTCACAGCCACAGGTTTCCAAAGGGAAAAGGGGAAGAGAAGAACGTCCTGAGGGGAAGGGACAGAAGGAGGTCCATTTCAGGCAGGATGGAGGACAGAGCATGGAGAAGGCAGGGATGGTGTGTCCCCGAGGGAAACTGCAGTGAATGACACACTTCCGTGAGATTGTCCCGGGGTTGTGATTTTAGCCCAGCTTGTGTTTATGTCGATGCTTCTCCAGGGCAGTTGTAAGCCCAGACCCCTGACTCGGCCCCTTCACCCGGTAGTAAGCTGGCGACTGTGGGCAGACCTGCGGGGCAGCCCTCCTCGCCCTTATGGAGTCGCTCCCCCATTGCACGGTTCCTGCTGTGACCACCTTGCCCCCGTGTCCTGTGGAGGCTGAACACTGCATTTTCTTGGCCTGCGACGTGAAACAGGTCGAGTAAGTGCTAAGGAACGACAATGCTACAGAAGCGCGCTCGCATGTTTGCTACGGGAGTGGGGGGTCACAGGGCCGACGTCTGTCCCCGACCCCAGGATGGGCGGAGTCACTGCCCGGTTCTCACCGAGCTTAGAGAAGAGGCTAAAGCACAACGTGACCAGTTGCTTAATTAACAGAGGCAGACATGTGACCATTAACAGACCAACTTTTCCCTCATGGAGTGTTTACAGTGTATGAATTTAATCCTTGTAATTGTTTATATTTAAATTTTTAAGCCATATCCAGTTTTTCTAAGTAATTTACTCCCTGAGTATTTCCTGGCATAATTTAGCTACAAAAATCTTAGAGAATCATTTGCTTAGAAAGTAGTCTACCACCATAGCACCCTGAACACATCCAGTCTCGTCTGATCTCAGAAGCGAAGCAGGGCCTGGCCTGGTTAGTGCTTGGATGGGAGAAAGTATACCTGGAGAACTTGTAATCTATCTCTAGTGAGATAAATGGAATGGCTCCCAGTGTGCCAGCATTTGGAAGAATAAAACCAATTAGATTTTTTTTTTAAGTTTTCAAATTAGATTAAAAAAATCAAAATTGAAAATCACTGGGCTTTTTGTCAGTTTTATGAATTTGAGCTATGTTATTTTTACATGGATGGGTGTTTTCACCTATTATTCATCTTTTAAAACATACACATTTTAACTTAAAATTTTTCTTAGCAGTTTAGTTAAAGAAGTACTATCCTCCAAATCTACCACTTGGCTGTGTGTTCCAGTACTGGGGTGTATACTTCAGATGTTATTATGATAAAAAATGGTAACAGTGATATCTTCAAGGTTCATCTCACACCTGTTCGAGGGACATTCTTTCAAACAGAATAGCAGGACATCTCCCTGAGGTGGTCAGAAATAAAAATGTCCTGTAAAGAGTCATTCTGTCCAGAATGGCTTGTATTAATAAGATGTGATTTTTGCATCATGATGCCTCTCCTTGCTACTGTCAGTTGGATTGGAAAGAACATGTGGGTGGAACCTCAGGCTATGGTGTCTCCTGCCTTGTGTTTCTCTGATCTTGAGCAGTTCCATCTGTCTGATGGCCACAGCCATGTTCAGGGTCCAAAGTCTCGTATAAAATCTTAATATGAATAACTTTTGAAAGAAGCGTTTATACATTCCAAATGGAAACAGACGGCAACTTATAGTCTGACTCCTGACGTCCCTGCTGTGACTCAGACCAAGCCCCGTGTGGAGCGCGTAGGACACAATGATGGTTAAGTTTTTCAAGAATCAGATGAACCATCAATGCAAAACCCAGTGCAGGGCTAGAAAGGGCTAGTACCAAGAGTCAGTGTTGATTTCATTTTTTACCAACAAGAAGAAAATTCTAACATGGGAGATTTGGACATAAAATCCCCACTTTCCCAATGAGCTGTATCAGCAGCGAGGGGGACGTGATCGCTCAGATGCCGAGGGCTATCGTGTTCTGATGAAAAAGGGAGAAGCCCTTAGAAAGTGGATTCTGTTTAGTGAATAGAATGTTAGAATCCTAATATTTTTCATCCCAAGCTCATTTAGCAGAGGTAATGGATATTTCATCAGACACAGATTTGACATTCCATTGCATGATACTGTAAACAGGACAGACGATGTTTGGGAAGTGGGAGAGCTAAGACAGTAGCCACTGGCAGGCCCTGGTTATCTCATTTAAGCAGATACCAAATGTGGGCGACAGTGGTGTGATCGTCGGCTGCTTCCCACTTTGTGAATAAATTGCTTAGAAGGAGTCTTTGCCTACCAGATGTGACCTAGATTTAGCTTTTCAAAGGTGGGGGGGTTGGGGGCAGAATATCTCTATTATGTTAAAAAAACAATTGCTGGTAAAATGCACAGTAAGTGAGCTTATCTCCCCTCTCCAGGTGTTTGGGCTAATATGTTATGGAATTACTGCTTCATTTATGAAAAATAATTGGGGGAAATGTTCCAGCAAATCAAATTTGGATAAAGGCTGAGGATGTCTATTGTGTTGTTAGCAAGTTTTTAAAAAGGCAGAAAGATCAGGGAGCCCGTAGAGATAATAAAAATATTTTAAAAACTGTGTTTGAGAAGAGTCTCTCATAAAAGGGTCAGGCGTGGGTGTGCTTTCCAACTTGTGTTGGGGTTTAGTGAAATATGGAAGAACAATGAGAACAATTACACCCCTTTCAGCGCCTGTGAAAGCTGCTGAAAAAAAATCAAAGCCCGTCTGTCTGCTGACTCTGATAAGTCTTACGACTCTGTTAAAGGCGGCAAAAATTTTAAAAGCTAATGTTTTCGTTCTCCCTTACCCACCGTGTCTCTTTTCTTGTCTGTCCCCCTCCTGCAGGAGCCGCCACTCCAAAACCAGTCCCAGAACCCGAGAAGCAAACAGACCACACAGTCAAGATCGCGGGGGTCATCGCTGGCATCCTGCTGTTCGTGATCATATTTCTCGGGGTCGTGCTGGTGATGAAGAAAAGGTGAGCCCCTGGCTGTTGCCGTACAGGTGCTTCTGGCCCACTGTTGGCCAAGAGGGTTCTCGTGCATGAAAATGTTCTGTTAGTCCGTTGTCTTGGATGACCTAGCCACACCTGTGGCTCTGGTGGTTCATATTTTGCATCATGTAGCAGTCAAGGTTATGGGAAAACATTTGGAGTCTGCAGCTGTTATTTTGTGTGACTGTGAAGAGCTTCTTGTGCCAGGTCAGCGTTAAGGATCAGGTGTCTTTCCACCAGTTGGTACTTAAAGCCCAGCAGAATGAGTAAAATCACTTGTTCACCAGGAAATGTTCAGTATTAATACAGTATTAATTAATTAATACCAACAGAATAGATCTTGAGGTACAAGAAAAGAGACTTCTCCTCATGATAAGGAAGATAATGATAATGACAGAGTTTCTTGGGCCTGTGTTATATGCAGGCACCATGTCAGGGGATTAAACAGCACAGTATCCCACCAGAGAGGAACTCTCAGGTTCAGCCAGACAGCAACTCAGGGCGTAAACACATAAGGTCAAGGACTGTAGCATTTTGGGTGTAGTAAGGTTGCTCTGTCTAGCCAGGGGTGGTTAAGGGAAGAGAAAAACAGATACAGCTGCAGTAAGCAATCCTTGCCTCCAATACATGAAAAATACACAGTCTCTTTTGTCTTGTGGAAATGAGAACTTGCTTAATAATACTGTTTCTATAAAAATGATCAACATAAAGATAGATGGCAAGAAGCAGTAAGATAAATTATCGCTTTTCTATGTAGTTTAAAGTTAGTTATAAACAATTAGATCCTACTGTATAGCACAGGAAACTAAATTTCATATCCTGTGATAAACCATAATAGAAAAGAACATGAAAAAGAATATATTGACTATACACACACACACACACACACACACACACACACACACACACATGTAAAGAACGATCACATTGCTATACAGCAGACATTAATACAACATTGTAAATCAACCAATTTCGATTTAAAGAAAAATTAAAACCAGTGATACAGTGTGAGCAAGGCTATAGATGACAAGACGTGCAGATGGAGAGACTGACAAAGCCAAGCCAGGGAGGTCTTGTCTGGTCACCTAAGGAGCTAGACCTGGTTGTTAGGCCCACTGGTGGCCTTTAAGCAGGTAGTAATGGGATGTGCTTTTTCTATTAGAAAGATCACTCAGTTTTAAGGTTGAGCTCAGCGAGGAGAGAAGAAGGCTCAAGGCAGGAAGACCAGCAGCTTTAGAGACGTCAAGAGGTTGTAGCCACTTGTAGGCCGATCTGGGGAGCCGAAGTGACACAGAAGGAACCTGTTGTTGGTGCAGCCATTGGTGGGGTGTCCCCAGTCACGGGGTGTATGCGAGCTAGGACGTGTGGGACATGAAGCGGGGAGCTCAGCTCTGCACTGTGCCGTGGAGTGGACGGGTCCCCAGGCAGGCGGGCTGTGCTGGCATGCCCCAGGAGCAGCACTGTCCACAGTCGGAGTCGTCCACCCACATGTGCCCGGCTGAAGCTGGGACTCGGACAAGGGCGCGCAGGGCTACCATCAGACGGAGGTCGAGGGTGAAGGTAAAACCTTGGGTCACAGGGATACTTAAGGAGTGAACTAATATCTGAATGTATAGGCCTACGTATACAGCTTTCCTTGCTCCTTCTTCCGTATTTTGTTTACTGGTCTGGTGAGGCCTCAGGACGAGGCTCTGTCCTGGCTCATACAGGCCTAGCTGGTCCCTATTATTTCAGCTCCTTCTCCCTCTTGTCATCCACCTTTGCTTCCTTTCTTGTTGGTCACACATCATTTAATTTCACTCCATTTTTAAAATATTCTCTCTTGTGTTGAGAACTTTTGTGATCTGCTCTCTTAGCAGCTTTTAAATATATAGCACTATAGTGGCATATATACATAGAGGCTCAGATGGTAAAGAGTCTTCTTGCAATGCTGGAGACCCAGATTTGATTCTTGGGTCAGGAAAGATTCCCCTGGAGAAGGGAACTGCAACCTAGACCAGTATCCTTGCCTCGGAAATCCTATGGACAGAGGATACTGGTGGGCTGCAGTCCATGGGGCTGCAAAGAGTTGGACCCAACTGAGCGATTAACACTTTCTTACTTACTTGCTAGTATAGTGATATTAACTACAGTCACACGCTGTTCATCCCATCCCCAGAACTTCTTTACCCTATAGCTGGGAGCCTCTTCCGCCCTCTTCACTTCGCTTATCCCCGGCTTCCTTTTCTTTATCTCCTCTGCATCTCTAGCTGTCAGTCTCTATTTCTTTCTCCCTTATGTCTCTAGCTTTTTCTTCCTCTTTTACTTCATCACCCCTCATCCACTTTCTCCCGGATGCTGTTTTTCTCTCCCACCTCGATGTTTATTTAGTATCTTTGGTACTGGTAGTTTGTACTATTTTTTTTTTAAATATGATCCAGTATAAATTCTAAGCAGCCCTAGGCCCTTGCATGCCTAGATATTCAAACTAAGCGTTTTGGAAAGTTGATTTTTAGTCACGGAAATGTGTTGGATTTTTGTGTCATCTGGCAAGTTCTCGTGAGGAATTGCCTGAAACCACCAATCCAGTTGCCCTCACGACCTTAGCTAAATGTTAATTCATCCTCTAAGGGTCTGCTTCTGCTGGATTAATTTATTATTCTACCTTGGACTCTCAGGCAGACACAGAGGTTATGTTATAAATTATGCATTTGAAGAAATTGCCGATGGTAACAAACGGCCTTGATACAACTTTAGACTAAATTCCAATAACTCCTATCAAATTTGCATGATTATTTACTAGATAATAGCCTTAAAAGGGTTATTTTCACAGCACGTGCCACTTTGGTATCTGCTCTTTCTGAAATATAGAATATGCTGCTTTGTAAGGCAAATTTGTCAGAAACTTGTAAGATTTTGACTTGAGCAATCATGTGGTTCAGACTGTCCTAGTTAAGAGAAATTCTGAAAACTTCTGATTGCTCAGAGTTTTCCCTCCAAGTTGAAGCCTAAAATTTTAAATGTGTTTTTAACAGAACAGATAAACATGATAGTAATTGCAGGTAAGTGGCTGGAGAGTTACTGATATGGCACAAGCTACAGGATTTGGTTAGCAGATAGGGAGCTTAGATTTGGAATTTCTGGATCTGTATTTTAACCAACTCTGTGATTCTGAACTTCTTTGCCCCTTAGTTTATTCATTTGTAAGTTGAGCAAACTGCACTCAACCACTTCTGACGTCCCACCCAATCCCAAACTCTCAGGCTTTCTGTTACGTGCAGCTGATGGTGACACAAGTACCCAGCTGGCGTCCTACAGGGGCAGTGAGGGCTCCTTATGTATCTCATGCTATAAACATACCTGGTCACTCCTCCAAAGCTCACTTTGTGCAGTGGATTCAAGTCTCTATGGGGTGTTGGCTGGTGAAGGTTCATCTTTCAGCCACATGTTTCCTGTTGTCTACAGTAGGTACTCTGTTAAAGGGGAGCAGCGGAAAGATGAAATGAGAGAGAATGAGCAGGAAAGAGCTGGCTTTCATTGTAGCATTGGTCATGTTTGCTGGTTCAAGCCTGTGCTCATCAAACTGGGAGACCCACTCCTGTCCAGGCTAGACTCAGTCGCCAACATGAGCTCGTGCCGTTGGTCATAGACAGCCTGAGCCAAGGAAAAAATGTGGGTGAAGCAAATGCATCAGTACTTCTGGGAATACAGGCGGAAGTCTGTGCTGCCGGGGAAGAGTCAGTAGTGACCATCTGGGTGGGTCAGTGTGCCAGGCCAGGTGGCCTGAGCTCTTGGGAGGGGGAATCAGCAAATTTCCCTTGAAGATATTGCCAATTATTGTTGTAACTAAGATCGTGTGGGCTTCTGAAGGGCCAGCCTTCTCTAAAAATTAGTTATTGAAGGTAGGCCTGGAATAGAACCTGTAAAATCTGTTCTCTTTGCAACCCTATGGACTATACAGTCTATGGAATTCTCCAGGCCAGAATACTGTAATGGGTAACCGTTCCCTTCTCCAGGAGACCTTCCCAACCAAAGATCGAATCCAGGTCACCCACATTGCAGACTCTTTACCAGCTGAGTCACCAGGGAAGCCCAGCTCATGCTAACTCATATAATCCTTTCACACCCAAGTCATAATGACTAAAAACTGAAATGACCTTCAGTTTTATTTAGCGATAATATTTTATAACCTATCACAAATTAGACTAGTTGTTACCTGTTTGTGAATATTTATATACTGGAGCCTGGGCTAGACTAATATAATACACAAACCTACTTTCCTTAATGCCTTTTACAAAACCTTTACATGTATTTTTATTTATTTTATTCTTTAGGCAAAACAATTTCTTAATATTTTCCCCTTCCCAGTTCTTTTGAGGGTGCAGTATTTTGATGCAACAAATGTTAAGAAAGGGTGTTAAGATGAATATCTATGAAATAAAAATCTCTTGCAGAGTCACATGACAACACACTCAAAATTAATTTAAGTTGAGGAGAAGATACTTAGTTTTTATCATTTTCATCCCTGTATAATTAAATATATTTATATAAATGAAAATGCCTGCATTTTCAACATTTTTTCATAAGGAATAATTTATCTCAATAACATGTTTTGACAGAATTTAGTATATAAGCGCCATTGATTTTTATCCTGATTAATTATATTTACTATTGTTTCTAAAATTGCTATAGATCTTTTAGAAACTTGAGAACATTTATATCAATTACAGTAATATTTCTGTCTCAGTCATTGCGCTAAATAGAAATTATAGAAGTTTTGACAAAATGGAAATCATTAAAGAGATACACAGTCTTGGTCAAAATAGCAAATGTTAGCTCTCCCACTTCATGAACACCTATTATAGGTAAATATGACTATTTTAATTCTGCAGCCCCATACCTCACTCTCCTTTCCATAATACATTTTAACAGCTGTACATTTTGCAAATATGGGCTTCCCAGGTGGTTCAGTGGTAAAGAACCTACCTGCCAATGCAGGAGACGTGGGCTTGATCTCCAGGTCAGAAAGATCCCCTGGAGAAGGAAATGGCAACCCACTCTAGTATTCGTGTCTGGGCAATCCCATGGACAGAGGAGCCTAGAGGGATGCAGTATAGAAGGTTGCAATCTTTCCTCAGACATGACTTAGCGACTAGATAACAACATTTAACAAATGCAGCTTATGTCATTAAATATTTAGCACCTTTCTGTTGATTTAAAAACCAGTGTAACTACCAAGGAAAAAAAATTCAATACTGTAGAAAGAATATCCAAAAACACCATGAAACCAAAAAGATGAGGGAGAGAAATCTGATGAAAGCCCACTTTCTAAAGAGATGTCTGCAGTGTGTGAGTGGAGGTGAGTTGACATTAACTGTAATTCCCTTACTAAGCCTGTTTACACTTGAGATAGAAAGAATTTTTTTCCACTTTATTTAAGGGTCAGTTGCATGTGAAAAATGTCTCAAGTCTGAATGCTTTATTCAAAGTCCTGCTTCAAAATCACACCTTCTGAAACCGTATTGAGACAGTCCTGTGTGACGTGTCTTTGTGACTGTTTAGACTATGCATACTTTACATGTAGTCGTGTAAATGATAATCAGGTGCTGAGACTCTTCTGCTCTAGCACATGCTTCAGCACACGTGAAAGAGGACACATGTGTACCCAACTGGTCTGGAAATGCCCTCCTAATTAGTCAATTAGCTGGTGTGCTTTGGTTTTCTAGACGATAACTGGATGAGCTCCTTGTTCAGTGGTAAAATATAAAATGATCTTTTTTTAAGATTTGTTTTTGATGTGGAATATTTTTGAAGTCTTTACTGAATCTGTTACAATGTTGCTTCTATTTAATGTTCTGGCTTTTGGCTGCACAGCATGTGGAATCTTAGCTCCCTGACCAGCAATGGAAACCTCACTCCCTGCATTGGAAGACAAAGTCTTAACCACTAGACCACCTGAGAAGTGCATAAGTTGACCTTGGTCAGGTCTTTTCTAACTGGGACTTTATATAGTGACTCTAATAGCTCCCGTAGTTGCACTGTTTCTGGATTTGATCTATTGGTTTATTTATTTATGTTCTACTGGGGGCTCCTTATAAATATTTTCTTTTAAAAAGCAAAGTGGGAAACCTAGGCACCAGTTGTTTTTGTTTTTATTTTTAATAGGAGGAAAGTGTCAGAATGATTAGAGGCAGTCACCAGACTTTAGAATCTCACAAACCTGGGTTCACAGCTCCAACTTGGTGCTGGCATAAATGGGCGTCATGGCATCAGGGGCGTCATGTAGCACCTCGTGTTGGTGTAAATTCAAGGGTGTCACAAATCCTTGTGTTGGCATAAATTCAGGGGCGTCATGTAACCTCTCTGAACTCAGTTTGCAGACGTGAAATGTGATGATGATGATGACGTGTACTTCACAGGGCGGCGGGGAAGGTGGGGAGGTAGGAAAATTAAGTCAGAGGACTCAGGCACATAGTTGGTGCTTGATAAATTAGCCCAGAAGTTCAGAAAGCTATTCAAGATCACGTGGGTGGTACTCGGAGAGCCTGGGGTACATGAGATGTGTCTTAGTTCCCAATTGCTGCCCTGGTCGCTGCAGTCAAGCTCAGAGGTGCCTCTCGCTCAGTAAACCTCAGCTGCTCTTTGTAACCAATAGTTAGAGACCCCGAACAGTCATCACCTTGTTGCCATTTACCCTTGCTGGAAATCTACACGTATTTCGAACTGGCAGTATGTTGTAATCTCCTTTCTGAGCTATCACTGGAGAAGAGCTGCAGGAGCACTTTCTCCTCTTCCTCTTTAACAGAAGCGTTTTGTAAATCCTTTTGAATGTGTGTGTTCCTGGCGTTCTTGGAGCCATTGGTTTGCTTCTGAGCACTCACAGCAGAGCAGATGCTGTGTCTTCGTCTGGCTAGTGAGTGAGAGAACTTTGTTGAGTTTCATAGTAAGCCTTCAGCAATTGAGCGTCACTCCTTCCTCCTCAGACACAAACCCTAGGGCCTGGGGGCTGTGGAGGGTCAGCAGGCCCTGGAGATGGGTGGCTGATCCGGGGCCCCAGCTTGTGGCCTGCAAGCTGCTGGCTTTGTGACCCCAGTTTCCTCAGTGTAATGCCCCGAAGGGGTTCCAGCTGGTGCTGGTGGTAAAGAACCCGCCTGCCCATGCAGGAGATATAAGAGATGTGGGTTTGATCCCTGGGTCAGGAAGATCCCCTAGAGGAGGCGTGGCAACCCATGCCAGTATTCTTGCCTGGAGAATCCTCTGGACAGAGGAGTCCAGCAGGCTACAGTCGATGGGGTCACAAAGAGTTGGACGTGACTGAAGTGACTTAGCATGCCTGCATACACGGTGCCCAGAAGGCGTCGTGATAGAGCTTTCCTTGAGTGCTGGGAGGAGACAGTGTGTCTCGAGCAGTGCAGTGCTGGCCCCAGCACTAACCACGTGGTCAGGCACACACCGTTCTGCTGCACCGCTGGCTGTAGCTGTGTCCACTCTCAGGCCCATCACACACCTTGAAGTCTTAGTTTTTGCCCCCGGAGGCCAGCAGGACCAGGAGCTGGAGGGAGTGTGGCGTCCACTTGGAGAGCGTGGGTCTCTGTTGAGAAGGTGGCTGGGAGGAAGGCCACCAGGGGCACAGCTCATGGTCCCCACAGCAGGGCCAGGTCTGGGCAGAGACTCTGGAACTGAGAGCACAAAGGAAACTGCTCCCGACCAAGCTGGCTCGCAGTCTTCCTTGTGCAGAGGCCCCTGCTCCATCCGGGGTTTTACTCCCTACAGAGAAGGAAGCCTGGTGCTGAGGCCCCCCGATAGTGCCTCCCCTGGGGGTGTCCTGCTAAGCCCCAAGGTCATGTGAGTGGGTTTGGCTGGGTTCTGGGCGCAGAGTCTAGGGGTATCTGAACCTGTCAGACCCAGACCCAGTCCAGGGCTGGTCGTCAGGACAGAGGGTGGGGTTCTCTCTCTCCCGTATCCTGAGTAGCACCCTGCATCTGTAGGGACTCCCAAGCCCACTTCACAGCCCCGGCCTCTCAGCTCTCGCAGTAGCATCTGAGGGTGGACCTCTCTCTGCCACCTCAGGGCACGGCCGTCCTACTGATGCCTACCTGAGGGGCCTGGAACTTTCCACCACAGCCCATTTGTATCTTGTATCCATTAGCACAGCTTATTAAAACGTATTCTTCCTCTATATCTCACCCTTGAGGTTCAAGTCTTAACAGAACCTCTAAGGGGGTTGCTTGTTTACCACTGCAACTGATGGTTCCGCGAGGTGGCTGGGCCCAAGGCTGTGCTGATGCTCCCAGCTCTGTCCCCCCAGGCTCTCTGTGCTCTGCAGAGGGCATCCGTCTCATTCATGTTGACACGACCTTGCGTTCCAGTTTGTAGAGTAAGAAACACCCAGGACATGATAGCTGAGGATGCTTCATTTAGGATGATAGGATGACAATCGTCATCCTAAGACAGACATCACTAAACCTGTCTTCTTGAATCTGTGGATTCAAACTTAATATTATCACTTCTTCAATTCTGTCTTGTTTTGTATTAATGACTGAAACAGTAATGAAAAATGCTTTGACCTTAGGAAATATATATAGGTTCAAAAAAAAAAGAAAAGCAAGCCAGTGTCCAACCTGACTTCTTTGGGCAAAATTCATGATCCCTCTGCTTCTAACATAAATCTGAATTTCTTTTTAAGAAGGAAAGAAGTTATAGCTGAAATCTTTAATCTTCTTTAATCATTTATGAAGAAGATAAAGAGTAGCTACCATGTTAATTAGTAGAGGATGTTATTTCTTTTTTTTTTTTTTGGCATAGCTCAGCTTTACAAGATGCTGCAGTAAATAATGTATCGACAAATAGGAAAGGCGTGTTGTTGCCCAGAGTCCTCACAGACTGTGCCCTCCAAGGTGCATCATGCTCCATTTAGGTCCATTGGAAGGAGTTTGGGTTATTTTCATATATAGCTCCCCTTTTGGCACTAACATGGTAAAACTAAAGTAAAGCTATTTTTATGGGTTTTACTGCAATAAATAAAAACTGACTCACTTATTAAGTCCAGCCTCCTTCTATTTGTTTGTAAAAACAACACAAAACCAAAAATTGGCCCAAACTGTAGGCCAGGTTATCCTATCGAAGCATGGCCCATTTTCTCTCTCCTGCACACCCAAGCATGAATACAACTTTTTTATGTTAGTTATATTCCTGAGATGACTTGGAGCACCATGGCGCAATGCCAGAATTCCAGCATGGACCTAGTATTCAGTACTTCCCAGATCTACCTCGTCACAGTGCTTAGACTGCCCTCTCCATGCATTCAGCCTCCTGAATTAGCTGGGTACCATCTGCCTCTGCTCTTAGATTCTAGCACATTACTGGCTGTGATGTGGTCCTTTCTAATCACTTTGACACCTTCCTCACATCCAGCACAGTCTTTGCCCCTAGTGGACATGTAGTATATAATTAAAGACAAAAAACACTCCTTTCATGCAAGCCCCTCAGTACCACCCTGGACTTTGAATTGCTTTTTATTATAGGGATGTGTAAGTTTTATAATATAAGATGCTTTATTAATTTTTCCATACTGTAGGATTTTTGGCAAACAGATTCCTTCTTTTGAAAAGTATAATTTTTAAAGGTCTGAATAACAATTACTTAGGTTTTCAACTTGATGTATTAAAATCATTTAAATGAATAGGGATATATTTAAATTCAGATACAGCTTAATTAAAAGAAAAATGGGTTCATATCTATCACTTACTTAAATTATCACTTATTTTTAAACCACCTTTGAAACATTTTTCGTAAACAGTATACTGCCCTGCATGTTTTTCACAAGCAGCATCAATTGAGATAGAAATTATTATATTCACAAAATGAATAAGAGCCTCAGGATGAATTTTTCTCTATACAATGAGCACCTGCCCTAAATAAATTAGAATATCCAGTTTTCCAGGTCTTCCATTCAGTGGGTTCACAATGGAAATGCTCAGCCTCACATCTTGGTAATTCACAAGGGTCTGCAGCCCTGTAGCCGCTGATAGCATTCCCAGTGTATCCACGCATGGGTCTGCTCCTTCGAGCACATTTGATGAGAATTTATGATAAACATTAGCTCACTGGCCTTATGTCAGAAGGAAAACATTAAGAGTAACAAAATCAGGGACAAGCCATTTCCTGAGCAGCTTAATGTCCGTGTGTGGTTATCAGGAGCTATCAGAACATCTTTCATCCTTTCACCTGATGTGTCTAAACGGGGTGGTGGGTTTGGAGTCAAAAGTCAGTCGTGGAAGAACTTGGCCACTCCTCAAAGTGGATCCATGCCTGATTCCTAGGAATAGTCCTCGCCTTTGCTAAACAAAAAGAGAGGGAGGAAAACCTCAGAAGTACGTTAAGGCCATGGGAACAAAGTGGTGACATAGCATTAACTGAAACTCTTGGCTCGGCGGCTGTCATCTGGGAGTGGTGTTGTCACCTTAGGGGACACTTGAACATGCTTGAGGGTGTCTGCATGGGGAATGGCTTAATTGTACACATCTGCCATCTGCATGGATCCGTAGTCACAATAATCAAGATTCTTCCTTATAATTTATCAAGACATGGCTGACTTGGAGTTCGGGTCTGAAAGTCACAGGAGGCCTAGTTTAAGCATCACAGTCAAAGCTGCCTCCTAGGGGCCAGGAAAACTGACCAGGTGGTGAGGGGTGGCCTGGAGAAGAGCAAGTCTAGAGAAGATCTGGGCTGTTTGGGTCCCTTAGGTGTGCTGAAATTGTCACAGACAGTCCTCTTCCCTTCAGCCCCTGCAGAAGCCAAAAGTCTTGATTTCTTTTATTAAATCTACTAACATTTTTATCATTGGCAACTAACCATATTTTGATACTCTGTTGGCCAGATAAAATGGGTATCCAATCATCAATTCCTGGTCCCTAGTCCTATTTTAAGATAAATAAAGCAGGAGACTTGAAAATGATCCTATTTAAAAATTCACCTACGTCTCTGGCTGTAGATGATGTCTTAGATCAGGAAAAGACAATGGGCTCCATCCTTGTCCACGTCTTTAGCATCTGTTGTGGTGGTAGTTTAGTCGTAAGTCACTTTCGACTCTTTATGACCCCATGGACTACCTGCCCAGCCCCTCTGTCCATGGGATTTACCAGGCAATATTACTGGAGTTGGGTGCCATTTCCTTCACCACCTCGGCTTCTGAGATGCCCTCAAATAGGTGAATAGGTGGCACCTGCTTGGAAATACATGATCATTTAAGCTTCATTTATCTTGTCTGCAATGCTGACAGTAGCTTGGATAGTGGACCCTCAGTTTGTAGCTAGAGAAGTCCCACCTTTCTGCATGTAGAATGGCTGTTGACTTCGGTATTGCTCTCAGCCAGGTTGGGAAACTTTGGAATCTAGAGGAGCTTCAGATTGCAACATCTAAGATTAATATTAAATTTATTAAATTCTGTTTCTATTTTAATCATCTTCCTGGTCTTTCAAAACAGTTCCCTTGCATAGGAGAAAGGTTCCTAGGCTGCCCCTGAAGCCGAATCCGGTTGCTGTACTCCGACTCTGAATTAAATCTCAGAGACAGTTTTGGGTAAAGTAGAAGAGAATAGCTTTATTGCTTTGCCAGGTAAAGGAGGGCCACAGCAGGCTAATGCCCTCAGAATTTTGTGTCCCACCCTGGAGGGGATAGTAAAGTTCTTTATACTCATGGTTCAAAAAGGGTGTGGTCAGCTTATAGACTTTCTTCTGATTGGTTGGTGATGATGTAAGTGGACTTCAGCATCATCAGCATTTTGGTTCCAACTGGTCTGGGGTCTCCCTGCTTGTGGGCAGTATACAGTTAACTTCTCCCACCTGCTGGGGGTTTCAGTACCTGCAGAACAGCTCAAAGTTATTGTTATGTATTTCCCTTAAGGGGAACCAGTACCTGCCCCAAGTCTGCACTGTTGTTTCTTGGCTGTTCCTCCCTGTCTCTTTATCTCCTCCATTCCCTGGTTAGCATCTGTTTGAATCTGCCCCTTGGAATTCAGTCAGGGAAGGTCCTGGGGACTGAATGAAGACTACTTCCTGTAATCAAGGAATGGGGGACACAGGAAGGCTTTTGTGCCCAGGAGGCCCACAGGGCCCTGCTGGCTTTCACCCCTGGTCATGATCATGGTCGTCATGTGGATGGGGTCTCATGATAGAGGGTGTGGGGAGCTGGCCCCCATCAGCAAGGCCCTCCTGATAGACTGTGGCTGGCTGACCCAGTCAGAGCCCAGGGTGTCATGGGTTCTCCCACTGCATAGCCAAGCCCAGGTGACAGAACCAGGCTGCCTGCTAGCACTGTGGCTGTTGACTTCGTGTGCTGGTTTCAGAAGGAACAGGATTTATGGATCTGCTATCGTCTGAGAATAGAAAGGTCGTGTATTTCCCTGTGTATCCTTTACCTCCAACCCAGCACACATCCATCTTTATGACCTGTCTTTAAGAAAGAGAATCCAAATGTAAATAATCTCCAGGGCCCTGGAGTTTCCAAGCTGACCCAGTGTCCAGCCCAAGACCTCAGGCGGTGCTGACCTCAGACCACAGTCATGAGAATATCCTGCTGCTTGGGTTGTGGTGCGTCCTGGAGCCTCCGCAGCATACCAAGCAGACCTGAGACCACAGCCCTGCCCCCCCTGCTCAGTGGGCATCTAGCACTTGTCCAGGAGCCTCCAGGAACCCAGAGTGACTCCATGGTGTGCCACTCTCATTCTGGGGCCAAGACCACCGCTGTCACTCCCTGGCAGGAAATTGCTCAGTGCCTGAGCTCCACTGCCTTCACTTCTGAAGCAGTTTAATAATGTCACCATCCTGACCACTGTGCTGGTGCCTAGACTTAAATAATCCATCCATTAGGATCTCCAAACAGCTTCTAACTCACCAAGACCCCTCCCTATGTTCTAAAATGATGATTTTTTTTTTAATCTGGAACCTTGGGGTGCTGGCCTGATTCTGTAAACCTCACCTAACTCTAGATCAATTCTAGTTTATTAAACACCCCTCACAGGGTAACATGGACTTCTCAGATGGTGCTAATGGTAAAGTACTCGGCAGCCAATGCAGGAGACATGAGACTCAGGTTAGATCCTTGGGTCAGGAAGATTGCCTGGAGGAGGAAATGGCAACCCACTCCAGCAAAATTACCTAGGGAATTCCATGGACAGAGGAGCCTGGCAGGCTATAGTCCATAGGGTCACAAAGAGTTGGACACGACTGAATGACAGCACGTGTGCACACACACATGTGGTGAGACACCCACCAGTGTGGCAGTGGTGAGGTCTGTCACCGCATCCTGAGCACCCTGCCATCCACAGTTTATACCCAGGTTAGTGGTGGTAACTCCCAAGGGAAGCCTTCCAGGCACAGAGCCCCTGACAATATTTTAAAGAAGGAAAGCAATATAAACTGTGTGTTCTTATTCTACCTACATTTTTACTCTTATGATCTACACTGATGCAAAGAACAACAACAGCAACAAAATTTAATTGAAGTTAGAAGTCACAAAGTAAAATGATGGTTCATTTTATGAATGAAGAAACCAACTCTAGTATGAATGTGGTTGATTAATGAGCTTCATTAACAAGTTCACAGTTGCAGAGGTCAAAATTATAGACCTGATGACATACAAGGTAACATTCTTCAGTGGTGTTCAGGTCCTTTTCTTAACACAGAGCATCTAAGGGCATCACCAACAATTATTTTAATACCATGTGCTCTATGACTTATAAAATTTTGGATCCTCAGAATATCTTGTAATTACTATCCTGACCAGTACATCAGCCTCCACGTTTTTTAGCTTAAACTGAGGGCATTCAGCAATCATTTCTCTTTCAGATGTGACCCTGCTAGCTTTAACAGTAATATGTGAAGAGTCTACATTTAAACTGGGAGCTTTGAAAAATAACAAATCCAGTGACTTAAGGTAAGGAAAAGAAAATAGCCATAACAACAGATCCATAAACTAAGAGAGAAATTAAGTAGGATAGAGAAAGACAAATTAAAGTAGATTTTTGGATTCTAAATCCTTGTTGGCTGTGATATGTTGAGGGGTTTCCCAGGTGGCTCAGTGGTAAAAAAAACTGCCTGCCAATGCAGGAGATGCAGGAGAGTCCATCCCTGGGTCGGGAAGATCCCCTGGAGGGGGGCATGGCAACCCACTCCAGTATTCTTGCCTGGAGAATCCCATGGACAGAGGAGCCTGGCATGCTGCATTCCATAGGACACAAGGAGTCCGACATGACTTAGTGACTAAACAACAACAGCAGCAACAGACAAAGGAGGTCTAGACAGGTTTTGAAGGACGGCCCTCACCATTCTACCCAACAGTCAGCCTTAGAGCCTTGGACCAGTCTCAGCACCGGGTTCTAGGCTGTGATGGAGTGTCTGCCTTGTGGACGCATAGGCCTGGGACGCTGGGAGGTTGTTCTGTCTGGCCCACAGCAGGAGAAAACTGACGTGATTGTGCATCACATGCTTACCTGAGGCTAGGAGGGCCGCAGAAATACATCTAGCCACACTGGGAGCAGGCAGCCCAAAGCGTTCCTGCATTGTCACCGACAGCACTGACGGCAAGGAGACCAAATTGCCTCTGAAAAGCACCTCCTGAATTGCCACCTTAATGCCCTGCTAAAGCCAGGCAGGCCGGCAGTCAGCCTGGAACCAGCCAAAACACGTGTGCTCAGATTGCTGGGGAGGCACTGCTTATTTCAGTCATACGTGAAGAAAACAGTGTGCCCCATGCCTTATTTTTAGACACCAGCGAGTGGCATGTGGATTGTGCTGGCGAAGGCTCTCGCAGCTATCAATTTTTTAATCTTCTTGACTAGTAACGGCAACTCGGCCCAGATCACCAGCAAGCAGAACATGAGTGTGTCTAGCGTTCTAGAAGCTCCCAGCACTTCAGGTCCAGTCAACATCACTCCCTAGTGCAGGCTGCAGAATCTGTGCAATTTCAGCCTTAGGGGGTTGATTAAAACACAGAAAACAAAGGAAATAAATTCAGTGTGTGCCGCCTAAAATGTAGAGCTGTGTGGCTCCTCTCAGGTGGATGAAGCCTGTGTGGGCAGCTCCCGAGTTGGTCTTTGGTTTGCCTGTTTCTAAGCAGACTTGTTGTCACTGAGTTGACTGGAAGCCCCTGAGGTTAGGACCATCAAATTGAGCGGATGGACAGCAGATCCTGCCAACATGAGCCCCGGGCCCTCTTCCCACCACGTCACCCGACTCCTCCCAGAGGTGGTGGTGTTCAGTCACTCAGTCGTGTCTGACTCTTTGCAATCCCATGGACTGCAGCACGCCAGGTTTCCACGTCCTTCACTCTTTCCTGGAATTTGCTCAAATGCATGTCCATGGATTCAGTGATGCCATCGAACCATCTCATCCTCTGTCACCCCCTTCTCCTCCTGCCCTCAAATCTTTCCCAGTATCAGGGTCTTTTCCAGTGAGTCAGCTCTTCCAATGAATATTCAGGGTTGGTTTCCTTTAGGATTGACTAGTTTGACCTTCTTGATGTCCAAGGGACTCTCAAGAGTCTTCTCCAGCACCATAGTTTGAAAGCATCAGTTCTTCAGCACTCAGCTTCAGCTCAGTGGCTGTGAAAAAAAGAACCCTATGACCTATATTGTAAGCAGCATTCTCATGATTCCCACCTCACACATTTGGTGAGAGAAGAAAATTGTGCCCCTTGTAAGACAGGAGCAGGGAGAGGCGAGGCGGGCAGGCTCAGAACTGCCTCAAGAACCAAGTTCTGCCACTTGAGCTCAGGAAGCAGAGCGTGGACCTGGGTGGCTCAGGCACCTTTAAGAGCTTTTGACTAACCAGGCGGCTCAGTGGGCTTGAAATGAGCCACAGAGAATGGCCATATTCATGCCTACGTAATGTTCAGCGCTCACCGTCCACACATTGTAGGAATCCAGGTTGGACCTGCAGCCTCTCTCACGCAAACGCGGTGAATACCCGGCTTGGAAACCCTGCCACCGCCCCAACTTCTGCCACGTGTGACAGACCCGTGAGTCCACACAAAGCCTGTCATTGCCGGGCGTGTGACCCGTGTCGCCCCTGAGGCCAGGTCCGGCTCCTCAGCATTGCTTCATCAGCTGGGCTCATCGTTTAGGACACAGTCCACAATGTAGACCCTGATTCCAACCCACAGCAAAGCCCGGACCTCGAGGCTCCAGCTGGGTTCTTGTTTCTCACGTCTCACCTATGAGAGCCTCAGAGGACAGGCGAGGCCGCGGGCTGTGGGGACACACGATCTAGTGTGTCCTGCACGTCAGTGCTGCCGGGCCTCTCCTGAGGAGGAGCTGCCTGCTGGCGCTGGGGAAGGCTTCTGGGGTCCAAAGGCAAAGAGGGTAGTGTCCTGAGCGGAGGAAGTCCATGCAGCGTGAGGTTCGCACCTGAACCAACCAGGTACAGGCTCTCCAATGGGAGCTGCAAGTCTCCCTTCAAAAGCTGGCAGGGTTGGCCTGGGGTCCTGGTGTGTGGAAAGTTGGATTAGATGAATGTGACACAGCGGCTCTTAAGTTTTGGTCTCTGTTGACATCATGTAGCATCCCGTGGTGGTAGTTTAGTCACTAAGTCCTGTCTGACTCTGTCTGACCCCGTAGACTGTAGGCCTCCAGGCCCCTCTGTCCATGGGGATTCTCCAGGCAAGAGTACTGGAGTGGGTTGCCATGCTGTCCTCCAGGGGATCTTCCCGACCCAGGGATTGAACCCTTGTCTCCTACATTGGCAGATGGGTTCTTTACCACTAATGCCATCTGGGAAGCCTGTGTAGCATCTGAAAGTGAGACAAATATTACCTTCCAGTGATGCAGAGAACGGGATGGTGAGCCTTTACAGTGGTTTCTGTCTCACTATTTTGGCTGGCCCTGAGGCTCTAAAGTGAGTTTCATACCAGCTCTCCATGGCTGTTTGCTTATTCCCAGTTGTACGTCCCATTCATATTCTCTTCTTTTTTTTTTTCTTTTTTTTATTGTTTTTGCCATACAATGACATGATATCACCATGGGTTTACATATGCTTCCCCTCCAGAACCCCCCTCCCTCCCCCCTCCCTCCTCCCTCCCCCCACCCCCCGGAAGTCTCGCTGCACCAGCCCCGAGAATCAATCCTGGGCTGGCGATTGATTAGACATATGATAATTAACATGTTTCAATGCCCTTCTCCCATATCATCCCACCCTTACCCTCATCCACAAAGTCCACGAGTCTGTTCTATACATCTGCGTTCCTTTTGCTGTCTCGCATGTTGGGTTCTTTACCGTCTTTCTAAATTCCATATATATGCGTTAATATACTGTATTGTTGTTTTTGCTTCTGGCTTACTTCACTCTGGATAATGGGCTCCAATTTCGTCCATCTGAGTAGAATTGCTTCAAATGAATTTTTTTTTTAATGCTGAGTAATATTCCATTGTGTATATGTACCACAGCTTTCTTATCCATTCGTCAGTTGATGGGCATCTAGGTTGCTTCCATGTCCTGGCTATTGTAAACAATGCAGCGATGAACATTGGGGTACACGTGGCTCTTTCAATTCTGGTTTCCTCGGTGTATATGCCCAACAGTGGGATTGCTGGGTCATATGGCAGGTCTATTTGCAGCTTTTTAAGGAACCTCCACGGAAACCGTCCCAGCCCCTCAGCTCTGGACAACACTGCCATGTTTCTAGCACTCAGCTAAAAATACTTACTGACATCTGTATCTATTTCAACATCATTTCGCAGTATTAATCTTAGCCTGAAAAGTATTTCCTGAGAGCTATTACATATCTTAAATTAATTTGACCAGGATATGTTTTCAGTTTGACCACGTCTAATCTTAATTGGATGCCAAACTGTGTGGTTTTCACATTAAACCTGACAGCCCCAGACCACTTTATAGCCAAACCAAAATAACAGGAAACTTACAACAAGGTCTTTATAACATCTTTTGTAATTCTTACAAAATAAGCTTTGAAGTAGCATCATAAATATTTTAAATTAAACTTAGCAAAAATAAATGCATAAAGCACAGTTAGTGCCTGTGGTACTCTGAGTTTTAATTTTTTTTTCCTCCCTCTCACTAGAAAATTTGCTAAATTTGGTAATTTTCAGGCTGTTTCGTCTACATTAGTGAGAAAAATAAGTTAGTTTTATATTCATTTTTCTTAAAATAACTATTTTCTCAAGTTCCCTTTCTAAGTAGAATCAGCAGTCAATTATTTGTGTTAATGGAGGAGAAAGATGATTCGTATAAAACAATGGATAATCACAAGTTGTTTACACAGTGGGGAAGTGCTGAATTTTGTGAAACAAAGCTGATATATGGGTTGTTACTAACCCTCTCTTCTAGCTTATGTGGAGCAAGATGTCACTGGTGCAGTTCCACATAGTGACAAAGATCATTACACTAGAATTCCCCTCCCTGGGGCCTGCCAGGTGTGTGTCCCACCTCGGGACAGCACAGATCCCTTGTCACCATTCGCAGGTATACATAGGAACTTCTGTTCACGCATGATTCACATTCATCCGGTATCACCCAAGTAAGCCTGGATTCCGTGGAAGAAGTCAAATAAAACACAACTCATTCCTGTTTGACTTTTGAATTAAATTTCTCTATAAACATCCTGTCAACACCCTTAGAGAGAGCTTCCTTTTTTTATTCATTTAGTTTTGTCTATGCTGGGTCTTCATTGCTATGCGGGCTTTCTCTGGTTGCAGCAAGCAGGGGCTACTCTTGGTTGCAGAGTACAGACTCTAGGCGCACGCGCTTAGCTGCTCCACAGCATGTTGTATCTTCCCAGTTCAGGGATCGAACCAAGTCCCTTGCATTGGCAGGCAGATTCTCAACCACTGGACTACTAGAAAGAACTTCCTTAAAGAAATATTGTGAATATTTGGAAGAAGAATCCAGACTGTAAAGAATAAATGTTACTGACATATCACAGTGAAAAACAGAAACCTCATTCTCCTCCCCTGCCTTTCTGTGTTCTTTTTTTTTTTTTTTATTGTTTTTGCCATACATTGTCATGATATCACCATGGGTTTACATATGCTTCCCCTCCGGAACCTCCCTCCCTCCTCCCTCCCCCCCGGGAAATCTCGCTGCACCAGTCCCGAGCATCAATCCTGGGCTGGCGATTGATTAGACACATGACAATTAACATGCTTCAATGCCCTTCTCCCATATCATCCCACCCTTACCCTCATCCACAAAGTCCATTCTTTATTTCCTTTTCCTTTCCCAAGAAAAGTTAACTGAGAAAGGCCTATTGTAGTGTGTGACAGGCACACATTAGTTACATCAATGGCTGCCCCCAAAATCATACCTCTAAAAATATCTTGCTAAGGCAAATATTGCTTATTAAAGTTATAAGACAAAACCTGTTTGTTTTTCCAGGAAAGAGAGAAGGGTTAAAGTCATAGATTTAAATAGATTTATTTAAAACTACTTCCTGGACTTAACTGGTGGTCAAGTGGTTAAGAATCTGCCCATCAGTGCAGGAGACACAGGTTTGATCCCTGGTCTAGGAAGATCCCACATGCTGCAAAGCAAGAAAGCCCAACATGCTGTGAAGCAAGAAAGCCCGTGCACCGCGACTACTGAGCCTGTGCTCTAGAGCCCAGGAGCTGAAACTACTGAAGCCATGCGCCCTAGGGCCCGTGTTCTGCAATAAGCAAGGCCACCTCAATGAGAAGCCCGCACACGGCAACAAAGTTGCACAGCAAGGAAGACTCAGCACAGCCAAAAAATTAAATAAATAAATAAAACTCCTCCCTCCCACCCCCCCCCCCCCCCCCGCTCCCCTGCCACTCCTGGATGCAGTCTCTGAACAATTCATAAAGCTTCCTCTACTTAACTTTTCCAAATAGCAGTGCTTTAGACATAGAAACAACATTTCTCAACAGCAAAGAAGAAAGAAAGCTTAGCTCACTCATCTGTAGCCATTATGAGATTCTATCTAATTCATAGAATTGGTGAGAATTTCACCCAAGGCAGAAATTCAGTATGGTGCGTGTGCGTACTTTTATTCAGTCTTGAGGAATCACAGGGATTGATTATGATTGCTTTTTTTTTTCTTGCAAAGTGTGTATATATATATATATATATTCATGTAGGCTGAATGAATGTTAATTCCCTGCCATGTGATTTTCCTTTTCATGCTGGGTGCAATTGTGTTTTCTGTGAGTACTTATTCCTGACACAACAGTGTAAGTAATTTGGAAACATGATTTAGTATTCGAGAATTCACTTTCCTCTCCTATCATTTGGAATGCATTTAATGCACAAGATTGTTCAAACTAAATGATGCATAGAATTTCAAGAGCTGCAAGGAGCTTTGGAGTTCACTTCTTCCTAACCTCTCATTTGATAGATGGAGAAGCAGAGCCCAGATAAGCTAAATGCTTCGGTGGTGGTTTGGGGAGGGTAGAGTAGGGGGCCCCCACAGCTGCGAATTCCAGTGGGAAATTTCTGCACAGATTCTTTAACTCGACTTTTCTGGTGGCGGCTTAGCTGAGTGATGTCAGCTCTGCTGATTTCGGGATGTGTCACTGACAATGCAAGAGCCACATGATTAATTTGAGGACATCTGTATTTTTCCGGTGCATCTAGGTGAGCTCCACTAAGCAAGAAGTCTTAATCTATGGCAGGGCCCAAATGCGGGGACAGAGGGCCCAGCTGGGGACAGAACGCGTGTGATTGATCACTGTGCCAGCCACACAATTATAGTGATCACAGTCTGTGCTCCTTGCAACTTTCAAGCCGTAAATTTGAACCCGAGCTGAGCATTTGCTATTATTAAAGCTTCATCTTAACTATTTTCTGTATGCACCAAACATTTAACATTTAATGTTAACTCAAGAATAAAAAAATAAATAAAAAACAGCTCTCAAAATTATATCTAATTTTGGGGCAGTTTGGGGCCTGTAGCTAGTTTATTTAGGGCCTGTAAAAGTAATATGCAAAGATTTGCCTACCTTTGTTTGTTATTGGGCTTCCCTGGTGGCTCAGTGGTAAAGAATCCACCTGCCAATGCCCGAGACTCGTGTTTGATCCATGGGTCGGGAAGATCCCCTGGAGAAGGAAATGGCAACCCATTCCAATATTCTTACCTGGAGAATCCCACGGACAGAGGAGCCTGGTGGGGTTAATGGGATCGCAAAAGAGTCAGACGCAGCTGAGCAATAAAACAGCAACGACTGTTTGCTATTACAAATAAAAGTTCAGACTCATAGCCTGGGTAGGAGGAGAAACTCACTAAAGGGGCTACACACAGGAAGATTCCTAAAGGATCAGATTGGGCCAGTCCCGGCATTATTAACCACCACTGGAACTGAGGGTCTCTTCTCTCCATCTCTCCTGCTGGCCATCACAAAGGGATGTCCAAGCTTCTCTTATTTGTGACAAGTACATTTAAAGATGGTGTGGAGTGACCACCAGTTGTCGAAATGAGTCCAGAATGAAGCAGCTCATCCCTGTTTACTTCTGAGTCACACAATCTGTAGATGCCCTGCAGCAGAAATAAATTAGCTCTAAATTTTCTATTGAGCAGAGCCTTCTGACTGGGCATCTTGTGAATATTCTTCAGTCATTTTGCTGAGGGCAAAGAGAGACTCAGAAGCCCTAACCCACCCCCCCTGCCCCCCCAGGCTACAGGAGTACCAAGAAACTCATACTCCCGAGAGAAGATGTCACGTTAAATTCCTGGATAATTAATGCAAAGTACAAAAATCGTGCATTGTAGACCTCAGTCAACTTTTCTGGCAAAAAACACTTTCTTTCTTTCAAGTTCTGGTGTTTACCTTCAGAAGGAGGCTTGGAGGCGGGGATACGCTTCCTGCATCCAGAATGTGTGGGAAATGTGCAGCCATAAATGTCTCGGTGGCAAATGGGCCGCACGGCAGCTCCCAGGCAGCCCTGGAGGTAATTTATGTGGCTTAGGGACCATAGTTTTCTCATAGATTGAACTGTTAGTTTGCAGGAGGATTTAATGAAATATTGAACCAGACGCCACTGATCTGCCATGGGTTCGGGACTATGAGGAATGAGGAAATGTTGCTTTGTAAACAGCTCGGACCTCTGCGAGTGGAGAGCCGGCTGGGCCTGTGTGAGCTAGCAAGGGTCACAGCCCAGAGAAAACGGGGCTGGTTTTGAGTCCATGTGTTTGTGTCTCTGGCCTGTGCTCATTTAGAATAGGAAGCTGTGTCTAGCTTGGGGCCTTTTGTTGCCCAAAACATGGTCCGTATTTGGAGGCAGGCAATAGGGGCTGAGGTTCTTCTGTGTCCTTACTAGTCATTATTATCCTTGCATTCACCATCCTCATGATCCTGTAATCCCCCAGATAAATTCATGGTGTATTCCCATTTTCAATAATACTGTCCGCTAATTGGCATCAAGACTGAACTGGACAATTTTTTGCCAAGAAAACAGACTTCTCAGAATGGAATTCGTATACATCATTTTTTTTTCTTTCTTTTTTTTTCCTCCCTTTTATTGTTTTTGCCATATAATGTCATGATATCACCATGGGTTTACATATGCTCCCCCTCCAGAAACCCCTCCCTCCCCCCTCCCTCCTCCCTCCCCCCCGGGAATCAATCCTGGGCTGGCGATTGATTACACATATGATAATTAACATGTTTCAATGCCATTCTCCCATATCATCCCACCCTTTCCCTCATCCACAGAGTCCATGAGTCTGTTCTATACATCTGCGTTTATTTTGCTGTCTCGCATGTTGGGTTCTCGTTACTGTCTTTCTAAATTCCATATAGATGTGTTAATATACTGTATTGTTGTTTTTGCTTCTGGCTTACTTCACTCTGGATAATGGGCTCCAGTTTCGTCCATCTGAGTAGAATTGATTCAAATGAATTTTTTTTTACTGCTGAGTAATATCATTTTAAGAGCCTTGACAATTAGACTCTTGCCCTAACATTTTAGGACTTTTTTTTTTTTCATGACCATGGTCAGGACAAGAAGCTCATTTCTCAAAAAATAAAAAATATTCGACTGGTGAGTTCAAATTTTTATTTTTCTCTTTAGGACAGGCAGGTATTGTTAGATATTTCTTCTTTTCTATGAGTACTCATCCCAACTTAAAACACTTTTTGAGCATCATCTGGTTGATTTTACTTTACTTTTACATTTAAAATGTGCCTCTGGTTGTCTTAAAGAGGCTTCTTAATTCTGCATAGCCTGTCCTAACCAACACCTAAAAGCCCTCTGCAGAGGGCCACCCACAGTGAGAAAGGTCTGGCATAGGTCTGGGTTAAACATGAAAATGTACTTGCCAATTAAAGCAAAAACTGTGCGTTTGAAAATGAATAATCAAGTCCAAAAGGGTTCATGTCCATGGAGAGATTCTGTCTAGATAATTAAATATCCTTTGTAACCTGGATTAGCTTTTAATGAGAAACTGAAAGTCACCCAGTTTTCTCAAACTACTTTGGACAGAAGTAGACAACATAGTTAGAAACATTGCTTGTGTAATTCTGTCTGGTCCTGGACCAAGCCTTTAACAGCTGATCCTAGGAAAGGGGTGGGAAACCAAAGGGAAAAAGATACCTCCCTGTGTCAAGTTCCCCATAGAAACCTCCATGCCTGCTCTGTACATATTAATTTGTACCCATTTGATGCTATAATATAGTAGCTCTTCTTGCAGATTACTCAAAGGAATGCCAGTGGAGTAAAAACATTAAAGTTCTGCTCAAAAAGATTGAGCACATCCTTGATTGAAAGCCAAAGCCTCAGGCTCTGTCCAGAGTCCTAGGTCTTGACCCCAGGAAGATAACAAAGTCTTCTGTGACCTTTGTCAAGTCCTAGGACCTCTCCTGGCCTCTCTTGTTTGATCAGTCTAGGGACTATCTGATAAAACACGGAATTCCTCAGCACCACTGGTGTACGACTCTAATAGTACCACCAGCTCTGATCTTTCCAACAAAGAAATAATTAGATAAACTAAAACTCAACTAGCCTTCATGAGAACCCTAGTCCGCTTACTTGCTTATCCATTTCTATGGCGCTCACTCTAGTCCAACAGATCGATAGCCTTAGATGTACAGGGAAGCCTGTTTCCTGGCGTACTTTTCGTTTGGCTACCAGTGAGGTTTGCAACTTGTTCATTGTGTTCTCCATGCCCCCATCTTGCCCTCAGACACTCCGTGTAGAGTACTGGGGACTTGCTGCTGCCCCAGCCACATGCTTATATCTCTGCTGGCTAAAGGGGAAAGAGGAATTAATAAACAAAGGACTGACTGATAAGTTTTTAGACATTTGCCCTGACATCACTCAGATGGCATGTGGTGCAGATAAACCTGACTTCTCCTACATGACCTATCGAGTTTGACCCTCTCGAGCTTTCTGGATTGCAGAGTGGGCACTATCCCAGCCCATCCGATGGTCTTGCCAGGATTCACAGCCAGTTTTGTAGCAAGGTCTTCAGAGCCCTGCAGGGTTCAGTGTTGGGCAGGTCGGAGCGGTTCCCAGACACAGGATTGTGTGCCTCAGTGTGGGCACTTCGGGCCACACCCCCAAACGCAGTGGGGAGGAGGGAGGAACGTGTGTAACAGCTTCCCGGTGATACAGTGATGATGCTTTCTGATGTTTAATACCACTGCCCTGGGCTTTGGACCAGCTGTTGACACTCCTTAAATGTGTGAGGAGGTCTCAACCATAGAAAATTGGCTTAAACACCGTGAGAACTAGCTGCTGAACCCCATGAGAGCCCATGAAAGTGGAAGGAACTTTTCAAGAGAACCTAGTCTGTGTCCTCATTCTGTGGGTACCATGTGACCATCTTATAGCAAACACCCTATCTGTTTATTTAGCTTTGGCTGCACTGGGTCTTTAGTGCTACGTGTGAGCTTCCTCTAGTTGTGGAGAATGGAGTCTGCTCTTCCTTGCAGTGCACAGGCTTCTCGTTGCAGTGGCTCCTCTGGTTGCAGAGCACAGGCTCTAGGACCTGTGGGCTTCAGTAGTCATGGCACACGGACTTAGTTGCCCCCCCGCCGACCTGTGGGATCTTCAGGGACCAGGGATCGAACCCACGTCCCCTGCATTGGCAGTGTGTGTGCTGTGCTTCGTCTCCCAGTCGTGTCTGACTCTTTTCGACCTCGTGGACTATAGCCCACCAGGCTCCTCTGTCCATGGAGATTCTCCAGGCAAGAATACTAGAGTAGGTTGCTATACCCTCCTCCAAGGAATCTTCCCAATCCAAGGATCAAATCCAGGTCTCCCCCTTTTCAGGTGGATTCTTTACCATCTGAGCCACCAGGAAGATGGATTCTGAATCACTGGGCCACCAGGGACGTCCACAAACACCTTTTAGTATAAAAGCAGCTGATCTTGAGTGGCCCCAGATGGACTCACCTGGCATCATAATTAATTGTTAGATTCATAAAATAAAGCTGTGTGTATATATGCACATATATGAATACACAGAAACACACGTACTTTTGTTTTAATTAATGGTGTACTTAAGGTTTCATCATCCTACTTAATGAAACATTGTGTTCAGTTCAGGGGTTTGGAGTGGTTGAGACACATGAATCCATTCAGTGAATACCTGAATGCTCCTTATTCAACGTGCTAAGCCAGGTGTCTCGGGGATAGCGTATATCATACTAACCCAAGGACCTCAAGATCATGAGGGTCTAGTAGGAAACAGAAGCCATAGATATAAAGACACCATTGGGTTGAAAATGATAAAATGCTGTGGAATGTATGAGTAAAGTCTCTGTCAGTTTAAAGAGAAAACTTGCTTTCAGCAGGAGGAATCAGGAAGACTTCAAGGAGGAGGTGGCAATTATGTTGTAATTTTCAGGTGTAAGAGAGGTAAAAGAGGTGGCAGTACGTGTTGTGGGAGTAAGTACTATTATTATTAATAACTGTTGCTTTCATAATATTTCATGTTGTTCTTCAGTTGCTAAGTTGTGTCCAACTCTTTGCAACCTTGTCCTTAACTATGTCCGGGAGTTTGCTCAAACTCGTGTCCATTGATTGAGTCAGTGATGCTGTCCAGCCATCTCATCCTCTGTTGTCCCCTTCTCCTCCTGCCCTCATTCTTTCCCAGCATCAGCGTCTTTTCCATTTGCTCTAACAGAGCACCTAGCTTGCGTATCGCACATACCAAGTGATAGGAATAGGTCAGGTCAAAAAAGTACTGCTTTCCAGGAAAGGATATTAGTCCACTTATAAAAGAAAATAACTGAAGTGTGACTTTGGAAGTAAACTTAAAGATCAAAGCAAAGACAGATGGGATGGGGAGTTTCACAGCCTACCAACCTGAAATATATTATTGTTAATTTGATGAAAGAAGTTATCAGCTAATGGTAGGAAGTATAATGCTGATAGAGCGTGGAAAAGGATTCAGCTCAGAAATGGTGAGGCAGAAAAAAGAGGGGAAAAATATCCACCAAGAAAGGAAAATTTGCTGCCTCTTATTAAATTAAAAAATGCATTGCTGCCCGCGTAAGAATGAGAATATCTTCTTCTTAAAAATATCTTTGTCTGAGGATTACCTGTTACTGTCTGAATCATAACTTTCATGACTGCTTTCACTGAAAAGAAGCCATTAAACTCACATACTTCCTGAATATGCACGGTGTGTGAAAGCTTTAATTAAATCTACAAGTAGAGCCTTAAAAGAACAAGGATCAAATTAATTGCAACATAGGCCATGCATTTGTTTCTCTGACAGTCCCTGTGCTGTAGAGAAAAGGCAATCTGGGTGCTGTTATCTGAATTAGTAAACTCGGTATCACTTTCCATTAGCACAGCCAGTCAGGACCATGCGTCTGCCTTCGACACTGCTTCCATGTTAATGCCTCCACGAATACAGTCTGATCCAGCTGGTTTCCTATCAGATTCCCCAGCAGTAAATCCTCGAGGTGAAATAAGGGATCTTCTGCTCTCTGCAGAGCTGGCGTTTGTGAGTTCTTTTCCAGACCAAGCATCATAATTAGACCATGGAGTAATTAACGAAAATTCAGCACATGCAAATAGGGCAAAAGGATTTGCTGCTAATTATGGTTGTTATACCACCATCAAGAAAAATCAATTTGTAATATTATTATTCAGCTTTTCAGTGACCTGCAGAGGTCTAAAATGAGGACGTGAAGTTTGGAGCTCGGGAAAGACTTCTACCACTGAAGTCGCTGACTATTGGCCCCATGAGGAAATTAGAGATAAAAACAAAATATTTGAAATATTTAACCCAAAAAAAAGACTCCAAAAATTTCCATGCTCCAAAAGCTTTGATGCATATTTACTTTACTTTTATTGGGCGTTTGCTTTTAGAAGGTGCTGGTTTGTAATATGCCCATCTTACTGTGGGCTTCCTAGGTGGTGCTAGTGGTAAAGAACCCACCTGCCAATGCAAAAGACACAGAGATGCAGGTTCTATCCCTGGGTCGGGAAGAGCCCCTGGAGGAGGACATGGCAACTCACTCCAGTATTCTTGCCTGGAGAATCCCACGGACAGAGAAGCCTAGCAGCCTACAGTCCATGGGGTCGCAAAGAGTCGGACATGACTGAAGCGACTTAGCGCTCACTCATGCATCTTACAGTATGATCAAACTAGCAATCTGTAAGTACCCACTTCCCCTACATTTTCAGCATTTGCAACTGGGAATTTAAACTGTTTTAAGATCTTCACCTTATTTAATACCCTCACTGAGGTCAGACATTTAAAGCCAATGACCTATGGCTGGTTATACTCAGCTTCTAAGGTGGGGGTAAGCTTGAACATGGTGTCCTGGCTGAACCCCCAAGTCAAATAGGTATTTCAAGGTAACTTTGTTGGTTGTACATCATTTGGATTTGAAATTGCAAAGATTTCTACTTTGAAACATTCTGTGTTTGAGCATCAGGATTGTTTCACGGGCAGAGAATTGCATTTTCTCCCTGGAAATGGAAAACAGATTTATTTGTGAACTGTCCACCCCTCCGTGCTACATGTTTTCTGCCTTGTTTCTTGTCTCTGTGAAGCTGAGGACAAAAGCACCAGCATGCAATCTGAGGACTAAAAAGGGGGAAAGCAGCATTTTTAAGAGTAAAGGCTTTGCGTGTTAATTAAGGGAAGCAATATTCACCAAGTATTAAAAATTTAAGATTCAGTCCATCCAGGGTCAAATTGGGAAATTTAAAAATTGATGAGCTTATATTGTTAATAGTCTCCTGAGGGCAAATCCATCCAGTATTTTGAGCTATTAATGAATTTTTTGTTGTATGGCCGTATAATAGAGAGAAAGCGTACAGTCAAACACAATCTAAAGTTCTTTTTGGAAACAAGCTAACAAGGGAGCCTTGTAATCTCTAGCTATTGCAATCTCTAAAAATAGACCAGATAACCATCTCTCTTCAGAGATTTCAGAGTGATATGCCTGGAGGCAGGGAGTGGGGTCTGGTGACTTCTGAAGTCCCTTCCACTTTGTGTAATTCTCATGATTATGCGTGCAAATATAAATTCAGACAACATGGTTTTCTTTATGCCAGTTTTCACTTTATGAAAAAAAAAAGTCTAGAATTCAGCAGTCCCATTATAGAACATTGCTGTCAATTCTTCAGCTTCGCCCCATAGAGCTGTCTTTGTTAATGAAGGAAGCCAGAGTGTACCTCATCACCAAGAGGATGGTCATTTGTGATGTCTTTTAAGTGTCCGGATGCCCGTAGCATAAAGGGCTGAAAGGAAGGTCACATGGATTAGCTCCACACATGGAGTTGTTACTCAAGAAGGATTTTGCTCTAATGAGAAAAACACCAAGGCCAGTTAGGGAAAAAATCAAGGCCAGGAACCTTTTGAAACCGAAGTCAACTTAGTAATAAACAAAGATTTCCACCGTTTGTCAGGCCTCCATGCCCAGCCCACACAGGGTTGATTAATAACGTCCTTCACTGTGGCTTGAAAACCCTTGTGGACAGTCCTGTTTCTGATTATTTGTGAATCAGATGGGACTAAAATACATCTATTTCTTTTCTACCTTTTCTTTTGCCCTTTTTCCTACCCTTTGTATATGCTTTAATTTCTCAACAATTTTTTGCTTCTTTTTATGCTATCAGTTCCATTTTCTCTGGCCTTTCTGAGGGGGGGTGTCATTATTTAGGGCTCATTTAAATACCGATAGCCTTTGGAATGAGCTAAATGACTTTTAAGGTTTTTTTTTCTTTTAACCTTTATAGAAATATGGAAGCTTTTCTTAGACTCACAGTGTATATTTTCTCAGCCCATCATCCACCCAATAAAATAGTTTCTTTAATAATTCTTTACAAAGTCTTTTATGCCACCTTCTTTGTTTACTTATTCATTCAACAAGTTTTTTAGAATCTACTCCATGCCAGACACTGCTCTAGACATTGTGAATGTTAACAGTAGACAAAACAAACAGAAATCTTGACCTCTCTGGAGATCCAAAAATTACTCAGAAATTTTGCTCTGTGAGCAGTAATCAGGGAAGAAAAGGTGAGAGTTGAGGGTGCTTTGTTCTTCTCCAAGTACACTGCACTCTGCTTCATTGTAGTTAACATTGGCTGTATGAACACAGTCCACTAAGACTAGCCCAGAGGAGACATGCAGTTGCTAGAGGCAAGAATGAGTCTGAGTTTCTGCAGGACAGGGGAGGGATGCAAAAACAGAGGGGAAGGGAAGGACCAGGTCTGGGAACAAAGCAGCTCCCCACCTCCAGCCAACCACAAGAAGGCAGCCACCTCTACAGAGGATAGGGGGCCCCACAGGTGAATGCCCAGCAAAGCTCTTGTCCTTCCCCAAGGGCACCAGAGCCGAGGGGTTGGAGGGAGATGAGGCCAGTCTGGGCTCAGCCAAGAGGGCAGTGACCTATTTGTAGGCCAGGCGACTGTCTCAGGCAGCTGGGGTTCCACCTGGATTCGTGTGATTTTCTCCTGCTGATGCATCTTAGAAGAGTGAAATTGTGTTCTCAAATCTTTCCATCTGCTATTTCCCCTGACCCTCAGTTGAGACAGACAAACAGAGAACCTCTGAGGGGATGTGAACCTGCACCAGGTTCTCTCCAGATTAACCCACTCCCTCCATTAGCGTAGGTCATGAGACAAAGATTCTCTGTGGCTGAGCATCCCCAAAGAGAGTCAGCATCTTAATGCCTCCTCACTGAGAAAAACTGAACAACGAAGGGAGCTTGTCATTCTAAGTGTTTTGATTCCATTTTCAGATGGAATTGAATTGCGTTGGTTGGGAGCTTTAGTTGCATTGGGTCTCTGGCTCACCTTCTGGGTCTCCTTTGACATTTTTAGTGCTTCCTCTGATGGAATTGTCTTTCCTCTGCAATGATTCTGTCATGCAAGACAGTCCCTCAGATTGTTCACCATAAAGAAGAACCACACAGGAGCAGGATGTGTTTATAGGTGCTGAGCACATCCAAGAATCTCATTTATTTTAGAGATGTCTCACCTCCAAGGTGGGGCTGAGGCTCCAAGATATTGTTTCAGCTAGTCTTTTTGTAGTTGTTCAGTCACTAAGTCATGTCTGACTCTTTGTGGACTACAGCACGCCAGGCTTCCCTGTCCTTCACTATCTCCCAGAGTTTGCTCAGATTTATTTCCATTGGGTTGATGACGCTATCTAACCATCTCTTCCCCTGCCACCTCCTTCTCCTTTTGCCCTCAATCTTTCTCAGCATCAGGGTCTTTTCCAATGAGCTGGCTCTTTGCATCAGGTGGCCCAAGTATTGGTGCGTTAGCTTCAGCATTAGCTTATCTTTAATGCATTTTAAAAAGTTTAAAGATAACGTGAGCTGTTATGAATGCCCTACCAGTTATAGGACCTTTTCTCTTTGAGCTTCCTTGTTGCTAAACTTACTTCCAAATCAGAATCAATGAAGGGACTGTCTAGATACACAGATATGTTTCCCCACCCGCCCCACATTGCCCCAAAGAGAGAATAATCAGAGAGCTCTATTTTAGAAAACGTACCACAGGTGATCCTATTTGGAAATGCAGGAGGCATGGCAGTGCTGCTCACCAAGTTGGCCAAACACAGCAGAGAAGGAAAATCCCAGGTGTGGGACCTGCACCCACCTGCAGACAGGTGTGGACCTCAGCTCAGATCTCGTGGGATCCCCACATGAGTCCCCGTGACCTACTTTACCCTTGAAGGGCAGCTTCCAGTGTGTATTGAGCAGTAGATTCCACTTTATTCCATTTGCCTTTCACAGATTTGTATGCAGGTGAACATTTCAGATGCTTATTAATACATTTCATATCATATTTTCCCTGTTTATTTCCAGCCATTCTCTCTCTCTCTCTCTCTCTTTTTTTTTTTTTTTTTACCATTTTTAAAGTCTATTGAATTTGTTACAATATTGTTTTTGTTTAATGTTTTGGTTTCTTGGTGGTGAGGCATGTGGGATCTTGGCTCCCTGACCAGGGATTGAACCACCACCCCCTATATTGGAAGGTGAAATCAAAGCCATTGTACTGCCAGGGAAGTCCCCTTTCCAACCATTCTTAAAAGCATACAAAGCTTTTCACTCCATGAGCTAAAATTATATTTCACTTCATAAACAGAAGAAACTGTTTCAGAAAGTATAGGTTCCTAAATCCAAAAAAAAATAATAACAATTTTGCTTACATTAATTATTTCTCAGATACCAATACAGAAGTGAAAAAAAATTTCCAGCAGAGCATCTCATTTTTAAAAAGTAAAACAAACCCTAAATGTCCAGAAGGCATGCAGTTCAGTATAAAGCTAACCACAGTTGTGCGTGAAATTTGAATACCGTGCTGTCAGAGGTGGGGTTCTTCCTGTGCTTTGTACAGAGGACATTTGCAGCTGGTGTTTTTACAGACCCTCACTGGAGCTTCAGCCAACGTTTCTCTGCATAGTTAACACTGAACTACCTCTAGATTTGAAGCCAATACTGTAGGAAATATTTAAGTGAACACGATGGTTCTATTAGGTAATGAAGCAAATGCTGAATGCTCCTAAGACCCAGTCATGCTCTCTGTATGTAACTTGGTGAGCAGCATAGAACTTAAGGCTGAAGACCGTTACACTGATGGTCCTTACCGTGAAATTTTTCTTAGTTTCATTGTGTTAGTTTAATGGACAAATCTAATTTTCTTAAAATGAAGGAGTATGGATCAGAGGCACCCAGAAAGTTTTTTTCCCTGTCTAAATACAGGGATTTAGATTCCCCTCCCCCCACCACAGACCTACCCAGTGTCTCCGTGGATGGCATGCAAACGTGTACTTTAAAATTTTATAACTTAATAAAAAAAATGTAGACTCCTCCCAGTTAAAAGCTATTGAGTTAATGAAAGTAGTGGCTATATTGAACCAATGTTTCCGAAAATGCCTTTCTGAAGATTGTTGGGTTTAAGTTATTTGTGTCTTATTCATTCAAAGGTCTCAGAGTTCCAGGATAAATGGAGGAAACAGTCTCTGTTCTTGGAGAGACCAGCACAGGCATGAACGTTGTTGTCTTTAAGTGGTCCAGGCAAGGGCATTCTGACCCTGCCCACCACCGAGGTCAGGACCTTGACAGCCCAATCCGCCTTATAAAAGCTAAAGCACCCTGCCAAGTAAGCCCACTTTCTTCTTGTGTTGTCAGCCCAAAGTGAGATGGTGACAAAGAAATTCTGAGATCTCATTCCCTAGGCATGAGATCAGTATCCTTCAGAGTCAGTGTGCCGGGTCTTTGTTTATTCGTTGGAGTGAAGCAGAGGGCAAGGTAACCTGCCTGAAGGAGGGTTCGGAGTTTCCCCCGCCTCCAGGTCTCCTGACCCAGAGTATCCAGGGAAGTTCTCATCTGGGAGACCTGACCCCAGGGTGACTACAGGGTTGCCCGTCATCCTGTAAAGAATCATCTTTTAAGATGCAACAAGATAGCGTTAGTAAATATATCTTCAGTGTTACTGGCTCAGTTGTATCTGATTTCTTGTGACCCCATGGACTGCAGCCCACCAGGCTCTTCTGTCCATGGAATTCACCAGGCAAGAATACTGGAGTGGGTGGCCATTTCTTTCTTCATGGGATCTTCCTGACCTAGGGATCAAAACAGGGTCTCCTGCATGGCAGGCAGATTCTTTACGATCTGAGCCACCATGGAAGCCTTGGCACATAAACTGATTGTGTAGCAAACTGGTAGGAATATGTCCCTTTTTCTTTGCCGTTGCTTTTTTCACTTTTAATTATTTACTTGAAAATCAAAATTAACAGTACCGTATTTTAAATACATACTCAATGACAACCCTGTAAGTTTAGCTTTGGTTTATCTCATTTTTCTGAACCAATAACTCAGTGATAGGTGCTAACATGCTTTTTCTACTGGTTGCTCTAGACTCCTTTGGCTTTCAAAAGGCAAAGATGGTCAATGTGTTTAAGAATCAGTAACTAAATAAGTGAGGGAAGTCGCTCAGTCATGTCTGACTCTTTTCGACCCTACGGACTGTAGCCAACCAGGTTCCACCGTCCATGGGATTTTCCAGACAAGAATACTGGAGTGGGTTGCCATTTCCTTCTCCAGGAGACTTTCCCGACCCAGGGATTGAACCCCAGTCTCCGTCATTGTAGGCAGACACTTTACCATCTGAGCCACCAAGGAAGTCTCTTGTAACTAAATACATTGTATTCAAATATCTTATATTTTCCTGGACAAGGAAATGGCAACCCACTCCAGTATTCTTGCCTGGAGAATCCATGGATAAAGGAGCCTGGCGGGCTATAGTTCATGGAATCCAAAGAGTCATACATGACTGAGTGATTAATACACACTATCTTATATATTTTAGTTTACCTTCTGGAAATAATAAATCCGTGTTCTACTGTTTATATATCAGTTCAGTTCAGTTCAGTCACTCAGTCATGTACAACTCTTTGCAACCCCATGGACTGTGGCATGCCAGACTTCCCTGTCCATTACCAACTCCCAGAGTTTGCTCAAACTCATGTCCATTGAGTCACTGATGCCATCCAACCATCTCATCCTCTGTTGTGCCCTTCTCCTCCTGCCTTCAATCTTTCCCAGCATCAGGGTCTTTTCAAATGAATCACTTTTCACATCAGGTGGCCAAAGTATTGGAGCTTCAGCTTCAGCATCAGTCCTTCCAATGAACACCCAGGATTGATCTCCTTTAAGATTGACTGGTATGATCTCCTTGCTGTCCAAGGGACTCTCAAGAGTCTTCTCCAGCACCACAGTTCAAAGACATCAATTCTTCAGTGCTCAGCTTTCTTTATAGTCCAACTCTTACATACATACATGACTACTGGGAAAACCATAGCTTTGACTATATGGACATTTGCTGGCAGAGTAATGTCTCTGCTTTTTAATATGCTATCTAAGTTTTTCTTCCATCACTTTTCTTTTCTGCCATTGCTTTTCTTCCAAGGAGCAAGCATCTTTTGATTTCATGTCTACAGTCACCATTTACAGGAGCCCAAGAAAATAAAGTCTGTCACAGTTCCATTGTTTCCCAGTCTATTTGCCATGAAGTGATGGGATCAGATGCCACAAAGTGATGGGGATGGATGCCATGATCTTAGTTTTTTGAATGTTGAATTTTAGGCCAGCTTTTTTACTCTCCTCTTTCATTTTCATCAAGAGTCTCTTTAGTTCCTCTTTGCTTTCTGCCATAAGGGTAGTGTCATCTTCATATCTGAGGTTATTGATATTTCTCCCAGCAGTCTTGATTCCAACCTGTGCTTCATCCAGCCCAGCATTTTGCATGATGTGCTCTGCATATAAATTAAATAAGCAGGGTGACAATATACAGCCTTGACATGATCGTTTCCCAATTTGGAACCAGTCTGTTGTTCCATGTCTGTTTCTATAATTATGTATAGTAACTGCATATAAAATACAGATAATTTAACAGATATATTAGATTTTAAATACAGTGGAGTTAATAGTAATAAACAAGATGATTGCTTAACTGAGCGCAAATAGTTGTAATTCAGAGAATATATGTGGAAACATGTAGAAAACTACTTAGTCATGGCAGACTTTTTTCCCCTGACATTGTAACTAGACTGAATTTTCTTTTAGTGAAAAAAAATTGTGTGTGTATTGGAGCGGAGCAGAGAATGTCACACGGAGTAGGTCATAGGTTAACAATTATAGCTGGCATTGTTGTTGTTCAGTTGCTAAGTTGTGTCCAGCACATTGCAACCCCATGGAATGTAGCACGCCAAGCTCCCCTGTCCTCCACTATCTCCTGGAGTTCTCTCAAACTCGTGTGCATTGAGTCAGTGATACCATACAACCATCTCATCCTCTGCCACCCCCTTCTCCTCTTGCCCTCAATCCTTTGCAGCATCAGGGTCTTTTCCAGTGAGTCAGCTCTTCACATCAGGTGGCTAAAGTACTGGAGCTTCAGCTTTAGCATCAGCATCATTTGCCTAGAAGAACACACATACATTATTATTACAAAGAGAACTCAAGAAGGGTAAGCCCAAAATGCCTGAAACTGGTTACTATGGGGATAGGTATGTGGGAACAGGGTGGAGGGAGTAAAGGATAATGAGCAGAGACTTTTCTAAGTATAAATTTTTATAGTTTCGACTTTTGAAGCATGTAAATGTTTTGTGAATTCAAAAAATTTAGTTAAATTGAAAGTATGAAACAAGACAATCTGGAGATTGAGTATAGATAGAAACACGAGTCAGTAATATTACAGGCCAGAAAAAAATTTTAATAACTTTTGAACACAAGTCTCTAACTGTGCACTGTTAGTGGTGCTGCCAAACCAAACTTGGGTGTGCTTGCAAGCACACAGTAAAACCGGTCCACTGACAGCAGGCTGTGGTGCAGGAAAGTGCAACATTTATTGTAAGGTGCTATACCTGGAGTGAGGGGCAGCTCATAATCCAAAAACCTGAACTTCCTGACGAGTTTCAGGGAAACATTTTTAAAGGCAAAGTGAGAGGGGGAGTTGCACAGTATGTGATCAGCTTGTACACCGTTCTCTGATTGGTTGAAGGGTAAGGTAACAGGGTGATGTCAAAGGTCATTGTCAGGCTCATCATTAGTCCTCAGGCTGCAGTTGGTTTGGGGGTCTATATGCTCTTGGACCACATGTAATTAACTTCTTCCACTGGATGAAAGTTTTAGTATCTGTAAAGCAACTCAGAAATGTGCATGGACACTGTTATCAGTGTACTTGAGGGAGGAACTAAAACTTCTGTGACTCTCATATGGCTGATTTACTGTTTGAATTGTTACCAGGTCTCCTGGCCCAACTGCTGCTTTTGTCACTACATGTTCACATCCTTTCAGAGGTTAATTCCTGAGCCAGGCCTTTGTGACTCCAGGGAGACCTGGGAGACTATAGCTTTTCTACAAACAAGAGGCAGCAGAAGATATGGGGGCACCCATTAGGGTCCTGCTCAGTGACAATGGGCTATATTCTAAGGACAGAAGGAACTAAAATGAAATTGAGGACTTTTTTAGTCAATGTATTTTTCATAGTAATGTTCATATTGCTATTCTAAAATAATTTTTATATGATAGGATAGGCAAATAAGCCCCAAAGTTTTCACTTATAAGAGAAGAGATACAAATACTTTTTAAAAACAAATCTCTGAATGGTGAAATACTGAAAGCATTCCCCCTGAAGTCAGGAACAAGACAAGAGTGCCCACTCTCACCACTACTTTTCAACATAGTTTTGGAAGTCTTGGCCACAGCAATCAGAGCAGATAAAGAAATCAAAGGAATACAGATTGGAAAAGAAGAAGTAAAACTCTCTCTGTTTGCAGATGACATGATCCTCTATATTGAAAACCTTAAAGACTCTACTAGAAAATTACTAGAGCTAATCAGTGAATATAGCAAAGTTTCAGGATACAAAATCAACACACAGAAATCCTTGGCATTCCTATACACTAACAATGAGAAAACAGAAAGAGAAATTAAGGAAACAATTCCATTCACCATCGAAAAAAAAAGAATAAAATACTTAGGAGTATTTCTGCCTAAAGAAACAAAAGACTTGTATATAGAAAACTATAAAACACTGATGAAAGAAATCAAAGAGGACACAAACAGATGGAGAAATGTGCCGTGTTTGTGCATTGGAAGAATCAATATAGTGAAAATGAGTATACTACCCAAAGCAATCTATAGAGTCAATGCAATTCCTATCAAGCTACCAGAGGTCTTTTTCAGAGAATTAGAACAAATAATTTCACAATTTGTATGGAAATACAAAAAACTTCGTATAGCCAAAGCAATCTTGAGAAAGAAGAATGGAACTGGAGGAATCAACCTACCTGACTTTAGGCTATACTACAAATCCACAGTCATTAAGACAGTATGGCACTGGCACAAAGACAGAAATATAGATCAATGGAACAAAATAGAAAGCCCAGAGATAAATCCACGCATCTATGGACACCTTATCTTTGACAAAGGAGGCAAGAATATACAATGGAGAAAAGACAACCTCTTTAACAAGTGGTGCTGGGAAAACTGGACAGCCACTTGTTAAAGAATGAAACTAGAACACTTTCTAATGCCATACACAAAGATAAACTCAAAATGGATCAAAGATCTAAGCATAAGACCAGAAACTATAAAACTCCTAGAGGATAACATTGGCAAAACACTCTGACATAAACCAAAGCGGAATCCTCCATGACCCACCCCCCAGAATATCGGAAATAAAAGCACGAATAAACAAATGGGACCTAATTAAAATTAAAAGCTTCTGCACAACAAAGGAAACTATAAGCAAGGTGAAAAAACAGCCTTCAGAAGGGGAGAAAATAATAGCCAATGAAGCAACGGACAATTAATCTCAAAAATATACAAGCAACTCCTGCAGCTCCATTCCAGAAAAATAAACGACCCAAAAAGTGGGCCAAAGAACTTAACAGACATTTCTCCAAAGAAGACATAAAAATGGCTAACAAACACATGAAAAGATGCTCAACATCACTCATTATCAGAGAAATGCAAATCAAAACCACAATGAGGTA